>OX940910.1:2680000-3120000 GCA_954871355.1 Cabera pusaria
AATTATTATTTTTTGCTGGCGAATAATGATAGTGGTATTTTTTGCTCGATCTTATAAAATACTGTAGTGTGGTAAGGAACCCTACGAGTGCGAGTCCGACTTGCACTTGGCCAGTTTATTTAAATGTTTGTGACCTCAGAACTCTGTCAGATCTCAGTCGTTTTCCTAGAATGAATAAAATACATAATTATTTTTGGTCGAAAAAGTGAGTCGGCTCCTACACTATTATAATGTTACAAGTTAAACAACCTACGATTCTAGGCAAGTGATACTATTGTCGCGTCTACTAACTTACGCAATCTAAAACTTTACTCAATTTTAATTGAACGTCACGTATTTTAGTTTAACTGTAGTACTTTTATCATACCTCGACATTAAACATTAATGTAGTACTTATTATCAGAAATGTACTCATTACATTGTTCTACGAGTATTCTTCTACCAATTAAAGGCTAACAAGTTTTCTCATAACATTCAACCCTATAGTAAAGGCCGCGAGTTGACCGAGTTATTCAGACCCTCGCTGTGCGGACTTAGGCTGAGCGCAGACTATAGACAAAACAGTCTTAAGTCTGTCTCAAGACTGTCTCAAGACAGTTTTGTCTATCACCCTGCGCACACTGCGAACAAAACTTTTTGTCTGCGAGGATGCGACACAGAACAAAATATAGAATGGACACTTTGAATACTCCACCAATACATGTATTATGTACCTACCTACAATTTGTCTTCTTCAGTTATACAGTAACTAGATATCTACTTTATCATTTTTAGGGTTCCGTATCTCAAAAGGTAAAAAAAGGAACTGAGCGCTCATACAATTTAGAGGTCTAACTTAATTGGAACCAACCTTAAAATATGTAAATAAATAAAATAGTGCTATTGAGTGATTTATTTTCGTCGCGTCGTTCGCGTGTGGCGCGTCCTTGCTCAAGTTAGTTCCTCGACAGCTCAAAATCGGTAGGGAGGTGAGGAAGCCTCGATTGTTGGGGCGAACAGAGTGTCCATTCTATACGTAGTATCTGTTCTGTGTTGCATCGGTTTTCTTTGTCGGCACCAAGAACAAATAATAATACTACGTATAGAATAGACACTCTGTCCCACCCACCAATCGAGGCTTCCTCACCTCGCCTCTGATTCTGGAGCTGCTGAGGAGCTAGTTTAAGCAAGGTACCACACGCGGACGAAAACAGAACAATAATACTACTCACGTGAAGATTAACGTCAACTTCATACATATATGTTGGGACCAGTACACACAGGAGGTTCAAATTTACGTAGGTTCTATATTATATATAAAAAATAGGCTAAATCGAGTTGAACTCGCCCGCCGAGGCTTCCGTACCAACTTCTCAGACTAGTTTAAGGGACAAACTTAACTTTGTAGTTCGATCCATAGGAAATGTATAGCAACAACTACAAATCATACGTTTGTAAAAGTAAATTAACCGTTTTTAGGGTTCCGTGTCTCAAAAGGTAGAAAAGGAATCCTTATAAGATCCCATTCTTGTCCGTCTGTCTCTCTGTCTGTGTGTCTGTCTGTCCGTCTGTCCGTCCGTGTGACCTAGCAAGTTGAAATTTATATTTGATGCTGAAGTCTATAGTTCCTATTGGGTGTATAAAAATCAAGGTCTTGAATCAACACAATAAAAAGATATGGGCAAATTTAGATTTTCGCGTAAACTTGTTAGTACAAAAATGTACCTTAATTTTCAAAATTTTTTATTTTTCGGAATTTTTCCTATACTTGTGCTCTAAGACTTTGCTTATAACCACAATTGACAATGCTAGGTAAACCGGAAGTACCCTATAGGTTTTGGGTCGAAAACCTATAGGGTACTTCCCGTTGACCTAGAATCATGAAATTTGGCAAGCAGCAAGGTACAGCACAAATTATGAAAAAATTCCAAAAAATAAAAAAGTTGAAAATTAAAAGGTGTACATACATACATAGTTTACGCCAATTAATGTAGACCTCTGAGTTATATGAGCGCTGATACAATTTAGAGATCTAGCTGAATTGGTTCGTACGGAAGCCTCGGTGGGCGAGTTCAACTCGACTTAGCCAGTTTTATTTTTAACTTTATATTAGTTTTTAGTATTTGTTCTTAAATCCCCATAATAATACATACTTAGTGAAAATGTCAAGTATCTACCTATTACTGTAAAGGAGATACAGCTTTGAGAAAGGCGGATAGACAGACGGACGGATGGACAGCGAAGTCTCAGTACCCTTTGGTTTCGGGACCCTAAAAAATGTCTGATTTGATAAAGGTGCGTACAGACTATGTAACATGTTATTTAACTTGTGTTATATAACACGTCCACACCATGTAACCTTGTTATTCAACATTGCAACCCAAAACATTACTGTACACATTAGAATAACAATGTTATTTAACAATTATCGTTTGTCGTTCTCGGTTAGTAGGCTTGGGTTACTCCGGACACATCTATATCTTCGGATATATATCCCTAAGCGAATATATACCCATCATTCCACTTCCCAAAACCTTAATACTAGTATATCCCATATATCCGGTATACCTTTATGAAACACAAAAAAAAATGTGAAATAGGTTAAAAAGTAAAGCCGTAAGTGGTATTTTCTAGGCAACCTTGCCATATTATTTTGGATCACATCATCAGTAACAACGGGTACAAAAACAATGCAAAAACACAACAGATACGGTCTTATAATGTTACATAATATGGGTTATGAAATGCGGATATGCTTTATTTTGGATATGGGATATACTAATCATTGAAATATGATTTATCTATTTATCTGCAAAGTCTGAAACACATTTCACATGGATATACCGAACATACTAAGCAGTTATACTAAGCGGATAATATATTAAGCGGACATACTAAGCGGATATATATCCTTACATGGAATGATATACGATGTACTCACTCCTCTGTTGGATATAGTTAGCCCAAGCCTATTTAGTAGTGTACACGTGTTCCGTCGATGGACGCGGCCTCTTTGAACTTTGCCGCAAAAGGCGAAGCGGCGCTTTGACGACTGTTTTGCGAATATTAGGCGCGGTTTATACAGAAGAGACGTGGCGAGGGCTTGTGGCGTGGCTCCAACTTTTGTCACGTAGTTTCGTAAATTATACTGAAGTGGCGGAGACACGTGATGCGATACGGCTAGTGTGACCATTTGTGGCAGGTTCCAACCATTTTGGCAGTATTGGCTTCTTATTTTAGCCTCTGACACGATCGGCTAACGTTTTAAAGAACCGGGCGCAATCTCTTTAAGCCAAAAATTACTCTATATTACGCACTATAAGGTTTATATTGCGTTACTTTGACTATCTACCTCCACCATCCTTCCGCGCCCTCCAGCTAACGACCCAATACCACGAGGCACCCCCACAGTGCACCGTAGGGGAGGAAGAGGAGGGAGAAGAAAGAAGAGAACGCGAAGGGAGGGTAGACCAGAAAGCGCCGCGCCCACGGCAGCATCCACCTCGGTACCCCCCTCAATGCGACCGGCCAACTTCACACCATTCCTGCCCAAGATGCAACCACCACAAGAGCCAAGGCTACTTGCACCCACAGTAACCTATGGGCCGTCTAGAGCCTCCATGGCGCACTATCCTCCACTACCCGAGCCAGCAACAACCAGACCTCGCTCAAGGTGGAGAGCCCCAAGAAGACGGCAAGCACCTGCTAGTACGCCAGCAGGAGAATCGGACACTGCGACAGAAGGGGCACCCCTGCAACACCAACCGCAACAGCCCACCACTAATACAACAGAAGTACCAAGACCAGCACAAGCACTAACAGAGACCAGACCGAGACCAGAGTCACGAGTCCACTTCGTGCCAGTAACTCAGGTTGTCACGGGTACCACCACCACAGCATCGGCAGTGACTAGACCCACACCGAGACTGGCCAGAGGGACCACCAGGAGCACCATACTATATGCAAGCAGGTGCGAGTGCTTTTGCCCAGCCACGCCCACGCTCTGCAGCAAGGTTTCCTACCAGACCCATGCCAACAGGTCCATACCCATGGGCCCCACCATACCAGCCACAAATGACAGCCGTCTTTACTCAAGCCGGATACCCCTGCTAACAAGCAGGTCAACAGCAGAGTACCTTCCCGGAACCCATCTCAGCATTGGTGGGAGCCCTGGTGGGCCTACTTGCAGCCATAGCAGCCGGACGATCTTCGGACGGCAGCTATGCAAGGACTGTCCGCACTATCCCGGTTCCAGTATGCATAGATAAGACCTCCGCATACTGTACTGGTACCCGGGCGGCATCAAGACCAAGACCGACAACTTACGCATTCTCACCCACTCGCAGAATGTTCATATCATCCTCCTGGGTGAGACCAAGCTGAAGAAGACGGAACAATTTAAATTCGCCAACTACTTCGTGTACCGGCACGACGATGTCTCACCCCAGGGCCGACCATATCGTGGAACGGCTGCCTTAGTGCGGAGGGACATAGTGCACGACGTAGTTGGTGACCTACCCAATCAAATCACCAAAACCACTGCCGTCGTGGTCCAACTTGGAGGACACGATGTGAAGATATTTGGCGGATATCGGCCACCGAACTCCAACTTCGACCCTGGTGATATGAGGCGTATCTTTATGGACGCCACTCCAACCCTGCTGGCAGCGGACCTCAACGCCAAACATTTGGTTTGGGGGTCCAGAGTCATTAATCCCATCGGAAGAAAACTCCAAGAGGATACGGAGAGGAATGGTTACGAAGTAATCGGCTCAGACTCTCCTATCCACATACCATCCAATCCACGCCACAACCCGGACGTCATCGGTGTCGATCGATGATGATCGACCACAAGAACCTGCCAGCCCCAATTCATCTGGAGGTCCTCTACGATCTGGATGAGCAGCACCTACCACTGCTCATCACGGTTGGAGCTTCGGCAGAAGCAACTCTTTGTCGGAGTACTTACACGAAGACCAATTGGCACCAGTTCCAACAACGACTGATGACGATGATAGTAGGCCGATTAACCACATCGGAGGACGTGGAGAGATGCACGGCTGAAATAACTGCCTCCATCAAAGAAGCAAAAGAAGCAACATCTACTACTGAACCTCGAACAAGCTGGCGCGAAGAACTCCCAGGCCGCTTAATACGTTTAAGGGCAAAGAAACGTGCGATGCGTGAACTATGAGCCCGCACCCGCTGCCCAACAACAAAAGCACGACTAAATGCTATAACTGCAACGCTCGCCAATGAAGTTAAGAAGTGGAGAGGTGACGCATGGGATTCTCGTATCGCCCAAGCCACTGAAGACGAAACCAACCTCCATGCCCTGAATAGGAGTTTGTTAAGGGCTAAGATACCAGTCTACTCACTAACGGACTCATCAGGAAGCCGGAAATTTGCCCCAGCGGAAAGAGAACTGTTGGTTGATCATTTAGAATCACAGTTTCAGCTGCATCCCGTTCCTCTCAATGCTGACCCTGTTGTCGTGCCCCACTAAAACGCAGTATCCGCGGAAGTAGTCCAACTGCTGCAGACTTCGGCGCCCCCGCTGGGAGGGGATGATTTCATCTCCCCAATGGAAGTGGCACGAGCTGTACGCTATTTACAGACGAAAAAGGCACCCGGTCTAGATGAGGTGTCGAACGCGGAACTCAAGCAGATGCCGCGGAGAAGTCTGGTGTGTATAGACAGACTCTTCAACGGTATCTTAAGAACAGGATACTTTCCCGCAACGTGGAAGACAGGGAAAGTCATAGTACTACCCAAACCCGGCAAGGTCCGTCGTCTACCCTCCAGCTACCGCCCTATTACCCTGCTGTCACACCTCGCCAAGCTGTTCGAGCGATTACTGCTGCGGAGACTGCGCCCTCACTTCAACCCACGTGAGTAGCAGTTTGGTTTCCGCACGTGTCACTCCACAACGCTCCAGCTGACGAGGGTGATCCACCAGCTCACCAGTGAACTGAACCGAAATAGTAGAAGCGTCGCCGTGTTCCTGGACATCGAGAAGGCCTTCAATAGAGTGTGGCACGAAGGCCTAATCTACAAGTTATCCAGGACACCGACTCCAGCGGCGCTAATCCACATCCTCTCATCGTTCCTGAGAAACCGACAGTTCTGCGTGTCCGTCGAGGGCGCTACTTCCGGCAACCGGCAGATCGCAGCGGGAGTCTCCCAGGAGAGTTGTCTCTCACCGTACATGTACGCGGTTTACACAGACGACATACCGGTTCTGGCGGACGAACACCTTGCACCAGGAGAACGAGGAGTAACACTAGCACTTTTTGCCGACGACAGTGCGTATATAACGTCCTCTGTCAAAGCTACTATAGCCGCCAACAGAATGCAGAAGGTTCTGGACATCCTGCCAGTCTGGCTGGACAAGTGGCGCATGGCCTTCAACGTGAGGAAGACGGCCACGCTGCTGACCAGAGCCCAAACCCATCCTGCCACCTCCACTGCAGCTCCGAGAACAAGACGTCAAGTGGGAAACGAGTACAAAGTACCTGGGCTTCTACATCGACCGGACGTTGAGGATGCGCCCGCACGTGGATTACGCAGTCCACCAAGCGAAAGCCGCTAAGGCCCTCCTCCATCCGGTCCTCCGATCGAAGCTGCCACTCTACACCAAAGTCGGCATATACAAGACGTATATACGCACGAAGATGACGTATGCTGCTCCTGCGTGGTATGCCCTATGCTCGGAAACCCAGCGCAAGCGTCTTCAGATCATTCAGAACGTCACCCTGCAGATATGCATGGGAGCCGGTCAATACGTACGCAATGACGCCAACGCCCGGGACGTGAAAATCGAGACGGTGAGGGAGTTCGTGGTCCGGTTGGCGCGCTGTCAATATGACCGTGCAGACAACGGACCACACCCTCACCTCCAGAACATTGCATCGCACCACGCCCGGCCGCCTGATGGTGCTGTATCGACCTGGCGTGCACTCCCACGCGACTTAGTCCCGGTGGATGAAGCCAGCAAAGAGGAGGAGTAGCGGTTACCACAGCAGCACAAGACCACCATGCCAAGATGGCCAACATGACCACCACGCCCAGATCTGGCCAACGACCATATCGGACCACTATAGGGCTGATTAAAGCCCGCGCGTACCCCGAGGGTAGTTGCCCAAGAGCCCAACCAGGGTAAGGAGGCTCGCCTCGAAACCCTCACACGAACCCAGAATGGGACCGAACGTCCACACTGACATCCGTCCGCGCCACGTTTCTTCTGTATAAACCGCGCCTTACCGTGTACACGTGATTCGCCGATGGAAGCGGCCCGCTTTGAATTATGCCGAAAAGCGAAGCGGCGCTTTGACGACTGGCGATGTTATTTGAACATGTTTTATGAGTGTCCACATCATCTGAAACATGTTATCTCACCATGTTATACAATACGTTATGTTACATAGTCTGTACGCACCTTAACAAATGAAATAAACGCATCCTGTTTGACGGGTACGAACAACTTGTATGGAAAAAGAAAAACTATTTATTTTATTTTAATCGACTTCAGATAGGATCGTTTAAAAACTAAATAATTTAAGATCGTTTAAAAAAACTAAAAGAAACGACTTCAAACGTAGCGCTAGTCAAAGTAGCCAGTAGACGTAGTAACTATTATATAATCTCTGCCAGTAGGTAAAGTGCCAGCCAAGTAGTAAGTCGTCGAGATAAGTAAATGCGTCATAATACAAATGTTGATATATTAAAAACGGTTCAGCCGATTTCGTTAAAATTTAAATGGAACCACCTGGGAAGGGTATGTTTTGAAACAAAAAAATAATTTTCCAAATCGGTTCAGGCATCTTCGAGTAATCGGTGAACTAAAATAAAAAAGAAAAAAGATTCTTACGAATTGAGAACCTCCTCCTTTTTTGTGAAGTCGGTTAAAAAGAACCGACTTCAATGCCGCGCTATTAATTTTCAGTCCCAATTTTTAGGTGTTTCTTCGATCTTCATATCTCTAGAGATACTTATCAGACCTCTTTATATATATCTCCTTTCCAACAAAAAAAAATTATCAAAATCGGTTTATAAACGACGCGGTTATCCGCTAACAAACCTTAAAAATGTATATATATATATATATATGTATATATTTATATATAATAAATACTAGCTGTGCCCGCGACTTCGTTCGCGTGGAATAGTGTCTTTGGGTAGCATTAACAAATAAGACACATACGTATCCCAACTACACCACGCCGTACCACGCCACGCTACTCCCCCTTTCCCTCCGTCCCTCACATGCTCTCCCCTCCCCCTACCCCCTCACTTCCACCTAAACCCCCCAACCTCCCCCTCGCTTACCTACCCTCCCCTTTTGCCACTCACATGGACACTCTGTTCGCTCCAACAATCGAGGCTTCCTCACCTCCTTACCGATTCTGAGCTGTCGAGGAACAAACTTGAGCAAGGACGCGCCACACGCGAACGACGCGACGAAAATAAATCACTCAATAGCACTATTTTATTTATTTACATTTTTTAAGGTTGGTTAGCTAGACATCTAAATTGTATGAGCGCTCATGTAACTCAAAGGGCCTATCTTAATTTGCGTCAACTATGAATAAAATAAATAACACAGAGACACAATTTTAGTTACATATTTACCTTTGTTAGTGTTTAGTTTGGTGCAATTGAGCTAGACCCTTAAATTATATGAGCGCTCATATAACTCAGAGGCATATCTTAACTGGCGTTAATTATGTATGTATGGGACACCATTTACTTTAATAATTTTTTCGTTTTTGAAATTCCCCCTTTTTTTGTGCTGTAAGACCTTGCTCTTTGTCGAATTTCATGGTTCTAGGTCAACGGGAAGTACCCTACAGGTTTTCGACCCAAAACCTATATGGTACTTCCGGTTGACCTAGAATTGTCAACTATGGTCAAAATCAAGGTATTACACAAGTAAAGGAAAAATTCCGAAAAATAAAAAAGTCGAAAATTAAGGTAAATTTAGGTACTTACAAATTTCGGCGAAAATCTAAATATGTCTGTATCTTATTATCGTGTTGACTCTGGATCTTGATTTTTATATATCTAATTAGGACCATAAACATCAGTATCTGGTATAAATTTTAACTTGCTAGGTCCACCCATTCCTGAGAAAATCGGTGGTGACACACGTACATACAGACGGACAGACGGATAAGAAAGTGATCTTATAAGGATTCCTTTTTTACCTTTTGAGATACGGAACCCTAAAAACGATTAATTTACTCTTACAAACTTATGATTAATTGTTATTAATTGTAGTTGTTGCAATACATATTGTCCTATATGGATCGAACTACAAAGATAAATTTGTCCCTTAAACTAGTCTGAGAAGTTGGTACGGAAGCCTCGGTGGGCGAGTTTAACTCGATTTTGCTGGTTTTTATATATAATATAGAACCTACGTAAATTTGAACCTCCTGAGAACAGAGTGTCTATTCTATACGTAGTATTATTATTTGTTCTCGGTGCCGACAAAGAAAACCGATGCAACACAGAACAGATACTACGTATAGAATGGACACTCTGTTCGCCCCAACAATCGAGGCTTACTCACCTCCCTACCGATTTTGAGCTGTCGAGGAACTAACTTGAGCAAGGACGCGCCACACGCGAACGACGCGACGTAAATAAATCACTCAATAGCACTATTTTATTTATTAACATATTTTAAGGTTGGTTCCAATTAAGTTAGACCTCTAAATTGTATGAGCGCTCAGTTCCTTTTTTTACCTTTTGAGATACGGAACCCTAAAAATGATAAAGTAGATATCTAGTTACTGTATAACTGAAGAAGACAAATTGTAGGTAGGTACATAATACATGTATTGGTGGAGTGATCAAAGTGTCCATTCTATATTTTGTTCTGTGTCGCATCCTCGCAGACAAAAAAGTTTTGTTCGCAGTGTGCGCAGGGTGATAGACAAAACTGTCTTGAGACAGACCGTTAAGACTGTTTTGTCTATAGTCTGCGCTCAGCCTTACGGTGCATTTTACTGTGCGCAACACGCGGTTCATAGTTACTATTAGTTGACTGTTATCTGATTAGTTACTGTGGCGCAAATTCAAGGTCGCACCACTCGCACCCGAGGCGTGAAGCGCATTTTGAACGTTACTAGCGTTGTAACTAGGTTTAATCTCGCATTTTTGCTCTCAGGGAGTGCAACTTCTGTACTTGTACTATTCATTATTCTGTGACGTTGTAATCCGCAAACATTTTTTTCTGCCGATACGTACGGGGGACGAGGTAAACACGCATTGCACACACATAAATCACTCACTTTAACGATCCCGCACACTAGCTTGAAACACGCACACAGTATTAAAAATACAGCGAAGTTACGCACGCTCATATGGCCAATAATGGCTATATGGCCAGCAGAGGGGTACGCCTTGCATTGAGATCTCCAAAAATAATGTTTCTCATTTCCACCGTATATATGTTTTTTTGTGTGTTCGCGGATAGAGCTTCGTCGCTTACGAACCGATTTTGATGATTATTTTTTTGTTGGAAAGGAAATATCCCATTGTAACTCCATCGAGATTTGATAAGTATCTTCAGAGATATAACGATAAACGTCTCAAACTTGCAACTGAAACTAACTCGCGCGGCATGGAAGTCGGTTGTTTTAGTTTTTAAACTATGTCAGTCATCGATATAAAAAGAGAGACGCGGTACTCACTCTTATGCCACGAAAACATAAATGCTCGAATTTCAAATGTCGAGCTTGATGTGCATGAAGAACAGAGAAAGGCTTTGTTTCTAATTATTTAAATGAATCTGTGATAATTGCACATGTAATTTTGTACGTGCTACACAAACGCTAGTTCGATTTTGACTAACGTGAAAATAGATTCTCGAACCTAATTCATATAGTTGAGGAGCGGGGTACCTTATCTCCCCTTTTTTAGGGTTCCGTACCCATAGGGTAAAACGGGACCCTATTACTAAGACTCCGCTGTCCATCTGTCTGTCTATCTCTCCGTCTGTCACCAGTACCCATAGGGTAAAACGGGACCCTATTACTAAGACTCCGCTGTCCATCTGTCTGTCTGTCTGTCTATCTCTCCGTCTGTCACCAGTCACCAACTATCACGGTTCATGAGATACAGCCTGGTGACAGACGGACAGACAGACAGACAGACGGACAGCGGAGTCTTAGTAATAGGGTCCCGTTTTACTCTTTGGGTACGGAACCCTAAAAATTAAAGTGGGTCCCCATACAAAAACGTGTTTTACTATATCGAATAGATATTCGTTAGATGGCGTTGTAGTTAATAAGCATGTTTAGTATAATATATAATATTATACGTATATATTATTATACTGCGGTTCGGAACCCTCCGCGTGCGAGTCAATAGTCTGACTCGCACTTGGCTAGTTTTATTTAGTATAACGCCATCTATGTTTGTTGAGTTAACAACCTTTCTAATTAGTTTCGGCAAAATGACAGAGATGGCGCTAGTAAACGAGCCTCGTCTTTCTAGATTGCGCTGTCGAGATTCTCCGTGAACATACAAAATGTTCTTGGTAATATCAGTTAATCAAATATGAGGTTGAAACTCTGTTATATTTCATAATGTACAGTAGTACCTCCCTATTTCGATTCTGATACGATTCTGACTCGCACTTGGCCAGTTTTATTCATATAATATTATATGTATGATATCAAGTCAGTCCGACAAATATTTATATTACCACTATAATTATCACCTGATGTAAAGTGAAGATGCGGGCTAAGGTGGCTTCGTGCTTTCTGGTTATGGAAGACAGCAGTGAGAAGAGGCGCTGGAGAACTGACTTTAGAACAATCCACAACGCAACTATGTCAACCCTGTCTTTCATTCCGGCTGGTAACGAACTACATATTGATGTTAAGGAGCCTTACCGCAACCTCATTTTATTAATATAATAACAGAATAAGAATATAATAATTTATTTATTTTCTCATAATTATAAAAACTTTATCGAATACGCAGGCCATAAACAAACGTTACATTTTAAAATAAAATGAATATGGTTTTAAAAAGTTGAAATGCTATTTCAGTACGCTTGAAACTTGGCTCAAACAGGTCAAAAGTAATGAGTAATTAGTGTAGGTTCATGGCTGCGCCCTTATTCCTAACTAGGTTACCCTGTTTGATGTTAAATGATGGTGAAAGATGTTGTTGATAACAGACAGTATTCATTTAACGTTGGTCATCGGCCTCTCCTATAAACTAATAATAGAAGTGCCCCGCGGCTACGCCCGCGTTAAAAACTTTTCTATTCACTTAAAATGTTTATTTCGTAAAAACCATACCATCATAAAAACACATCAAAAAAGAATTAGCCAAATCAGTCGACCCGTTTTTAACCGACTTCAAAAAAAGGAGGAGGTTTCTCAATTCAACCGTATATATATTTTTTTTTTTATATATTTGTTCGCGGATAACTTCGTCGTTTATGAACCGATTTTGATTATTCTTTTTTTTGTTGGAAAGGAGATATCCCAAGTGTGGTACCATGTTAATTTTATTGAGATCGGATAAGTATCTCCAGAGATATTGAGATAAACACCTCAAAATTGGTACTGAAAATGAATAGCGCGGCATTGAAGTCGGTTCTTTTTTTGTTTTTAAACGATATTATCAAGTTATCGAGTGAGTGAGGGAAATAGGGATTCCTTTTTATAAACCCCGAGAAACCATACTGATTTTCAGGCTTTGTACCCCATTTCACCCTCTTAGGGGAGGAATGTCGATAAATCCTGAAACACGCATTTACTTATTTATTTACAAAAGTACTTAGGTGAAGTTTTTAATTAAAATAAAACCCTCTTGTTTCTCTTTACAAACTTTGAATCCCCATTTCATCGCCTTAAAGGGTGAATTTTGATAAATCCTTTCTTAGCGGGCCCTACGTCATAACTATCTCCATGTCAAATTTCAGCACAATCCGAAATTATATTAATTATTTGACTTTATCACACACCCTCTTAGGGTGGAATTTTGAAAAAGTCTGAGACACGTATTTACTTATTTATTTACCTTCAAGGTAAATAAATAAGTAAAAAAACACGTATTTACTTAAGTAAATACGTGTTTCAGACTTTTTCGAAATTCCACCCTAAAGTCAAAGTCAAAGTCAAAGTCAAAGCATTTATTCAGTATATGGGCAAATTAAAAATTTGCACTTACACTCGTCAAATTACATTAAATAGATCATATTCAATAAAAAATATTATAGATATAACAGAAACATAACTTATTGCTTTGAATTTACAAAAAAAAACAAAGGTATTGAGCCATTCCTAAGAGTATTATTATTGTTATATACCGGCTGTAATTCAGTGAACATCGCGATCTCACCGCGTGACCTCACTCCCGAGGAAGAGCGACTGACTCGCTCGAAACCTAGGTCGAGAAAATTCGACTAAAGGTACGTGAATTACAGCCGGTATATAACAATAATAATGTTACAAATTCACGATAATTTTAAAATTAAAATTCCTAAGAGTAGTTGGTAGTTGGGTGATAAAGTCTTATAATCAATATAATTTCGGATTGTGCTGAAATTTGACATGGACTTGTGTGAAATTTCGAATAAAAAGACTAACTAATCTTATTTTACCATACAAACTTTGAACCCCCGTTTCATCCCCTTAAGAGGTAAATTTCGGAAAACCCTTTCTTAGCAGATACTTACGTCATAATAACTATCTGCTTGCCAAATTTCAGCGCAATCCGAAACAACATTGATTTTCAGGCTGTGTACCCCACTTCACCCTCTCAGGGGTGACATTTTGAAAAACCCTGAAACACGTGTTTACTTATTTATTTACAGAAGTACTTGTGTGAACTTTTGGAATAAAAACGACTATCTAATCTTTTTACAATCTTTGAATCCCCGTTGCTTTGATTATAAACTCGTCCAGATGAACATGACATTTCAAAGTCACTCAAAAAACGGCCTAAATTTTTGCTCTGTGTGTGCGTGACTCTGTCATGAAGCTGTCAAATATTGTCAATACGTGCCTGTTTAGGGATGCCAGCTGTTAAAGTGGTCGCTATCCATTTTATAAGCTTTTATTTAACTTTGCAATGTAGGTATGTATGTATGTCTGTATGTTCAGGTGGAATCTTAGAAGCTAAATGAGACCTGCTTCCTAATGTCCGATTTGACTTATATATCTTTGGTGAGAATACAATAATATGGTACCATGGAGCTATTCAGATGATGGAGACGGAAGGTGGCCACGGGATCTCTGTGATAAAACAACATAACCCCAACGAGTTTGGGCTCGATTGATTCATTTTGAGGAGGACTTTACACCTAGATGATATTCAGATTCTGATGATGAGGCCGGAAGGTGGCCACGGCTTATCTGTGATAAATTAACGTTACTTCACCGAATGTAGGCACAATTGATTCGTCTTGAGGGGCACAGAAGTACCTATTGTAAGTACCTAACCTGTAAAACGGGTAGTGCCTCAAGCTTTTAAGAATATAGGTAAGTAGGTACCTACCCGCAAAATACTTACTAGAATTTAATTTCAACATTTTAGTTCATGGTCCCAGATAAAAACTTGTTCAAAAAATATTTTTTACTTTTAATTTACAACATTTTAAAGGTTTGATTGTACAGGGTCTGTAGGAAACCTAATTTAAATAATATTAGTAAAATTACATTACATAGTGTAAATCTAATTGTTGATTGACAAACTATATATATATAAGTACATAAATCATTGTCTTTTACATTAAGTAATTTAGGTAAATAATTTAAAAGATACGGTGAAAATTATAGTACATAGAACGCGTGAGAGAGTGCTGCGTGGCGCATGGAATCTGCCCCCGAACACAAACAGACGCGTGAGGGCAAACGTCATATCATAGCCAATGGGTAGAATAGGACATAGAATACTTATATACGTGGGCAAAGCCGCGGGACACAACTAGTCTAATTTAATAATAATCGGTTCAGATTTGTCTACAATCTGAGGTAACAACAAAATAAAATAAACATACTCTTCGAATACTTTCTCCTTTTTCAAATTAGGTTAAAGTACGATTGTATAATAGTTGTGACCTAATATACACTATGCTGTTATAGACAGAAAAAAAGTTCCCAAATGTTTGGATAATTTACCCCACTATTAAACTGACAACACTGACCAGTCCGACTAACCAACGAAAAATTCAAAATTAAAATCGTGTTTTCATACTTAAACGATTGAGAAATATTAAAACATACCGATGAAATCTAATCTTCTTATTAATATCATGCCTTCCTGCGTCATTGTGGCATAATAGCATAGCATAAACCGGCATATTTTATTACTTTTTCATGAGCTTCGCGCGCTCGGTTGTTCAAGTGTCACTGTTGTAAGTAAACCTATAATCTACTATATACTATATATGGTATATATTTATTTAGAAAATTACGTGTATTTAATACGGTATCTGGACATGTATATAATCAAAGCCCCGTTGTATCCTTTCAAGGGCTGAATTTTGGAAAATCCTGTTTTAGTACACCTTAACGTTTTGTAACATTGCAACAAGTTGCAATGGCACATAACAATGAATCAGAATAAATCTAAATAATATTAAGTGAAATTTACTACAATTACTAAAATACAATTAATTATTATCTTATTATTTTAATGACAGTGACATCGACTCGACGTTGTCGCGTATTACTGTCATCTGTCATTTACTTACTGACAGATAACCAGCTGTCAGGATAGATGACATTACGGGCGGTTGAGAGAGCGTATTCGGCGACTGCGTACGGCGCGAACGCGTATCGGCCTACCTAAACTTTTACATTAAAATATTATTTTTTTATAAACATATTAAACTACATCATAAAGGCTGTCTAGCCCAAATAGCACACTGTGCCGTGTGTTTATATTTTCCCGCTACGATCCACGCACCAGCGCAGATCCGCTGCAGGATCCTACGATCCGACCCTGACGCGCAGCCTCTGCCTCTGGCCTGGAGACACCTTGGACGCGCCCTACAGCACTACTCCCACCGTTCAGGCCAGTCATTACTCCTTCTAACTATTCTAGTGCCCTGCACTGCATATACTCGGCGGAAATAAGACTGAATAATCTAGAAATATATCTACCAAATTATTATTAAATATCTGGGTTTTAATTCACTCACTACCCCTAGTTGTACCCAGCTACCTAAACTACTAAGACAAATGTACCCTCCAAATTTTAAGTCTCTACGACCAGCGGTTTAGGCTGTGCGTTGTTTATAAGTCAGTAAGTCAGGATAAAGATTCTTATAGTATTAGATTGTAAAGTTTTAACATTTTATGACTCCAAATTTTAAGAGGTTTTAATGACGAAGCAAGTGCATCAGTTTCCAACATCGCGGAAAATATCGTTTGCGCGATGCAGGATCTCATACATTTAGCCAATATTTACAAGGAGAGCTATTCAACCTACTCTAGCGCCATCTTGATGCTTTTATCTAAACTAATATTATAAAGAGGAAAATTTAATTTTTTTGTTTGATTCGATTTAACTCAATAACTACTAGACTAATTTTAAAAATTCGTTCACTAATGAAAAGTTACATTATCAGCAAATAACAAAACTTATAATTTATCCCTGTATTCTTGCACAACGCGGGTGAAACCGCGAGGCGCTGCTTGTGTTATATATAGTCCAATATAGTTCAATAGTCGAATAACAGCGGTCTCATATTAAATTACTGCTTAATAACGTGTTTACAAAAAGATTGTTGTTAAAAAAAACTCTTTTAATTAAAATATTTTATGCTAAGAGCAGATCCACGCTTGAACATCGTTTTATATACATCATCATTTTACAGCCAATATAATACAATACAAATATCATAAATGCGAAAGTAAGTGTGTGTGTGAGTTTGTGTGTGTGTGTGTGATCGTGCGTGAGTGCGCGCGTGAGTGCGTGAGTGAGTGAGTGCGTGCGTGTGTGTGTGCGTGTGCGTGCGTGCGTGCGTGCGTGCGTGCGTGCGTGCGTGCGCGCGTGCGTGTATTTTGTCTGTGCGTGTGTGTGAGTGTGTGTTTGTTACCACATATCTCCATAAACACGTCATCGAATTCAATGAAATGTAAAACGCAGGATAGTGTAGACTCCGGCATAAGTTGTAGGGTAATATAATTTTTGAAAAACATTTCTTAAAGGGGTTAAATAGGGTGACAAAATTTCAATGAAAAATGTTATTCCTTAGGCCGATTTTGCTCAAAACTCGGTACAAATGAACTTTAAAACAATAATAATGCATGTATTTTTTATTTTTTCTAATCGTCTTGTAGGGGGTGTGTAAAATGATTTTGTTTGAAAAAAACATTTTATAATTGTTCTTATTACCTTCCTTAAATTGTCTTTATTTTACAGATGCCATTAGAGATGAACATATTGATTACCATTGCTGCTCTGGTAGCTACATCACTGGCTGATTCGCCCGTCGTTAAAATCAATGGAACAGATTACTTACAGCAAGAACTGCTTTTCCCAGACACTTACAAGGAACTTAGACATCTAACATATGACAGGAACAAACACACTGTTTACTTTACATACAAATCAGGATCTTCAATGAATGCAGCAAGTCTCAATTTTCGTACTGGTAAATTTGTGAAACTAGATGTCGGAGCTAGCGTGACGTGTTTACAAATAGATAGCGAAACAGGTACACTCTATCTCGGCACAGAAATGGGTCTAAGTATGGTTGTACCAAAAGATTCACACAAAGCTACAACACTTCTAGTACTACACAATGAATTTATCTCGAGCGTTTTCTATAAAAAAGAACT
The DNA here is from genome assembly GCA_954871355.1 of Cabera pusaria. Taxonomy (NCBI): domain Eukaryota; kingdom Metazoa; phylum Arthropoda; class Insecta; order Lepidoptera; family Geometridae; genus Cabera; species Cabera pusaria. The sequence continues at coordinate 2,697,799 of OX940910.1, forward strand.
CTTTTACTACGTTTCTCTGGACAAAGGTGCTTACCAATTCGAACTCAGTACTAACGAAAAAAAGCAATTTCCTCGAATACCGAATGTACACTTCGATAAATTTGTGATCGATGACAAAGAATATATCATCTATATGAATCGCGAAACAAAAGAGGGATTTTGGGTTCGTTATTATGATGTAATGACACCTACAAAATTTGATATCAATGTTACTGATGTGGCGGTAGATCAAAATTTTAAAGCGTATGTGTCTACTCCCAATGCGCTTCATTATTTTGATAATAAAGCTTTGAATTTGATAAAGGTGGCCGATATAAAAGATACAGATAGAATGTCCCTTGAAGATGTAGGTATTCCGATTGTTATATCGAATGGGAAGATAAGACGTTTGACGCGAACACACGAGCCGTGTACAGAAGAGACTCCACCAGCAAGCTAAGCAGACAAAAACAAAAAATAATAATAAACAAATTGGTGCCTTGAATTTTGTTTTATTTACTAACTGAATAGTAAGTAAGACTTTGAATAGTAGATTTTATAACAAGGGCGCAACAAAGTACGTTTCTGCTAGGCTGCTATTTTGAATCCAGAGCGGAGCGAAGGATTCTAGAGTAGAATTCTCAAGTAGAAGAGAGAGATTCTTAAGTAGAATCCTGAGCGTAGCGAGGGGTTAAAAGGACGTCGGCTGAGAGAAAATAATGTTGTGGCGCTGAGTTATACACTCTGCTTTTCATCACCCTATGTGAGGAAAGGGAATAGATAAAAGACTCTATAATAGCAATTCAAGAGTATTATAATTATTGTAAAAGTAGTAAGAATATTCGCCCGGAATGTGAGAACCCGTCGCCTGAAGTTCTAGCAAGAGTGATGGAAAATGCCATAAAACGGGCCCGTATGGTCATCAACTCTGGCGGCGGCCACTTGACGGATATCATTTTTTCAACTTAATGGAATAAATCGCTGGGATCTTAAAACGAGTCGCCTGAATTTGAGGATTCTGCTGCTGTGGGAGGGTCAAAGGGGCTTGTCTTGATCCTCCCAAATAGATTTTAGCTGCCGGAGATAAGTCAAAACATTCTAAATTAATATTTTTCTTTTTGTAAATTTGCGTGAAATGGGACGTAAATGTTAGGTAAAGTCACAGTCTGACACTAAAGCAACACACTAGAGAACAGTGACCACCGCGTGACGTGCGCCAACGAGCGTAGCGAGGAGGGGAGCCGCGACAGCGGCCGCACGTCACCAGAACCGACGCCATACCGTTTAAATTAAGGTACGGAAAACGTTATCTGTAAATTTCCGTCTAATTTTATTTAATGAAAAGTCAATTAATTTTCATAAAAAATAAATCTTTATTTTGTCTCGTCAACTATGTTTCCGCGTTTTTCCGCGCATAGGGGAGTGGTCCATCTTCAACCCTCCTTCCCCCTCTCCAGCTTAAACTAATTCATGATCAATTTTTTAGTACTTTACCTCAAAATATTAAAATATTCATATCTCCTAAACGGGGGGTTTCGCAACTTTTCCTTCCCCCCTTCACTTCCCTAAATTCAGGCGATTCGATTTAACATTTTACCCGAATAAATTTTAATGGATTAAGTACAAATTTTACAAGCAGAACCAGTTTTTTTCTTAAAAAAAATATTACAGCAAAAGAACATCGGATGATTACTTTTGCCCCAGCCTGTAGTTGTGTGATGTCGAAGATTTTATGAGAGCTTATTGGTTGTGGCATTTCGTAAACCACCTATTTCATGTTCATATCATACATATACTCTTTTGTATTAAAATAATTTATTTTTCATATTACGAAACGTTTTCAAATTTGAAAAAGGTAAAACTATGACGGATTAGAGGAGGAAGTCAGTCTAGGGTGGTAAAATGTACGAATAATGATGAAAAAAGTAGATAACAAGATTCTGTAAGCAGCAAGAGAAAATGAAATTGATGGGTTTTCCAATCACAGAGTACTTTATATATACGCTTCCAATGGTTATGGTAGAAAATCTTCTACGATGAAATATCTCTTTTACGATGAAATCGCTAAAACGGAATTGTATCAAGAGCCTTCAATGAGATGTATGAAGATGCTGAACCGAGTGTCTCTGACGCTAGAGCGGAGGCATGCACATGCTCTGAAGAACGTCAAAGCTCAGCTGCCAAGACGGGAGTCAGAACGCAGATACCACCAGTTATCACGACACTGTGATATCCTGACTTCCATTGAGAACAGGATATCCATGCTCAACATGACTTACTCCAAGTTTATTGACCAAGGACTTTGCTGACTCATACCAGGAAAGGATAATGGAGTAATGGACCCGAAGTGTAGTGATAGTTTTTGGTTTAAGTTAAGTACCGTAGTGTTTTGTAGTCAATATATCTTTAATATGTGTGTCCCGTGTTCATATTTCCCCTTTTAGGTTCCATCCTCCAGGCGCTCCGTTACGTTACATGGTTTCTTACTAATTTTATTAAATTTAAAGCGATATATTAACTACTATATATTTTTTTACGTCTGAATAATTATTCATAGTTAATATGATATATGTTTATTTAATAAATGTCTATTTAATGTTTTTATACCTGTGTAAGTGCACATCTTTAATCTGCATGTATCAGAAACGTTAAATATGCAGATCAAATGTAATGATGTTTGATGAGGAAGCAAGTGCACCTGGTTCTAAAACATCGCGGAAAATATTGTTTTCGCGATGCAGGATCTCATACATAGATGCAATATTTACAACAGAAACTGTGCACCTTACTCCAGCGCCATCTAGATGCTTTTATATTAACACAGTCATTGCGGCATCATTTTCAAAGAACTTTCAGAAAAGATCTCGAGATGAACCTATCCTATGGTGCGCATCATAGTCCAAGCATTCTAGATAGCAATGTATGGAAAAATTGGCAAAATTAATGCAGTTGTTTTATCTATCGGAATATGTAGGTTATAGTGCGAAATTAAAATTTAAGTACTCTCCCCTCCCCTCCCGCATGAGCGTAACCCCCACGCGCCCCTAACAGTATCCCGAAACGTGTTTTTTTACAGTTTTAAAGAAAACCGTACACGATGACTCTGCCACTCATATCTGGAACTAGGCCATCGAGAACAACGGAGAAGCGCTTGCTGTTTGTCTTGACATCTCGAACGCTTTCGACAGGGTCTGGCATGATAGCCTTATTAGCAAGCTTCCTTCATACGGCCTTCCCACTGATTTTTGTGTTTAAATATCAGATTTCTTGAGGGATCGGTCGATTCAAGTGGTCATCGATGGCTGTTCTTCTGACCGATTGGTCATAAATGGTGGAGTCCCTTAACGATCAGTACTCTCTGCAACGCTTTTTCTGCTGCATATTAATGACCTGCTTTAACCTGGTATTTTTGGGTACGCAGATGAACAAGTCCGATCGTGCATGGTGTACTGTTCTTACCTTTGGGATGGTTCTGCCAAATACCAGCTGGAGACACTGGAAGCCATTAAGAGGAGAGCCAAGAAGCTCATTGGTGACGATCTACTAGTAAGCAAGAGACTCCATAGTCACGCGCATCGCCGCAAAATCGCTTATTTATCGGTTTTCTATCGGTTACATTTTGGAGAGTGTGCTATGGAACTGCATAATTGGATTCCACCTTCCCCATTTTATTATCGGACATCCAGAGACACTTAAAAGGCGCCACCGTTTTATGGTGGATATACCATTTAACTGAGCGAAGCGATTTGCATCTTTATTCATCATAAGAACCGCCAGGGAATGGAATGCTCTGTCTGAGTCTGTGTTTCCGGCTAGATACAATATGGGGATTCAAATCGCGAGTTAATAGGTATCTTTTAGGTAAGCGCGCTCCATCATCAATCGCATCATCACTTAACAGCAGGTGAGATAATGGTCAAGGGCTACCCAGTTCTATGTAAAAAAAGAGAACTATGCGGGTGAAACCGCGGGGTGTAGTTGTAAAATAATAGAAATTTTAATGATTGCTAATATTTGTTTAACAATAAAAAAGAAAGAATAATGAAGTCGGTTAAAAAAGTAATTATAATTACAACATTACATTATTCTCTCTGTTTAAAATTGGGCAAGGAGAATCACACAACAAAAGCTCTCCCATCGTGCTAGAGAGAGGAAAACTTATATTATGATTCATATAGTGTTTTGACCATATGAATCACGCACAGATGAATCAGGTTTTTACCAACAATCATGCATAACTCATCATACATACTTCAGTAATTTTTCTACACGAATCTACAACCAAAAAGCATCATAGGAAACTTAGATTAAAGTTTTAAAACAATAAAATATTTTTTATAAGGAGGCATTGTAATCAGGATGGCACCTGAACCAAGTTGCTTACCAAGTAGCTGCACCCTGTCAGTTTATTAAAATTAATAATAAAATAAACAACGCAATCGAAATTACTTTGCATTTAATTTCCTAGTGATGGTGCCAGAAATAATACACATAACAAACAATATAATTACTTACAATTTATTACTTTAAAACTCAACATGGACTGCATGAGGTTCACGCTTACGATTAAACGCTAAAATTTTATCGTTCACATTAAATATAGGCTTATTTTCGGCTTGAAACGTCATTTTCAGTACATTCTCTAAATTGTCTCCCATGAATGTTATATCATCTGTTAGACCATTATATTTATATATTCCATCGGGTTTAGCGACGTAAGCATTGGAATAGATATCTATAGCTATATCAGTGACTCGCTCAGTATCCGGCAATTTCATGCGATGATTAAAAAATTCTATAACTCTATATACACAATCATCTTGCGAATCTATGTACAAGATATTTTTGTGTTTGTCTACGACCAATTTATCTACTTTACATTGATCTAATTCTACAGCGGGCATGACTACCTGCCTGTCTAGTTCAAATTTATGGGGTATTCTTTTATCTGTTGTGAAATAAACATGATCCATGTAGTAAAATATCGATGTCATTTCAATACCTGGACCTATCAGGACCGGTTTAAGTACAGCAGAGTACAATGACAATTTATAGAGACCTGCTGGACTGCTGACATACATGATATGGGCATTTAAATTTATGGTAATGCCATGGGGTTGGTCAATGCCTTCTATATAAGACGTCTCCCCATCAGCTAGTTTCACGTACCCGAGTCTTCTCACAGGAGGATAGTTAAAATCGTCGTAGGTGAAGAACACAGTGTCTAACAAAGAGCTGTATGCCATGTCAATGACCTTCGTCAGACCACTTTTAAGGAGCCTCAGGTTCTGGTATTTGTCAAAGACGCATACGCCTGCGCAAAAAGGACATTGAGCGGATGCTGAGCCGACGAGCACGGAGATTAGGAGAAAAAGCCTCATTGCTACTGGTTAGATCTGAAAATGTATCTATTATAACTCAACATTATCATTCTAGGAAAAATACAAATACACAGTCTGGAGGTGTGTAAAGACCACGTGACTAAAAGGCGATGAACATAAATGTGGCTTTAGGTAAAGGGCATGGGAGATCAAATAAAGTTTTATATTAACTAATTAAGCTGTTATCAAGTGTCATCACGAATCATGTCGTGCGTAGACGACTCGACGAGTTTCAGCCCCCTGAACAGGCTGGATTTCGAGGATGATACGTCACCACAGACCACAATCACACAGTGCGATATGTTATACAGAAGATCGAAGAGTATAACCAGCCCCTGTGCCTTGCGTTTGTAGACTATGAGAAAACTTTTGACTCTGAGAATGACAATATCTTGATCTATCATCACACTATATATTCTATGGAACTTTTTAAATGCAATTGTGACGTAATTAAAGAGTTTACAGAAGTTCCAACTACAATAAATAGGTTTAATGTCCAGGGTGTCCATCGCTGGACGTGAAGACGTCCGGGTGTCGGGGTGGCCGTTTCTGGGCCGTGGTAAATTGCCCGACGGGCAGGGCGACCTAGGTGTTAGGTCGGGTTCTTCTTTTCTTGCTAGGAGTCGCGTGTGGAGGTGGAGGTTTTACCCGGAAACTGGTTAGCCGTGCGAGACGTCCATGCCAGGTGAATCCCTGTTCGGGGAAGCCCAGCTAAACGCCCCAGCGACCGGCTAGGTTCCGACGAAGCAAGTGCAATCAGGTTCTAACATTGCGGAAAATATCGTTTGCGCGATGCAGGATCTCATACATTTAGACATTATTTTCAAAGAGGGTTCTCTAATCTACTCTAGCGCCATCTAGATGCTTTTATCTAAACTAATATTATGAGGTAAGAATTAATTATTTGTTTGTTTCGATTTAACATATATAAATATATATAATTATAATATACAAAAAATAAAATGTAATTTTTTTTTTTTTCATTTATGGGAAGCAGCATGGACACGAACGGGAGCTACACGGATGAAATCGCGAGGCGCTGTTAGCATAAAATAAAAAAAATATTTTGCATATATCTATTACTAACCTGAAAGATGTCAAGGTAGAAACTCCCCACGGAACTAGCTATGCGGAATCTGATTTTACTTTATATAAATATAAAGAATCTAATCAATTATCTCTGCCTTCATGATGGCTTGACCGTTGCAAAAAAGGTCAATATTATCAAACATAATTATTATCGTTAAACACAATCCAAAATTTCATCGTACCGACGGGACTTGAACCCGCAACCTCCGGAATAACATGTTCCGGTGCTTTGCCAATTAAGCCACGGTGCGAAGTATCGTTACGACGAAATTAGTGGATTGCATTTGTTAACCCAATTATGCATTGGTGGCGCCATCTATGACTACTTATTACGTAAGTTAATCATTCGGAAGAAATCATTACAGTTTTCAAATCCGACGAGAGATGTTGCACTGCATAAATCAAATAATAATAATAATCAAGTCCCGTCGGTACGATGAAATTTTGGATTGTGTTTAACAATTTACAAAAAATATAAAGTGTGAAACACTTCAAAGAAACATAATATATAATTATTATCGTTATAATTATTACTTTACGTCAAAAGAAATTGGGTCTGTGGATTTTTTTTATCTGTTAAGGCGTTTTAAAAATTATTCTACGACCCATTTTTAGGGTTCCGTACCCAAAGGGTAAAACGGGACCCTATTACTAAGACTCCGCTGTCCGTCTGTCTGTCTGTCTGTCTGTCTGTCTGTCTGTCTGTCTGTCTGTCTGTCTGCCCGTCTGTCACCAGGCTATAACTCATTAACCGTGATAGTTCGACAGTTGAAATTTTCACAGATGGTGTGTTTGTTGCCGCTAGAACAACAAATACTAAAAACAAAATAAAGTTAAAAATTAAAGGGGGTCCCCATACAAAAAAATGTGTTTTTAAACGCCATCTATTTAATTAGTTTCGGCAAAATGACATAGATGGCGCTAGTAAACGAGCCCCGTCTTTCTAAATATTCTTGGTAATATCAATAAATCAAATATATGAGGTTGAAACTCTGTTATGTTTCGTATTGTACGGAACCCTCCCTAAGTGTGCGATAAGAGACGCGATGCTGACTCGCACTTGGCCAGTTTTATTTTATCCTTTTGGGTAGTGTTTGACCCACGAGAGTAGAGTCTAATCTCCGTGGTTTGACCATTATCTCGTCTAGTAGGAAGCGACGATGTGGTCGAAGATGGTGAACACGCTAGGCCTAGAATACTCTGACTCTCAAGGGATGTGTGCTGCCGGAAAACCGTAAGGTTATTACGGCAGATTTTCTCCTTGATGATGGTAAGCTACTTGGTATCAAGTCAGACGGAACAACGATGTAATATGCTTCTACCACCTGTGGTCGAACAACCGTTCTACCACACTGAATGTGATTACGAAAAATTTCAGCCATATGGGTCCAGATGTTTTCTTGAAATAGGTATTTTAACGTGGGCAAAACAGCGGAGCACAACTAGTTATATTATCAGATTGAAAAGTTAATTCAAATATAGCTTTTCAAATATTTTTATTAATTTTCCATTGAATTTTCAAACATAAATAGACTTTAGTTAAATCAAATATTTATTTATTGGATTTAATCAAATTGGAAATTGATTTATTTCTGATTATAAGTATGTCCACTTTTATTTTTTTTAAAGTAAATAAATCCAATTTGACAGCAGAAAATGTAATAAAGCAATTTTCAAGGAAAGTAGACTACACTCGAATTTACTCGAGTATAATATAATGTAGACTACACTCGGATTTACTCGAGTATAATATAAAGTAGACTACACTCGGATTTACTCGAGTATAATATAAAGTAGACTACACTCGGATTTACTCGAGTATAATATAAAGTAGACTACACTCGGATTTACTCGAGTATAATATAAAGTAGACTACACTCGGATTTACTCGAGTATAATATAATGTAGACTACACTCGGATTTACTCGAGTATAATATAAAGTAGACTACACTCGGATTTACTCGAGTATAATATAAAGTAGACTACACTCGGATTTACTCGAGTATAATATAATGTAGACTACACTCGGATTTACTCGAGTATAATATAAAGTAGACTACACTCGGATTTACTCGAGTATAATATAAAGTAGACTACACTCGGATTTACTCGAGTATAATATAATGTAGACTACACTCGGATTTACTCGAGTATAATATAAAGTAGACTACACTCGGATTTACTCGAGTATAATATAAAGTAGACTACACTCGGATTTACTCGAGTATAATATAAAGTAGACTACACTCGGATTTACTCGAGTATAATATAATGTAGACTACACTCGGATTTACTCGAGTATAATATAAAGTAGACTACACTCGGATTTACTCGAGTATAATATAAAGTAGACTACACTCGGATTTACTCGAGTATAATATAAAGTAGACTACACTCGGATTTACTCGAGTATAATATAATGTAGACTACACTTGGATTTACTCGAGTATAATATAAAGTAGACTACACTCGGATTTACTCGAGTATAATATAATGTAGACTACACTCGGATTTACTCGAGTATAATATAAAGTAGACTACACTCGGATTTACTCGAGTATAATATAAAGTAGACTACACCCGGATTTACTCGAGTATAATATAAAGTAGACTACACTCGGATTTACTCGAGTATAATATAAAGTAGACTACACTCGGATTTACTCGAGTATAATATAAAGTAGACTACACTCGGATTTACTCGAGTATAATATAAAGTAGACTACACTCGGATTTACTCGAGTATAATATAAAGTAGACTACACTCGGATTTACTCGAGTATAATATAATAATGGATAAAATAACTGGACCATATATTACCACATACTTAACTACCATAAAATTATTTAATTTAAAAATAGTCAGACTCACCTTTTAGAGGTTTTTAGGGAGGGGAGGGGGAGTAGCTGAGGAGGGCAGGGGGACGATAATACGACATTCAAAGTTTGTGCGGGGGGAGGGGGAAGTGGAGGGGGAGGGTAGGGTATGCGAGAGGAAGGGGAGTGGAGGGAGAGTGGTGGAAAGGAGAGGTGCAGGGGGTGTGGTAGTGAGGGGAAGGGGGGAGGGGAGGGTATGCGGGAGGAAGGGGAGTGGAGGGAGAGTGGTGGAAAGGGGAAGTGGAGGGGATGTGGAAGTGAGGGGAAGGGGGAGGAGAGATTAGCGTGGCGTGGTGCGGTGCGGTGTAGTTGGGATACATAGGTACGAGTATGTGTCTTATTAGTTAATGCTACCCAAATTACACTATTCCACGCGGACGAAGTCGCGGGTACAGCTAGTAAGTTAGTAAAGTTACGATAAATACACACAAGTGGTAGGAGCATATTATATCGATGTTCCGTCTGACTTGCTACCAAAGAAGTAGCTTACCACCATCAAGGAGAATATCAGCCGCCATAACCTAATCACAGTTTATAATCATATAAAAACTGGGTATTTCGGCAGCACATCCCTTGAGAGTCAGAGTATTCTAGGCCTTGCGTGTTCACCATCTACGACCACATCATCGCTTACCACCAGACGAGAAAGTGGTCAAATGCTAAGCTATAAGATATAAAATAATTGAGATAGTTTAAAAACTAAAACAACCGACTTCCATACCGCGCGCGTCAATATCAGTAGCAAATTTGAGACATTTATCATCATATCTCTAGAGATACTTAACGTATCTCTATGAAATTACAATGGGACCACCTCGGAAACATACCCTACCGATTAAAAAATAATCATTCGAATCGGTTCACAATTGACGGAGTAATCGTGTTACATACACACAAAAAAAAAGAAAAAAAAAAAAGAAAAACATACTGACGACTTGAGAACCTCCTTCTTTTTATGAAGTCGGCTAAAAAATACATTATAAACATACTTAGAAGTAATTTTGTATTATCCAAACATGACGGGCAAACAAGCTGCCTATGTATATATAAGTTAACACACTCAATATAACGTGAAGTCGCTGATATATTAGTTTTGTGTGCTTTGTGGTTATCTAGGGGTAAATACGGTAAGCATTTTTGTTTAATTGAGTGCCCGGTGGCGTAGTCGGGAGAACGGTCGGCTTTGACGTCAGAGGTACCGAATTCAAACCCCGCGTGCACCAATGGATTTTTCTATCGAAAAATTTATGCGCGCTTTTCACAGTGGCCCTCCGGTGAAGGAAAACATTGTTAATAAACCAACAACCGCATGGTGGTAAGAAACAATCTAGAGTCTGCCTAGCCAGCTACTACCCTCAAGTTAGAAAATCTGTCGCCACACATCTAATGTGTTCCGGCAGCTATCCTTGAGAGCCAGTTCCCATTCTAGGCCTAGCGTGCTTACCATCTTCGACAGCATCATCACTTAACAACAGGTGAGATACTGGTCAAACGCCAGCATATAAGATATATATAACAACAAAAATTGAGTAAGCCCACAAAAATTATTATTTTCAAGTATTTTTATGTCTGATAGACAAGCTTTTGACCGCTATCATGCCTGTGTGCTTGTGTCTTTGTTTGTGTTGTGTCTGGAATTGGCTACTTGATAGTTATAAATACATACAATCACGCCTTTTTCCCATAGGGCTAGGCAGAGACTACTTCTTGCCACATGATACAATCTTGACATACCTCTTCAACCTACTTTCTAAAAGAAAGAGGTTATTTTTTTGTGTGTGTATGTTACGCGATTACTCCGTCAATTGTGAACCGATTCGTATGATTCTTTTTTTAATCGGTAGGGTACGTTTACGAAGTGGTCCCGTTGTAATTTAGTCGAGATATAATAAGTATCTCCAGAGATATGATGATAAACGTCACAAACTTGCTACTGAAATTGACTCGCAGGGCATGGAAGTCGGTTGTTTTAGTTTTTAAACTATCCTAATATTATTATTATATTATACTTAATCGTATTTTTTTTATGCGGAAATGGGTAGCTCTTGACCGCTATCTCACCTAATGCGGATGATGCGGTCAATGATGTAGCGCGCTTACCCAAAAGATACCGATTCACTCTCGACGTGAAGACGCCCAAGTTGTATCTAATCTGAAACACAAACTGAGGCAAAGATTTCCATTCCTTGGCAGTACGTATGATGAAAGAGGAGGCAAATCCCTTTGTACGGATAAATGGTATATCTACCATAAAGCGGTGGCGTCTCTTAGTATCCCTGCTTGTCCGATTATAGAATGGGGATGGCGGAATAAAATTATGCTATTCCGATGCACACTCTTCAAAATGAATCCTATAAAAACCGATATTATACCTAGTCATAATAACAATAAAAATCTAATTTATGTTGGATATGGTAGCTTACGTTACATTAAGCACCTACATTACCATCAATTCGACTACCATCTGTCAAATGTGTGGTCCATATTGTAGTCTTGCATACCTTCTGAAGTGAGATCCTCTACACCAATGTAGAGTGTGGCAGGGTGTGGCGTGAGGTGAAACGGTACGCGTCGCTCTGCATCCTATCCTATCTAGACTAAGGTTGATTTTGTGGATTATAGGGATTTGATTTCAACGATTTTTTCAGAAGGTGAACAGCTAATTTATCTGTGTCTGGGGCACTATCTATTTTTAGTCGTAAAATTATGTTGTATATTTCAAAAGGGTCTGTGGGATACAAGATAAATGAGTTATTTATAGATTTATTAGATCTGTACGTACTAATGAGATGGTCCTGGGATATATTTAACTTATTTAGTTTGATGGACCTGCGCATTGCCGCTGCAGGTCATCGGTGGTCCTTAGAGGGATGGCGGGGTTTCTTACCTGCTTTCGTATGTATACCGTACCATCTAATCCAACAGAACCTATACCCAGCAGATCCACCATTTTATTTCTGCTAATGAAGTCACTTTCACGCTGCTCGAGTTGGCGCAGTCTATTTTCATTATTTAACAGCTTCTTATCGTGGTCATTGAGTCGCGTAAATCATTGCTTTATATGCTCCGTCAACGACACCATATGTGAAGCCTAATTTCTGATGCAAGTGTCATCGACTCGTCTTCGTATTGGCTGATGATAATAGCGCTTGGATTCGTCAGAGCTGGTGATGTCTGGCCCTAAGCCACGATATAGTTGCGCGGCAGCGCAGACAAGGACTCGAAACTACTCGAGACAGTCGTTGGCTGGACGGATGCGCGCACCGGTGTATTTGAGTTATCTTTTCTAGGCTCTTTACATATACACGCCGAGCACACCCCGTTGTATTAGAATTCCACCGTCAGTCCTCGATCGTTAACATTTACGCATGCCGGGTGATAAGAAGAGCCGAATTTTGAGCATGGAAGACTGGAGATATTTAAACGGATGTTTTTCGTGCACGCCGCGCAGCAGTTAACCATTTTGCGAGCTTGTAACAATATCGCCGCGCGCTGAAGGTCTGCGTAAAGGTAAAGGTCTCAGCACACATATCAACTCGGAAAGAGATCGTTACTGTATCGCCTCGAGCCGTTCAGTATTGTTTGTATGAAACTCCATACTGCAACGCACACTAATCGGAATCGTAACGTAATCGCCTCGCCTCAGGCTCCGAACCGCGATGCGGTGCGTGGTCAACTTGCAGTTCCCGCGCTTACGGCTCGTCGTCCCCGCGCTTACGTCTCTCCGTACCCGAGCACACGTCCTCTTCATCCACTCCATGCCCCTGTCTCCCCCTGGCGGTGTCGCCTAGCCGTAGCCGAGTTGACGTACAGGAGCTGCTGATACGCTTTGGTTACGTGCATACGTTAGGTTGACGCCTGGTTGACGACGAGGCGAAAGGCGATACGGTGACGATCCCTTTCCGAGTTGATATGTGTGCTGAGCAGGGATGTTGCGAATATTCGCGTCCGCATCCGCAAATGCGGAGCTTTTGCATAGATTTGAACACCTGCATCCGCATCCGCATCCGCAATAATCAATGCGGATTTTCATGCGGATGCGGATGTAATACAAATTGCGACAAGAAAGATATTGGGTGACATGATAATTACCAATGGCAAAAAAAACATTGGTGACAGATCCGACGCGTTTGTTGTGGTGCATCGTATGTTTCTTGTAAATAAATCATTACGTGTTTGTTTGCGCTGTGGATTACTTATCGTATAGATAGATATTTTGAGTGTTTTGTGATACAGTGATCATTGTGTGTAAATAACTGTTTATTGGGAAATCTTTATATTAGTCTTAGCTCAGCTTATTAGATTAAAATCGCCAGGTAAATGCCATTATATAACACCGGTAATGCGTTTAATTGTAGGTAAAGTTTATCGTATTATAACAATAATCTTTGTTTTTCCACGCAAGATGGTTCGTGATGACCCTTGAAAACAGCTTGTAGTCATGGCTCAGAAGCAAAATGGGGCGGTAGTTTTTTAAAAGGGCTTTATCTCCTTTTTTGAAAACGGGAACCACCATGCTTCTGTTCCATGCCTGTGGAATTCTCACAGTGAAGCGAACAGAATTAAAAGCTGTTGGAGCTGGCTTACAACTGAGGCTCCTCCAGCTTTTAAAAGCTCCGTTGTGATTCCGTCTTCACCACGGCCACCACGATCTTATCTCGGCTGACTTCGGGCAGGTCTTTTGTGAAGTGGCGGGTTAAGGTGGCTCTGCAATCCTCAGTATCGGATACCGGCCTTGAAGCATGCGATGCGTAGAGCTTGCCGTAGTAGAAGTCTTTAACTTTCTATATAATCTCCGACTTGGATGCGACGACGTGTTCCGTTGACTTTGTCAGCTTTGTGAGGTGGCTTTTTTCCATAGGCCGGACGAACACTTATGACCCTTTTTTCAACTTTTTTAATCGTGAGTGAACAGGTATCTTCTACGCAATCGTGCTACATCTACATCGATCTAATCTTCACTTAAAATCGGTCAAACGCTTGCTTAACAACTACAAAAAAAAAATTATGCTCAATTCCTTCTGTAATCAAGAGCGTGTTAGAGGATCGGCGATCGCGTCGTACCAGCTTTTTAATGGATTTGTTGCGCACCTGGTTAATTGACAAAGCTTACAATGAGGCTGTTCGTCTCTCTTCTATTAGTCTGAGTGTTTTTGCCGAAAGTTCGAAAGTTCGTCCAGTAGGTGTGAGAGCGAGTCGAATTATTTAAAATTCACAAGCTGTCTCGTTCGCTCGGCCGTGGTGGGGCTGGACTCGGCGACACGCCGCCGTACCCGATATTGCGAATTTTGCATCTTGTTTTTGCAAAATATGATGAAGCGTGCACTTCACTTAGGCACTAATTACTGCCGCGAATATAGATGATATTGGTGTGAGATGTCGAAGTAGAATTTTGGAGCTACCGAAACGCGACCACACCTAGTCAAGTTTGAAACCAATCTTACCACACTATTTCTCTCTCTCTTTATTTACTTATTTATTGTGTGAAGTTTCGAATAAAAACGACTATCTAATCATGTTTTTCCATACAAACTTTGAACTCTCGTTTCATCAATTAGGGTTGAATTTTGGAAAATCCTTTCATAACGGATATATGATGATACCTACGTAATAATAACTATCTTTCAAAAAATTGCCAATTTTCAGCGCAATCCATAAAAAGGTTTGAGCTGTGCCTTGATAGATCAGTCAGTCAGTCAGTTAGTAAAGTTTGCCTTTTATATACACAGATATATACATATATATTTTTGTTTAGAATTAAGATAAATATTTTCTTTTAAAAAACGTTATCGAAAGTTGTCAAGTAGCCAATTGTAAAAAAGCACTAATTGAGGCACTGGATAAAACTGACTTCGGATCCACATAGCGCACTATCCCTGACATCCAATCATCCAAACTTTATTTGCGGTTAATTATTCACACCACCTATTTACTCTATCCAATGTCTTGAATTCACTTCTGTTACAGAGCGCAAACAATGAACTTTCTCTACCTCGTGCTGCTGTACATTACGTCAGTATCAGCAGATTGCCCCGCAATCTGCGACGGCGTCTGCATCAAGAACTATTACCACAAGCTCAAACTCCTCAAAAATAACGTGGATCAAGTTTACGACATGGTATACAATCTCAAAGATAAATATTTATACGTTATATACAAGAAGAAAGGACAAGGCGTTCAATTGCCTCATCTCTTTAAAATCAGCATCGATACTGAGGTTGAAACTATCATTGAAGGCATACCTTGGCCTACCTCATTAGCATTCGCTCCCATTCCGAACATCTTGTACGTTGGAAGCATATATGGACTTTACAAAATATTCCTCGATACCAGTTTAGAAGCTAAGAAAGTCGGAGATGTTAACGACAGTGTAATAAGCATATTCCAACATAATAATGACTTGTGTTATTTTGTCAATTACTGTCAGGACACTTATCTTTATTCGTATTCAGTAATCACGAATGATATCATACTAGCTGATCTTAACACCATTAAAATTAAACTGGATAAGTTTGTTATAGATAGAAATCACAATATTGTCTATATTCTCAACGGTTCTCTATATCAAATTCCTCCAAATGGAGTGGTTGCTTCGGGAGTAGCTCAAATACTTACTATAAAAGACGCTACTGACATAGCTCTAGATCCGGCAAAGGATGTGTTCATATCAACGAAAACAGGAGTGTATGCATATGATAGTTTAACTCATGATGTTAAAACATATGGTGATAATATGGAAAACATAAAGAAGATTACTTTTGCTGGTGTAGATGAACCTATTTTTGTAGTTAATGATAAAATACTTGCTTTTAGTAAGTGACGAGCGCCTATACAGAATCCGTAGTGATTTTAATAATAATATAAATAAAATAGAAAAATATGTGTCTTGTATTGTGTGGTAACGCTATTTATCAATAACCTGGCTGAGCATAACAGATACTTTCATTTTATATCTAAAAATTACGAATTTCTAAGTCAAATATCGTTAGAAGTTATTGAAAATTTTAAGAATTTGGTGTAACACCGAGCATTAAAATTAGGGATATTATTGGCGGATGCTGTACCATAATCCATAATACCTGGATAGCAATCAATATTTAAATACAATAACCCAGCTATTTCGTAAAATTTTTCAATTATTAGATTTGACAAATCGTTAAAATGTATAAAACTTGTAAATTTGTTTTGTTGTCTGTAACGTTGTTTTTTAGTAATTTTTTTTCCATCTTTTAAAATCCACTAAATAAATGAGTAATATAAATGAAATCAACTACGAAATAAATACCATAAATCAATAATAATACAATAATTTTAATAACCCAATACTTCCTTTTTAGGGTTCTGTACCCAAAGGGTAAAACGGGACCCTATTACTAAGACTCCGCTGTCCGTCGGTCTGTCTGTCTGTCTGTCTGTCCGTCTGTCACCAGGCTGTATCTCATGAACCGTAATAGTAGGACAGTTGAAATTTTCACAGATGATGTATTTCTGTTGCTGCTATAACAACAAATACTAAACACAGAATAAAGTTCAAAATAGTAGAGGGTCCCCATACAAGAAACGTGATTTTTTCGGCATTTCAATGCCATCGCTTAGTTAGGTAAACGTCCCATAGATGGCGTTATATTGAAATGTCGATCCCTAACACCTTTGTTAGACGTTAGGTATTAGGAATAAAATGTTTATTAATTATTACTTTTTGCTGGCGAAAAATGATAGTCGTATTTTTTGCTCGATCTTATAAAATACTGTGGTACGGAACCCTACTAGTGCGAGTCCGACTTGCACTTGGCCAGTTTATTATTTTTACGCTATCTGTCGGCACCATTAAAGAAGTCCAAGGGTATGAGGTCCAGAGAACGAGCAGGCCATAGCACCGGTCCCCTAATAATAATCCTTGTATTGAGGTAGCAAACATTTATGAATGAAAAATATAAAAACTATTGTAAGGTCTAATAAATTGATAAAATCTTTATGGCAAATACTCAATGATAACCTACATAGTGTAATTGTTACGCCGTTTCTCAAAAGAGGGCGCTAATAAATAATAAATAATATATAAAAAATATTTTTAAAAACAAGTTTTTATCTGGGACAATGAACTAAAATGTTAAAAATAAATATATAGGTACGCGTATATCTAGTTATAATTATCTAAATTAACAGTTTGAGATTGCTGCTTTGTAGTAGATAGATACTATTATTGACTAGCTGTTACCCGCGGCTTCGCCCGCGTTATTTGTGTCTTTATGACCATTGAGGTCTAGATCGATGATCTCTTAGGCCAAGTCACCATAGATGACCCTCAAAGTCGAACTCAATATCCTCTATTGTTAAAGTCATTAATCATTTTGGTTAGCTATACGTAGTTGTGCTGTTTAAATGTTTGACTCAATACAACAGTTCCTGAAACATTTCTTACAAAGAAAATAAGGTGGATAGCTGCGCGAGCGTAGCGAGCGCTATTATTGGGAGAGTGAAAATTTTTTATGACTTTTTATAACCCTGACAGTTTAATGACCTAATAATCAAGTCAATATAGATGACTCTTAGGACGAACTCGATATCGTCTATTGTTAAAATCAGTAATCATTACTTGGTACTTGGTAAACCTAACCAAGGTCATTATGATTATTGAAGGTTGTACTGTTTCAATTTATGACTCGTTTTGATGGATGTGGCTATTAAAATACAAAAGTTGCTGAAATGTTTCCTACAAAGTAGATATAACAAATGCTTGCGCGAACGGAGCGAGCGCTATTACTGTGAGAGAGTAGCAAGCCCTATCACTGCGCGAGCGAAGCGAGCGCGAAAATTTTTTACGACTTTTTATGACCCTGACAGTTTTTATGACCTACTAAGTCAACACCGATGACACATAGGTTAAACTTGATATCCACCTATTTAAAGGTTAATATATATTATGATTATTGAAGGTTGTAATGTTTCAATTTATAAACTCGTTTTGATGCATGTGGCAATTAAAATACAAAAATGCTGAAATATTACCTACAAAGTAGATAAAACAAAAGTTTGCGCGAGCGTAGCGAGCGCGAAACTTTATACGTCTTTTTATGACCCTGACAGTTTTTATGACCTACTGAGACAAAACCGATGGCCCTAAGGTTAAACTTGATATCCACTTATTTTATGGTAAAAAAATATTATGATTATTAAAGGTTGAACTGTTCCAAATATAACTCGTTTTGATGAATGTGGCTATTAAAATACAAAAGTTCCTGGAATGTTTCCTACAAAGAAGATATAACAAATGCTTGCGCGACCAGAGCGAGCGCTATTACTGCGCGAGCGTAGCGAGCGCGAAAAATGTTTACGACTTTTTATGACCCTGTCAGTTTTTATGACCAAGTTAACACTGATGACACAAAAGTTAAACTTGATATTCACTTATTTTAAGGTTATTAATCATTATGATTATTGAAGGTTGTACTGTTTCAATTTATAGCTTCGTTTTTATGGATGTGGCTATTAAAATACAAAAAATTGCTGAAATATTACCTGCAAAGTAGATAAAACAAATGTTTGCGCGAGCGTAGCGAGCAGTATTACTGCGCGAGCGTAGCAAGCGCTATCACTGCGCGAGGAAAGCGAGCGCGAAATTTTTTTACAACCTTTCATGACCCTGACAGTTTTTATGACCTGCTAAATTAACACTGATGATAAATGTCTGCGCGAGCGCAATTAATGCGCGAGCGAAGCGAGCGCGAAAAAATTTTAAGTCTTTTTATGACCCTGACAGTTTTTATGACCTACTAAGTTAACACTGATGACACAAAAGTTAAACTTGATATTCACTTATTTTAAGGTTATTAATCATTATGATTATTGAAGGTTGTACTGTTTCAATTTATAGCTTCGTTTTGATGGATGTGGCTATTAAAATACAAAAAATGCTGAAATATTACCTGCAAAGTAGATAAAACAAATGTTTGCGCAAGCGTAGCGAGCAGTATTACTGCGCGAGCGTAGCAAGCGCTATCACTGCGCGAGCAAAGCGAGCGTGAAAAATTTTTACGACCTTTCATGACCCTGACAGTTTTTATGACCTGTTAAGTTAACACTGATGACAAATGTCCGCGCGAGCGCAGCGAGCGCTATTAATGCGCGAGCGAAGCGAGCGCGAAAAAAATTTACGTCTTTTTATGACCCTGTCAGTTTTTATGACTTACTAAGTCAAGACCGATGACCCTAAGGTTATATACTTGATATTCACTTATTATAAGGTAAAAAATCATTATGATTATTGAAGGTTCTACTGATTCAATTTATAAACTCGTTTTGATGCATGTGGCTATTAAAATACAAAAAATGCCGAAATATAACCTACAAAGTAGATAAAACAAAGGTTTGCGCGAGCGCTGCGAGCGCTATCAATGCGCGGGCGAAGCGAGCGCGAAAATTTTTTACGACTTTTTATGACCCTGACAGTTTTTATGACCTACCTAAGTCAAGAACGATGACACTTAGGTTAAACTTGATATCCACTTATTTTAAGGTACACAATCATTATGATTATTGAAGGTTGTTTGTTGTTCAATTCATAAACTCGATTTGATGCGTCTGTTTCAATTTATAAATTCGATTTGATGCATGTGGCTATTAAAATACAAAAAATGCTGAAATATTACCTACAAAGTAGATAAAACAAAGTTTTGCGCGAGCATAGCGAGCGCTATCAATGCGCGAGCGAAGCGAGTGCGAAAATTCTTACGTCATTTTATGACCCTGACAGTTTTTATGACCTGCTAATTCAACTCCGATGACCCTAAGGTTAAACTTGATATCCACTTATTTTAATGTAAAAAATTAGTATGATTAATGAAAGTTCTACTGTTCCAATTTATGAATCGTTTTGATGAATGTGGCCATTAAAATACAAAAATTGCTGAAATGTATGAATGAATGAATGATAATTTTTTATTGTACACCAAAATTAAATAATAAACATCTTAAAATTCATTATACATTAGTACAATGGGCTGTCTTATCGCACAAAGCGATCTCTTCCAGACAACCTTAGGACGGAGTGGACAGTACGAATATGTAAAGGACTAAGGTGCACATTTAACAATTTTGAGATCATAAAATGAATAAACATCTATTTAAAAGTCATAAACATAAATATTTATTTCATAACATATATCTACATACATACAAATAAAACAAATATAAATAAATATGCATAATATATAAACATACATACACATACAAATATATAACAGTTTTAAGAAATACATGAGATAGCTTTATAATCATCAATACCGGTTTGTGTTAAGTAGAATTTTTTTAGTTTTTCTTTAAAAGTATAAATTGAGGGAGCGTGTCGAATTGTAACAGGTAAGTCATTCCAAAGACGGATTGCCTGTATAATGAAAGAAGAATCATAGAAGATTGTCGAGTGAGCTGGCATATCTAACTCTAAAGTTTCAGATGACCTCAACGCCAGGGAATGATTGGAGCACAGGAAATTGAGCGAAATTGAATTGTTATCCTACAAAGTAGATATTACAAATGCTTGCGCGACCGGAGCGAGCGCTTTTACTGGGCGAGCGTAGTAAGCGCTATCACTGCGAGAGCGATGTGAGCGCGAACATTTTTACGTTTTATGACCCTGACAGTTTTTATAACGTACTAAGTCAACACCCTAACGTTAAATGTGGCAGGTAAAACACGAATGTTTTTGAAATACTTCCCACAAAGCAGATAAAACACGTTGGGCAAGCAAAGCCATCGCGTAAATTTTGATGACTTTTAATGACCCTGACAGTTTTTATGACCTACTAAGTTAACACTGATGACACAAAAGTTAAACTTGATATTCACTTATTTTAAGGTTATTAATCATTATGATTATTGAAGGTTGTACTGTTTCAATTTATAGCTTCGTTTTGATGGATGTGGCTATTAAAATACAAAAAATGCTGAAATATTACCTGCAAAGTAGATAAAACAAATGTTTGCGCAAGCGTAGCGAGCAGTATTACTGCGCGAGCGTAGCAAGCGCTATCACTGCGCGAGCAAAGCGAGCGTGAAAAATTTTTACGACCTTTCATGACCCTGACAGTTTTTATGACCTGTTAAGTTAACACTGATGACAAATGTCTGCGCGAGCGCAGCGAGCGCTATTAATGCGCGAGCGAAGCGAGCGCGAAAAAAATTTACGTCTTTTTATGACCCTGTCAGTTTTTATGACTTACTAAGTCAAGACCGATGACCCTAAGGTTATATACTTGATATTCACTTATTATAAGGTAAAAAATCATTATGATTATTGAAGGTTCTACTGATTCAATTTATAAACTCGTTTTGATGCATGTGGCTATTAAAATACAAAAAATGCCGAAATATAACCTACAAAGGGCGAGCGTAGTAAGCGCTATCACTGCGAGAGCGATGTGAGCGCGAACATTTTTACGTTTTATGACCCTGACAGTTTTTATAACGTACTAAGTCAACACCCTAACGTTAAATGTGGCAGGTAAAACACGAATGTTTTTGAAATACTTCCCACAAAGCAGATAAAACACGTTGGGCAAGCAAAGCCATCGCGTAAATTTTGATGACTTTTAATGACCCTGACAGTTTTATGGCCTAATTAAGGCACTTATTAAGTTGAGTAATTATAGATGAACCTAAGGTCAAACTTTTAAGATTATGCAAACTCTATGTAAAGTTAACAAAAAATATAGGCACCCGCACTTTTCTGCCGAAAAAAAGTATTATTTGCCCTTTTATGCCCTATTAAATGTCTTTGTACAAAATTTCATCAGAATCGGTCAAGCCGTTTGGCCGAAAAGAGGCCACACATTAACAAAATTCCATAATAAAAATTAGACAACCTAAATTTCCACCCAAAAAAAAGTATTCGTTGTCCTTCTGTCTTTTTGACTGTCTGTGCACAAAATTTCAGCTTAAATGGTTAACCCGTTTGACCGAGAGTAGGCCACACATTTACAAAGTTCACTTTAAAAATTCTGGACACCTGGACTCGGCTGCCAGAAAAAAAGTATCCTATGTGATTCTATGCAAAATGAACTGTAATATGTATAAAATTTCAGCTGAATCGGTCAAAAAATTCTGGACACCTGGACTCGGCTGCCAGAAAAAAAGTATCCTATGTGATTCTATGCAAAATGAACTGTAATATGTATAAAATTTCAGCTGAATCGGTCAAGCTGTTGAGCTGATAAGTGGCCACACATTCACAAAATTCAATTAAAAAAATCTAAACACTCGATAGCCAAAAAAACAGTATCCGATATCCTATTCTGCTCTATGAACTGTCTTAATACAACATTTCAGGCAAATCGGTCAAACCGTTTATTCGAGAAGAGGTCTTATATTCACAAAATTCAATTAAAAATACCTGGACTTCCTGACTCGACAGCCAAAAAAAAGGTTTCCTATATCCTATTTTGCCCTATGACATGTATTCATACAAAATTTCAGGCAAATCGGTCAAGCCGTTTATTCGAGAAGAAGTCTTATATTTACAAAATTCAATTAAATATATCTGGACCCCCTGACTCGATAGCCAAAAAAAAAGTATTCTATATTTTATTCTGCCTTATGATCTGTCTTTATACAACATTTCAAGCAAATCGGTCAAGCCGTTTGTTCGAGAAGAAGTATTATATTAACAAAATTCAATTAAAAATATCTGGACCCCCTGACTCGATAGCCAAAAAAAAAAGTATTCTATATCCTATTCTACTCTATGAACTGTCTTTGTACAACATTTCAGGCAAATCGGTCAAGCCGTTTATTCGAGAAGAGGTCTTATATTTACTAAATTCTATTAAAAATATCTGGACCCCCTGACTCGATAGCCAGAAAAAAAGTATTCTGTATCCTATTCAGCCCTATGAATTGTCTTTGTACAACATGTCAGGTAAATCGTTTTAGCCGTTTATTTGAGAAGAGATCTTATATTTACGAAATTCAATTTAAAATATCTGGACCCCCTGATTCGATAGCCAAAAAAAAAGTATCCTATCTACTATTCTACCATATGAACTGTCTTTATTCAACATTTTAGGCAAATCGGTCAAGCCGTTCATTCGAGAAGAGATCTTATATTTACGAAATTCAATTAAAAATATTTGGACCCCCTGACTTGAAAGCCAGAAAAAAAGTATTCTATATTCTATTCTGCCTTATGAACTGTCTCTATACAACATTTCAGGCAAATCGGTCAAGCCGTTTATTCGAAAAGAGGTCCTTTAGTTACGAAATTGAATTAAAAATATCTGGACCCCCTGACTCGATAGCCAAAAGAAAAGTATCCTATATCCTATTCTGCCCTATGTACTATCTTTGTACAAAATTTCAGCCAAATCGGTCAAGCCGTTTGACCGTGAAGAAGTCCCAAACAAACAAACAAACAAACAAACAAATAAACAAACTGACTTTCGCATTTATAATATTGGTGTTGATATAAACACACAATGGACAAGTCTTACAACTAAGGGATAATAAAACAACACAAATTTCTTCACAGATAGGTATTCTTATTAAGGTTAGTAGGTATAATGTAATAGAATGTTGCAAAGCTAGATTAAACCAGTTGGAGCGCCACTGTAACGCTTTATTTTTGATAGGGCTATTTTAAAATTAAACAACCATGTAGGTGGCCTTTATCTTTTATTAAGTGGTTCGATTATGTTACGAAGGGCCTGAAGGGCTTAAAACTTACAGTTACTTACTAATTATACGGATGACAAAGATAAGTTATATTATGTTACAAAGGGCCTGAAGGGCTTAAAACTTACAGTTACTTACTAATTATACAGATGACAAAGATAAGTTGTACAAAGAGTTTGAGCTTATAGAAGTGGGCGCCTTAGATCTAGTTCATTATAGATTTAGACCCGTCTAGGTCAGCGATAGACTAACAGGGGTGGTACCGTGCCTACATCACTAGCTTTGCAACTGATTTATAGTTAGTATCAATTAGTAGGACGAAACAATATTATAATAAAAGTAAACCGGTGAGAACCGGCCCACTGTTAGTTCATGTGACAAACAAACGAACTGCGACCGGCGACCGAAATGACTGAAATGATCGAATCTTTGGGACCCGATCATTATATGAGTCGGTCACGAACGACCAGTGTCACAACAAATGAACGATCGACACTGGTCTAGTTCGTACGACTTACTAACTTTCCACTGATTCTAGCTAAATGAAACTCAGAAGATACATTAATCAATACTGTACACTACTACATGCTAATCACAAATAAGTAAACATATCGACCGAGGCCCACAAATTTAACAAATGAAACGCTTGCGCGTGCAAATTTTTCCTGTGCTGCCATCTAGTTGCGTCGAGATAAATTAATTGCAAAGGCTTTTACAAGGGTAAGTTATTTGTAGTTGATTGCAGATTGAACACCGAGCTTTGCCAAAAGCTACTTCTACTCGCCAATAGATGTCAGGAGGAGTCATATTTTAAGTTGATTATTGAAAACACGAATAAAACAACATTTTTGAAAATGAATCCTAGATCGATTTATCGCCCCCGAAATCCCCAGTTTACTAAATTTTATTTAATCGCTGTAGCCGTTTCCGAGAAGAAGAATGTCCGAATGTCCGAATGGACTAAAATTTGGTGCACTTATGTATCTTCGGTGACAATACAATGATATGGTACCATGGAGCTGGTCTGATGATGGAGACGGAAGGTGGCCAAGCATCTCTGTGATAAAACAACATAACCCTACCGAATTTGGGCTCGATTGATTTGTCTTGAAGAGAACTTTACGCCTAGATGATACCCAGGGTCTGATGATGAAGCTGGAAGGTGGCCACGGCATCTTTGTGATAAATCATCATAACCCTACCGAGTTTGGGCTCGATTGATTCGTCTTGAAGATAACTTTTCACCTAGATGATATCCAGATCTGATGATGAAGCTGGAAGGTGGCCACGGCATCTCTGTGATAAATCAACGTAACTGTACCGAGTTTGTGCTCGATTGATTCGTCTTGAAGAGAACTTTACACCTAGATAATATCCAGGGTCTGATGATGAAGCTGGAAGGTGGCCACGGCATCTCTGTGATAAATCAACGTAACTCTACCGAGTTTGGGCTCGATTGATTCGTCTTGAAGAGAACTATACACCTAGATTATATTTAGCGACTGGTGATGAAGCTGGAAGGTGGCCACGGCATCTCTGTGATAAAATAACGTAACCCCAGTGAATTTGGGCTCAAATGATTCGTCTTGAGGAGCACTTTACACTTAAATGATAGTCAGGATCTGATGATGAAGCTGTAAGGGGGCCATGGCATTTCTGTTATAAAGCAAAATAGCCCCACCGAGTCGATTGATTTTCCGCGAAGAGAACTTTACCCATAATCACATCAAATATCCGTGGAATATTTTAAAACATCATGCCTTCTCTTAAATACTTAGGTAGTAGGTACATAGTCGGTATCTATACCTACCTACTAAAAAGTTAAAAATAAATTATAAATAAAAAATATTTTTAAAAACAAGTTTTTATCTGGGACAATGAACTAAAATGTTAAAAATAAATTCTAGTATTTGGCGTGTAGGTACTTACCTATATTTTTAAAAGCTTGAGGCACTGAAGTATGGTAATTACCTAGCCTGAAAAATGGGTAGTGCTTCAAGCTTTTAAGAATATAATTAAGTACCTACACGGCAAATGCTTACTAGAATTTATTTTTAATTTAATAAATTTTTTTTTAATTTGGTCGAAACAATGGGCCCATGGGGTCGAGATGCCCGAGGTTTTGTTAAGGAGTTGTCCAGACGCCTAATTGACATCACCCGTGACCAAAGAGCTGGCGCTTACCTCGGCCAACGTATTAGCCTAGCTATACAACGAGGTAACGTCGCTAGCTTTTTGGGAACATTACCGGCAGGTAGCGACCTAGGTTCTGTCTTTTATTTATAGTATAGATATTATTATTGTAGTTTATATAATCTTGATATTGTCATTAGGTAATTATTTTTAAGTTGTTAAAATAAAGTGTATTTAATAAATTTAATAAATTAATTTATTTTAAATTGAAACAGCAGGAAAGCTTGGTAATTTTCTTTTTATTTACAATTTACATCTAAATCATATTAACCTAGTGCAAGTATAATTGTGAACTTTTGTACTCAAACTTTTACTTGGTAAAACAATTGCAATTGATTTTTAATGTTGTAGCAGCATTATTTTGCACAATTGCACTTTTAATTTGTTAAAAATTATGATTATTTTAGTTAATTGATTGATAACACAATTGTAAACAGCTTTGCAACCGTTATTTCAGTGCTATCAAGCAATTATGTACCTTTAATTACAATAAATTCAGCTCAGTAAAATTAAAAATAAGTTTCCTATATACACTTACAAACAACACATAATATTTACATAATTACATCACTTTACACTCTATAGTATATTTCAAGTACTAAATTCTATAATTACTAAGTCTAGCTTACATTTAGTGATATAAAACAAAGCATTTGTACACATATCACTGTTTGTATTATTCAGCACAAGTTTCACATAATGTTGATAGTTATACATTAGAACATTACAGATTTCTCTTGCACATTATTTACAGAATCAAAGAATCAAAGAATCAAAGCATTTATTCAGTATGTAGGCAGTATAAATATACGCACATATACACGTCAAAATCATAAATCATAAAATAAATCATAACCAATTATCAAGTAAACATAGCAAAAGCAGAATTTAACGTTTGAATTAGAAAAAAAAAAGTAATGAACCATTCAGCTGTCATCCAATCGTTTACGTCAGAATATTAAAAAAAATTAAAGTAGGTTAAAACCAACCATACATTTAACTGTGTGTTTCAGTACTTCAGACAATTTTTATATAAAAAAAAAATAAAAAAGTGAAATAGTGAAACACAACATAGAGAAACGCATACCGATCACAGTACATATCATGATCCAAATGGAACTGATAGTCCGTCTGTCAGCTGCATAATATTGTTTAAATAAAAATAAAAATGGCAAGCCTAGAAAGAAAATCTGCGGACAAAAGGGGAAAACTGAATGGCTGTTGAATCTACCGGTGTTTCGGAAATACTCCCATCAGAGAAGAAACACCAAGAAACTCTATGGGGCTTGTCTTGTCATTTTATCTTTTTTTTTAAATTAATTGTACATGTCAGCTTTAAAATTTTAACAATATATTAATAATTATAATACAATTTATATTTGTTCTTGGAAATTGGGGCATTCAGGCCATGCATTTTTGTCATCCATATAGTCACCTATTGTATAGTATGATTTTTTCATCAAATTGGATTTTACATAGATTTTAAATTTGCTCATAGGCAATTGATCAATATCTTTAGGTAGCTTATTGTAAAAGCGTACACAGTTCCCCATGAATGAACCACTAACTTTCTGCAGTCTGAAATTAGGTATAATTAATCTATTTTTATGTCTTGTATTAAAATTATGTACATCAGACCTTTTCTTATAATCATTTATATTCTTGCGTATGAACAAAATATTTTCATAAATGTATTGACATGCCACTGTTAGGATTTTAATTTCCTTAAATTTTTCACGAAGTGAATCTCGCGACCTCATACTATATATAGAGCGAATAGCTCGTTTCTGCAAAACAAATATTGATTGGATTTCAGCGGCTTTCCCCCACAATAAAATGCCATAAGACATTATACTGTGGAAGTAGCTGAAATAGACCAATCTTGCAGTGGCTTCGTCCGTTAAAAATCTAATTTTACGTACTGCGTATGCAGCGGAGCTTAACCTACCTGCTAGAACCGATATTTGAGAACCCCATTGAAGCTTTGAATCCAGGGTGATGCCCAAGAATGTTGTGGATTCAACAAGTTCTAATGGTTCATCATTTATTAATATACTTCTATTTAGGATACCCTTTTTTACATTTGGTAGAGAGAAATTAATACATTTAGTTTTTTTTGCGTTTAACAATAAGTTATTGGTTGTAAACCAATTCAGAACCTGTGTTATTGATTTGTTTACATCGTCAAAGTTAGGTGTAGTCCTATCTATTTTGAATATCAAGGAAGTATCATCTGCGAATAAAACAATATCACATAGGTTCTGTACGAATGACGGTAAATCATTGATATAAACTAGAAATAAAAAAGGTCCTAGGATCGATCCCTGCGGGACTCCCATTTTTATGAGGGATCCAGATGACCTGACGCCATTGACTTCAACCATCTGTGTTCTGTTACAGAGGTATGATGATACCAGATCAAGTGCCTTACCTTCAACACCGTAGTATTTTAATTTGTAAATTAGTGTTTCATGACAGACACAATCAAATGCTTTTGATAGGTCACAGAACACGCCAATAGCATCTTGTGCTTTCTCCCATGCATCAAATATATGTTTAAGAAGACCTATTCCTGCATCAGTAGTAGAACGCCCTTTAGTAAATCCAAATTGTTTGCTATTTAAAAGATCATTCATGTTAAAATGTGTTAAAAGCTGGTCTAATATTACTTTTTCAAAAATTTTACTCAATGCCGGTAGTATAGAGATTGGTCTATAGTTAGATGGATCATTTTTGTTTACTGATTTGAATAAAGGAATCAATTTACTTTTTTTCATTAAATCCGGGAAGACACCTTGATCAACGCATCTGTTAAAAATAAAAGCTAAGTATGGGCTAATAACAGTAATAATGTAACTGAGAACTGTGGTTGACATTCCCCACAGGTCCTCGGTTTTCTTTTGTTTGAGCATTTTAAAGGTTTACAAGGACTACATTTACACTATTTAAACTATTTCTAATATACAGGTGATATTTCTAGTATTTCTTAGTCTACATTGATCTCATTAAACTCTAAACTAGCTTATTTAATTACTACAAAATGGCAGAAACACCCGAAAACGCTATAGTTGCCTCAAACACATCGGACAATCACGTTTCTTTAGCAATGCCTGGGACAAGCGCTGAGTTGACTGAAGCCAAGCCAACTGAGACTGCTTCAGACACCTCAGACCAGGACATTTCCATATTTAAACCCCGGACAGTGGCAGGGCCACTTATTATGGAGTCCTGGGAGCTAGAAATGTGCTGGTCTCGATTTACGAAAAAGGAATTGGATAACTTTTTGGAAATTACTTTTCCACAATGTGCAGGTTTTTAGGATTGTTCATTTTTGTTTCTTTTTGTATTTTTAGGTTTCTGTCACACATTCGTTTGGAATGTTGGTTAATACTTTTAGGAATAATCAACACCAATATTATAAATGCGAAAGTCAGTTTATTTATTTGTTTGTTTGTTTGGGACTTCTTCACGGTCAAACGGCTTGACCGATTTGGCTGAAATTTTGTACAAACATAGCACATGGGGCAGAATAGGATAAGGGATACTTTTTTTTGGCTATCGAGTCAGGGGGTCCAGATATTTTTAATTGAATTTTGTAAATATAAGACTTCTTCTCGAACACCAATATTATAAATGCGAAAGTCAGTTTGTTTATTTGTTTCTTTGGGACTTCTTCACGGTCAAATGGCTTGGCCGATTTGGTTGAAATTTTGTACAAACATAGCACATAGGGCAGAATAGGATATAGGATACTTTTTTTTGGCTATCGAGTCAAGGGGTCCAGATATGTTTAATTGAATTTTGTAAATATAAGACTTCTTCTCGAATAAACGGCTTGACCAATTTGCCTGAAATTTTGTATGAATACATGTCATAGGGCAGAATAGGATATAAGATACTTTTTTTCTGTCTGTGGAGTCAGGGGGTCCAGATATTTTTAATTCAATTTCGTAAGTAAAGGACCTCTTTTCGAATAAACGGCTTGACCGATTTGCCTGAAATGTTGTATAGAGACAGATCATAAGGCAGAATAGAATATAGAATACTTTTTTTCTGGCTATCAAGTCAGGGGGTCCAAATATTTTTAATTGAATTTCGTAACTATAAGATCTCTTCTCGAATAAACGGCTTGACCGATTTGCCTAAAATGTTGTATAAAGACAGTTCATAGGGTAGAATAGTAGATAAGATACTTTTTTATTGGCTATCGAGTCAGGAGGTCCAGATATTTTTAATTGAATTTTGTAAATATAAGATCTCTTCTCAAATAAACGGCTTAAACGATTTGCCTGACATTTTGTACAAAGACAATTCATAGGGCAGAATAGGATACAGAATACTATTTTTCTGGCTATCGAGTCAGGGGATCCAGATATTTTTAATTGAATTTTGTAAATATAAGACTTCTTCTCGAACACCAATATTATTAATGCGAAAGTCAGTTTGTTTATTTGTTTTTTTGTTTGTTTGTTTGTTTGGGACTGACTTCTTCACGGTCAAATGGCTTGGCCGATTTGGCTGAAATTTTGTACAAACATAGCACATAGGGCAGAATAGGATATAGGATACTTTTTTTTGGCTATCGAGTCAAGGGGTCCAGATATTTTTTATTGAATTTTGTAAATATAAGACTTCTTCTCGAATAAACGGCTTGACCAATTTGCCTGAAATTTTGTATGAATACATGATATAAGATACTTTTTTTCTGTCTGTCGAGTTAGGGGGTCCAGATATTTTTAATTCAATTTCGTAAGTAAAGGACCTCTTTTCGAATAAACGGCTTGACCGATTTGCCTGAAATGTTGTATAGAGACAGTTCATAGGGTAGAATAGTAGATAAGATACTTTTTTATTGGCTATCAAGTCAGGGGGTCCAAATATTTTTAATTGAATTTCGTAAATATAAGATCTCTTCTCGAATAAACGGCTTGACCGATTTGCCTAAAATGTTGTATAAAGACAGTTCATAGGGTAGAATAGTAGATAAGATACTTTTTTATTGGCTATCGAGTCAGGAGGTCCAGATATTTTTAATTGAATTTTGTAAATATAAGATCTCTTCTCAAATAAACGGCTTAAACGATTTGCCTGACATTTTGTACAAAGACAATTCATAGGGCAGAATAGGATACAGAATACTATTTTTCTGGCTATCGAGTCAGGGGATCCAGATATTTTTAATTGAATTTTGTAAATATAAGACTTCTTCTTGACCGATTTGCCTGAAATTTTGTATGAACACATGTGACAAGGCAGAATAGGATATAGGATACTTTTTTTCTGGCTGTCGAGTCAGGGGGTCCAGATAGTTTGAATTGAATTTTGTAAATATAAGACCTCTTCTCGAATAAACGGCTTGATCGATTTGCTTGAAATGTTGTATGAAGACAATTCATAGGGTAGAATAGGATATGAAATGCGTTTTTTTTGGCTATCGAGTCAGGGGGTCCAAATATTTTAATTGAATTTAGTAAATATAAGACCTCTTCTCGAATAAACGGCTTGACCGATTTGCCTGAAATGTTTTATAAAGACAGTTCATAGGGCAGAATAGGATATAGAATACTTTTTTTCTGGCTATCGAGTCAGGGGGTCCAGATATTTTTAATTGAATTTTGTTAATATAAGACCTCTTCTCGAATAAACGGCATGACCGATATGCTTGAAATGTTGTATAGAGACAGTTCATAAGGCAGAATAAAATATAGAATACTTTTTTTGGCTATCGAGTCAGGGGGTCCAGATATTTTTAATTGAATTTTGTTAATATAATACTTCTTCTCGAATAAACGGCTTGACCGATTTGCCTGAAATTTTGTATGAATACATGTCATAGGGCAGAATAGGATATAGGATATTTTTTTTTTGGCTGTCGAGTCAGGAAGTCCAGGTATTTTTAATTGAATTTTGTAAATATAAGACCTCTTCTCGAATAAACGGTTCGTCCGATTTGCCTGAAATGTTGTATTAAGACAGTTCATAGAGCAGAATAGGATATCGGATACTGTTTTTTTGGCTATCGAGTCTGAGTGTTTAGATTTTTTTATTGAATTTTGTGAATGTGTGGCCTCTTATCAGCTCAACAGCTTGACCGATTCAGCTGAAATTTTATACATATTACAGTTTATTTTGCATAGAATCACATAGGATAGGATACTTTTTTTCTGGCAGCCGAGTCCAGGTGTCCAGAATTTTTAAAGTGTACTTTGTAAATGTGTGGCCTACTCTCAGTCAAACGGGTTAACCATTTAAGCTGAAATTTTTTGCACAGACAGTCAAAAAGACAAAAGGACAACGAATACTTTTTTTATGGGTGGAAATTTCGGTTGTCTATATTTTTATTATGGAATTTTGTTAATGTGTGGCCTCTTTTCGGCCAATCGGCTTGACCGATTCTGATGAAATTTTGTACAAAGACATTTAATTGGGCATAAAAGGGCAAAGAATACTTTTTTTCGGCAGTTAAGTGAGGGTTGCCTATATTTTTTGTTAACTTTACATAGAGTTTGCATAATCATAAAAGTTTGACCTTAGGTTCATCTATAATGACTAAACTTAATAAGTGCCTTAATTAGGCCATAAAACTGTCAGGGTCATTAAAAGTCATCAAAATTTACGCGATGGCTTTGCTTGCCCAACGTGTATTATCTGCTTTGTGGGAAGTATTTCAAAAACATTCGTATTTTAACAGCCACATTTAACCTTAGGGTCATCGGTGTTGACTTAGTAGGTTACAAAATCTGTCAGGGTCATAAAACGTAAAAATTTTCGCGCTCACATCGCTCGAGCAGTGATAGCGCTCGCTGCGCTCGCGCAATAATTTGTTTGATCTACTTTGCAGGTAATATTTCAGCATTTTTTGTATTTTAATAGCCACATCCATCAAAACGAAGCCATAAATTGAACCGTACAACCTTCAATAATCATAATGATTAATAACCTTAAAATAAGTGAATATCAAGTTTAACTTTTGTGTAATCAGTGTTAACTTAGTACGTCATAAAAACTGTCAGGGTCATAAAAGGTCGTAAAATATTTTCGCGGTCGCTTCGCTCGTGCAGTGATATTGCTTGCTACGCTCGCGCAGTAATAGCACTCGCTCTGGTCGCGCAAGCATTTGTTTTATCTACTTTGTAGGAAACATTTCAGCAACTTTTGTATTTTAATAGCCACATCCATCAAAACGAGTCATAAATTGAAACAGTACAAACCTTCAATAATCATAATGACCTTGGTTAGGTTTACCAAGTACCAAGTAATGATTAATGATTTTAACAATAGACGATATCGAGTTTGTCCTAAGAGTCATCTATATTGACTTGATTATTAGGTCATTAAACTGGCAGGGTTATAAAAAGTCATAAAAAAATTTCACTCGCCCAATAATAGCGCTCGCTACGCTCGCGCAGCTATTCACCTTATTTTCTTTGTAAGAAATGTTTCAGGAACTGTTGTATTGAGTCAAACATTTAAACAGCACAACTTCGTATACCTAACCAAAATGATTAATGACTTTAACAATAGAGGATATTGAGTTCGACTTTGAGGGTCATCTATGGTGACTTGGCCTAAGAGATCATCGATCTAGACCTCAACGGTCATAAAGACACAAATAACGCGGGCGAAGCCGCGGGTAACAGCTAGTTCTAGATATAGGGCAATCAAAGTTTTGTCTCAATTTTGTTTCCCCCCAACCTAAAGTTGTGGCTAGGAACTCCTTTTCTATAGTATTCACTACATTACATCTTTTTCTCCTCCTATTGTTTCAGCACGAGTGACTAAAACCGTACTGATAGAATTGACTGTTTTGTTTAGACGTTTAAACGGTTGGTATAAATTAGGATAGGTAGGCATAGTGGGAATATAATAGGTCTAAGTATGTCTATCTATAACAATTGAGTATTTAATGGTTTATTTATGTCTATACGTTTCACTCGACTAAGAGCACTACATTAAAAGAGCGGTATTGTGAACTCTATAAATAAGCCTATAGCACATAACTCTTCCACTGGGTACCGTAGCTAAGCGGGACTAGTTGACATTTTTGTAAGTACCTACTATTTGTACTTCATTCGGTCGAGTCAATCAAAAGCAATTAGTTCCTCCAAACACGAGTAACTAAAGCTTAATATTATTTTCTAGTTTACACTCGGTATATGGACCTCTACTTATGGCCAGTTGCACTCTCTGTTCTTGTCAAGTCAACCCCAAAAGCCTTATCCGAGAGAAGTCGAGTTTATTTTTACTTGGATCCTTATTATGGCTACTTTGACCCTACCGTCAACCCATGATTATCCAGGGACTAAATAACGACTTTCAGTAATAAAATCAGATACTAACTATGTCTATTACATTACTTTTTTTAAACATAAAACATTTCAGAGTCACCCACTTTCCTCACTATTTTTACTCTCTCATTCTGTTTGCATAATAGTAAGATCACTCGATCTTATATCCGTCAATATGATCTACATGTCAAAGTACCCTACATTACTTTAAGATTTTTACTCGCTATATTCATGCTAATGTTTGTTCTTGGTTATTATATTAGGTGGTCATGTTCTTGTATCATCATATCTAATCGCTCGTTACTTTGGTTTGTTTTTGGTTTTCTTCTACATATTTTTGTCCTATTCCTCCGCTGTAAGCGGCTGGGGACAGCCGTGAATTCACTAAGGTGAATTCTGGTTGCGTTGGGGGATACTGCAACCCCGGATCTCAAATCCGCTTCATTGGCAGTGGCTAAATGCACAACTGCGCGAAACCAAAAATAAAATTTAAAAAAAACGAGACATTGACAGCTGTCTGTCAAATTTAATCTGTCAAATTAATCTGTCAAAGTGTGAATGAACGACTCACTGGACTGTGATCCCGTTCACTCGTGAGATTCCGAAGATGGAGGAAAAAAGGTGGAACGTGCCTCTGGCACTTGTGATACGACGAGGCAGCAGAGAAGACTGCAAGCAGGGCGTCGGCCGTCGACCTAAAAGGCCACCTTCGACTCGCCAGCCCTCGGCAGCGAATCTAAAGCAGGCTACCCCTGCTTACGCCGTCGATTAGTCCTCGAACAGCGTTCTAGCTGTCCACGTGGCCACGTGCTCTGAAAACCCCACTAGGGGTTTTTTATTCTAGTTTATTCTCCTGTTTTTGGCTATACCTTCGGGTGTGAGTTTTCGCCTAAGAGTGAAGTTGCTTCTCCACCTACACAACTGTCTACACACACTACACTACCCACCAGGCGAGCAGCCTGCAGGGCGGCGAGGCTCTAACCCTTCCCCCGGCATCGGCTCCGTCTGCGCCCCTGCCTGCAGCTTCACCAGGGTAACAGTGGGCCGGTTCTCACCGGTTCACTTTTATTATAATATTGTTTCGTCCTACTAATTGATACTAACTAGAAATCAGTTGCAAAGCTAGTGATGTAGGCACGGTACCACCCCTGTTAGTCTATCGCTGACCTAGACGGGTCTAAGTCTATAATGAACTAGATCTAAGGCGCCCACTTCTATAAGCTCAAACTCTTTGTACAACTTATCTTTGTCATCTGTATAATTAGTAAGTAACTGTAAGTTTTAAGCCCTCCAGGCCCTTCGTAACACAATATAACTTATCTTTGTCATCCGTATAATTAGTAAGTAACTGTAAGTTTTAAGCCCTCCAGGCCCTTCGTAACACAGTATAACTTATCTTTGTCATCCGTATAATTAGTAAGTAACTGTAAGTTTTAAGCCCTCCAGGCCCTTCGTAACACAATATAACTTATCTTTGTCATCCGTATAATTAGTAAGTAACTGTAAGTTAGCCCTTCAGGCCCTTCGTAACATAATATAACTTATCTTTGTCATCCGTATAATTAGTAAGTAACTGTAAGTTTTAAGCCCTTCAGGCCCTTCGTAACATAATCAAACCACTTAATAAAAGATAAAGGCCACCTACATGGTTGTTTAATTTTAAAATAGCCCTATCAAAAATAAAGCGTTACAGTTATATTGACGAAACAATTTCATGAACTAGTGGTCACCCCTTAATCCCATCCAGGGAAATTGTACAGTCCGGCAAGTATAACTTGGCGTGCCTGTGCGCCACTGTGCTTTTACTTAGTACTTTGATAACAGTTTCTCATAAACCACTTTTAATTACTTTTGGCATTATTGAACTATTTTATTGTAGCAGATTTATCAACAATAATGTCGCGGTAATCTCTCAAACTTCAAACTCACAGTTTCAATTAAAAGAATTGGTTCCAAAAACCATCACCGCCAAGTTATACTTGTGGCACTGTAACTGTAAAATTTCTTTTTGCTACCGTGAGATATTATTTTAATGCTATTATAGCCTAGGAAATTACTTTCTAAATTAGGTTAAGCTACAAACGGTTACGGTTAAGTTATACGGGTTTTTCTCAATACACGCACTTGAACCACATGAGTAAAGTAAAGAAATTTACTCATGTGCTTGAACACGGTCCTTCCTTTATATAATACTAGCAGTGCCCCGCGGCTTCGCCCGCGTTTTTCGTAAAAACACATGGAAAACAGAATTAGCCATATCGGTCTACCCGTTTTCCAGTGTTAGTCCAGCACAGCGTGTTATAGAGACAATTTTTCAGACATCAGATTTTTATTGTATAATCCGATAAACTTTATCATATAAAACATTGGAGTAAAACTCCTGAATGAAAAATATACTTATTTAGCGGGGAAAAAAAATGTTGAATTTTCATCAATTTTTTCCTGAAAAAGTAAAAAAACATCTTAGCACTAAAACTAAAAACAATATATGTTAATGTTTTATGTAGTTTAAAAGTAACATATAAGCAGCACTTTTCAGAACTTTAATGAACGTCGTAACTTGCTTAGAACCAGATAAATTAATATATTTTGATTTCCCGTGTTATATTTTTTCCGAAGAAATCCGCCGTTTTGATAAGAGATATTTATATGAAAATTTAGATATTTTACGGATCTATGCACCACAAAAAAATCAGCTCCTAATCTTGTGGAGTTAAGATACTACATTCATTTAAATTTATATCCGGAGATTTTGACGATAGGGTTGTCACTCTTTCGGATAATGTAAATAAATAAATCCGGATTATATTTTGTTGTATTATAAAATGTATTCTTAAATAGGAGTTATTTTATTCCAATGACACGTTATATCATATATTATATGGTATATCAGCTGTATGATGATAAGGTTGATAATAAGGCCGTTGCATTTTTGGTGATAAGAAGAAGTTGGAAGTGCATAGACAAGTTTTTTAGGGTACCTTACCTCAAGAGGAAAAAGGAACCCTTATAGGTTAATTTTGTTGTCCGTCTTGTCTGTCTGTTCGTCTGTCAAGACAATTTTCTTAGGAATGCGTAGAGATATCAAGTTGAAACATATATCAAATACTCGACTCGACAGATGAATGGTTCATGGCGTTACCAAGGGACATAGGGACTTATTTATAGACATCCCAAAAGTTATATTGATTTTCAGACTTTGTTACCCCATTTCACTCTCTTAAAGGTGGAATTTCGAAAAAGCCCGAAACACATATTAACTTACTTATTTACAGAAGTACTTGTGTGAAGTTTTCAATAAAATAGACTATCTTATGTTGTTTCTCTATACAAACTTTGAACTCCCGTTTCATCCCTTTGAGGGGAAGAAAAATCCTTTCTTAGCGGATCCTACGTCATAACTCATAACAACTATCTGCATGCCAAATTATGTCAAATCCGGTAAGTGGTTTGATCTGTGCATTGATAGATCAGTCAGTTAGTCAGTCGGTCAGTAACGTATGCCTTTTATATATACAGATTTCCTTTTTAGGGTTCCGTACCTCAAAAGGTAAAAAAAGGAACCCTTATAAGATCACTTTCTTGTCCGTCTGTCCGTCTGTCGGCCTGTCTGTCTGTCTTATTTTTTGGAATTTTTCCTTTATTTGTGCTGTAAGAGTTGGCTTATAACCAAAATTAACAATTCTAGGTCAACCGGAATTACCCTATAGGTTTTGGGTAGAAAACCTATAGGGTACTTGCCGTTGACCTAGAATCATGAGATTTGGCAAGAAGCAAGGTCTTACAGCACATTTAAAGGAAAAATTCCAAAAATAAAAAAATGAAAATTAAAGGGTACCACACATACATAGTTTACGCTAGTTAAGATAGGCCTCTGAGTTATATGAGCGCTCATACAATTTAGAGGTCTAGCTTAATTGGTACTTACTAACGTTGGTACGGAAGCCTCGGTTTGCGAGTTCAACTCGACATGGCCGGTATTATTTACATTAAACTGTATTTCCCTACATTGTAAATGAAACCGGGGAATACATGTTTTCTATACAAATTTTATTTTGCACATGGATCTTGAGTGAATCGAACCAAGTATGTAATAAAATTTACCATAGAAACTTTATCGCCCTGTTTAACCATTTTAGGGGATGATTTTTGAAAATTAAAGTACTTTACAGACAATTAAAAATTAAAATATTTGACAAATATTGAAAAAGATTGAAAATTAAAATATTTGACAGACGGACTATCAGTTCCATTTGGATCATGATATGTACTGTGATCGGTATGCGTTTCTCTATGTTGTGTTTCACTATTTCACTTTTTTATTTTTTTTATATAAAAATTGTCTGAAGTACTGAAACACACAGTTACATGTATGGTTGGTTTTAACATACTTTAATTTTTTTTTAATATTCTGACGTAAACGATTGGATGACAGCTGAATGGTTCATTACTTTTTTTTTCTAATTCAAAGCGTTAAATTCTGCTTTTGCTATGTTTACTTGATAATTGGTTATGATTTATTTTATGATTTATGATTTTGACGTGTATATGTGCGTATATTTATACTGCCTACATACTGAATAAATGCTTTGATTCTTTGATTCTTTGATTCTTTATTATGTTTTATTTCAGGACTTACAACACTATCTACATTGTCAATATCATCAAAATCGTATTTTATATAAATTCGTATTTAGTAGCTATTATAATAATTATAATAACAATTATTATAACAATAATGTATTTTGTATGATTTCTCCAGATAAAATTAAATTTTCATACCCCATAGGGGTAGATTTTTCTTAGAAATCACCCTATGTAACTCAAACTGTGTACTGAAAATTATGAACGCGGCATTTGAAGTCGGTTATTTCAGTTTTTTAAACGATCTTATATATCCTACTATCCTATCCTACTAATATTATAAATGCGAAAGTAAGTATGTGTGTGTGTGAATGTTTGTTACCACGTATCTCGATAACCACTAAATTAATTTTGATGAAATTATAAACGTAGGTTTTGACTTAAGACATAGTCTAGTCTTATTTTTGAAAATCATCCCCTAAAGGGGTCCCCTAGTGTGATAAAGTTTCAATGGAAAATTTTATTCCTTAGGCCGATTTACTCAAAACTCAGTACAAATAAACCTTAAAATAAATAACGATACACGTGTATTTCATTTTTTCAAAACTTTATAAACATAATATAATTATAGGGGCTTGCAAAATGAATTTTCTTTGTAAAAATATAGAAAATTCAGTAATGTTTGTTGTTTTCACGTATTCCTTGGTCCTATTCACTCAAAACTAGGTACAAACAAACCTTAAAACAAATAATGAGACACGTGTTTTTTATTTTTTTAAATCTACCCAGTAAACCTAAAATGATTTTACACACCCTAGGGGCGGTTTTGTTTTGAAAAATCATAGGAAATTCAGTAATGTTTGTTTCCACGTATTCCAATTCACTTAAAACTCAGTACGAATAATCTATAAAACAAATAATGACACACACATTTATTTTTTCATTTTACACACCCCCTAGAGGTAGCCCTAGAGAGTGTGTAAAATGAATATTGTTTGTAAAAATCATAGAAAATCCAGTCATGTTTGTTTCGACGTATTTCTATAAATAACTAACCGATTTCAAAAAAAATTGAAACATAGATGGTGTAGGTTTTGAAATAACACATACGTTAATTTCATTTTCAAAATTCAACCCCTGAAGAGGTTTCATAGGACCCCCCCCCCACAACAGCGCCTGTGTGCGAAACCTATGAAGCGCCTCTTTTTTCACAAATCTTCATGTTTCAAATTATGTTTTTTTTATTATTTGTTAATTTTGACCGAAATAAATGTTCTCCAGTTTTATATACTTAGATAATATTTCCTAAATAGGTAATACCAGGTCGCTTCCGCTTGCCTATAGGAATATGTTGTTGTGTAAGTGTAACAATAGTAGATTATACAACAAGTGAATAAAAAGGCAATTTAATTCGAGGGACTAAATAGGATCCCGAGAGCAGCGAAGGATTCTAGATAAGAATCCTGAGCGGAGCGAGGGATACAAGGACCGAGATTAATTTTTTTATTCACGAATCGTGTAATCTTCTTTTTACCATTGACTGCGAGAAAATAAAAAAACCTAGTAGTATAGTATTTATATTTATCATATTTTATTATTCATGTGTAATAAATGTGGATTATTAACCATTTAGTGCCGGTGAATGTGTGCGTGTGTAGGGAAACAGCACAGTGTTGAAAAACATGCTATTTGCGTTCTCACAAAAATCCCACTCAAAATCTTTAGTAAAGTTCACATCTTTACTAAGGGTATGACTTGGACTAGATTGTACCTTCAACTTGATCAAAAATGTAACTTTGACTCAACTTTATGACTTGAAACCACAAAAACTTGAACATTTTTATTACTTGATTGTGGCTGAATACACTAATCGTATAGAGCCATAATGAAAACAAAAAAAGAATTTAAACAAAATTGGTGGGATTTTTATTTTTATTTAATTTTTTTTTTTTTTTTTTTTTTTTTTTTTTTTTTTTTTTTAAAAGATTACTCGCAATGTGGGTTGCACATTACTAGTATTCTTGTTAACCCCTCCAACTAAGCTAAATATGCTTGTGTCTGGAGTGGGTTCACGTCAATAGTGCAATGGGTGGGGTGGGATTCGAACTCACGACCTCTCGATTGCCAGTCCGACACCCTATCCATTGGGCTATTGCCGCCTTAAAATTATATAGCTTCTATGGTATACGTCCATTTAGCCAGCTAATAGGCACTTTGTGCTTATTCCAAATTCAAAATGTTTTTATTCGCCGAGTGAGTAGAGTAAGAGGGTTTTATTCACAACTGTCGATGAATAAATTGCTCTTTTTTGAGAGGCAATGGTAAAAAAATAATTTCGATGGCGGCGCCTCTATATTGTCTTGGCGCCTGTGTGCGCCGCACACTTCGCACACAGGGGCGCCGGGCGGTGCGGCCCTGAGGGTGATAGAGTTTCTAAGAAAAATTTTATTCCTTGGTCCGGTTCACTCAAAATTCGGTACAAATAAAACTTAAAACAAATAATGAAACATGATTTTTTTTTAACAATGTATTTCTTTCTAATCTACCCCTATGGGGTATGAAAATTTAATTTTATCTGGAGAAATCATACAAAATACATTATTGTTAAATCTGTATAGCTACTTAATCGATTTTGATGATATTGGCAATGTAGATAGTAAATTGTTAAACACAATCAAAAATTTCATCGTACCGACGGGACTCGAACCCGCACCCCCCGGATTACACGTCCAGGTGGACGTGTAATCCGGGGGGTGCGGGTTAAATCTGTATAGCTACTTAATCGATTTTGATGATATTGGCAATGTAGATAGTAAATTGTTAAAGGTGGACGAGTAATCCGGGGGGTGCGGGTTCGAGTCCCGTCGGTACGATGAAATTTTGGATTGTGTTTAACAATTTACAAAAATATAAAGTGTGAGACACTTCAAAGAAACATAATAAATGTAGATAGTGTTGTAGGTCCTGAAATAAAACATAATAAAGCACTTTAATTTTCAAAAATCATCCCCTAAAATGGTTAAACAGGGCGATAAAGTTTCTATGGTAAATTTTATTACATACTTGGTTCGATTCACTCAAGATCCTTGTGCAAAATGAAATTTGTATAGAAAACATGTATTCCCCGGTTTCATTTACAATGTAGGGAAATACAGTTTAACGTAAATAATACCGGCCAAGTCAAGTTGGACTCGCAAACCGAGGCTTCCGTACCAACCGTTAGAAGGTACCATTTAAGCTAGACCTCTAAATTGTATGAGCGCTTATATAACTCAGAGGCCTATCTTAACTGGCGTAAACTATGTATGTATGGGGACACCCTTTAATTTAATTTTGTTTATATTTTTTGGAATTTTTCCTATAGATGTGCTATAAGACCTTGCTTCTCGCCAAATTTCATGATTCCGGGTCAACGGCAAGTACCCTATACGTTTTGGGTCGAAAACCTACACTATAATTTTTTTTACAAAAGTAATACAGTAAAATATTTTTTTAAAGGCCTAGAATACTCTGAGTCTCAAGGGCTGTATACTGCCGGAATACCGTAACTAATAATAACTAACTTTCTCTTTGATGGTGGTAAGCTACTTTTTACCCGACTACGGCGAAGCAAATAGGAGGGTTATGTTTTTGTAGCTTACCAATAGCAAGTCAGACGGAACATCAATATAATATGCTCCTACCACCTGTGGAAACCTCGTGCAACTTTGTCTGTTCGCAATAAAACAATATCTAATACATTTAATTTTACATACAGACTGAGTCAATCTAATAATCGGATACAGAAATGGTCGTTTGTATATAAATGAGAATTTTAATGATTATCGTTTCACTTACAACAGACTTCAACTAACTAAACAATATCTACTGCGTTGGTAAGTTTCATTTACATATTTTAAACCGACTTCACAAAATGGTCGTTTCTCAATTCGACCGTATACATTTTTGTTTGCTCGCGGATAGCTTCAATTTTGATGGTTATTTTTTTTTTTAAAGGAGATATCCCAAAAGTATTAGGTACTAAGTATAGTAATTTCATCGATGTTCTGATAAGTATCTCCAGAGATATGTCGATAAACTTGCAACTGAAACTGACTCGCGCGGCATATAAGTCAGTGGTTTTCGTTTTTAAACTATCTTAAGTATTTTATGTCAGTCCGACAAATATTTGACCATATAGTGGTGGTGGCACCTAATGTAAAGTGCAGATGCGGTCTGAGGTGGCATCGTGCTTGTCTGGTTATGGAAGACATTAGTGAGAAGAAGCACTGGACAACTAACTATCCTTAAATTAAATTATTGCTTGGTGTTTACAATAAAAGTAGTAATAACTTTGATTTTTCGCAACTACAAAAATAACTTTATTTTTCATAGTGTTCGTGTGAAAAACAAAGTTATACTTGTGGTCGCTATATCTCAATAACTGCTGATTGTATCTCGTTCAGACCAATTTTTGTTGAAAGTTTTTATTGAGATCTACAGAATAATTATTTTTTCTAGATTTTTTATTTCCTTACTTTAGAAGTTAGAGGGGGGGGGGGGGGGGGACACACACACAGTTTACCACTTTAGACGCGAAAATGATTTTGGGAACCTCTGTGTCATTTTTAAAGACCTATACCTACCCCACACGAATAGGTTTAAAGAAAAAAAATTTTTTTGTTCCTGTTCCATGTATGGGATGCCCCCTCATAAACTTTTATATTTATTACTTTTGTATAAAAATCGGAAAGCGGTTTACAGTATACATCTACCTACCAAGTTTCAATTCTGTAGTCCTAATAGTTTCGGAATAAAATGGCTGTGACATAAGGACGGACAGACAGACAGACATGGCGAATCTATAAGGGTTCCATTTTTTGCCATTCGGCTACGGAACCCTAAAAAGTTTGTGTTTATGAAAACT
Organism: Cabera pusaria; assembly: GCA_954871355.1. Lineage (NCBI taxonomy): Eukaryota > Metazoa > Arthropoda > Insecta > Lepidoptera > Geometridae > Cabera > Cabera pusaria. The sequence goes on from OX940910.1 coordinate 2,741,761, forward strand.
TTGATTTATAATATGAGCAGATCCACGCTGGCGTTTTCAAGCGTTTTCAACATCATTATCAGCCAATTTCCGTCCACAGCTGGACCTAGGCCTCTCCTATTCTATCAATATTATAATTGCGAAAGTAATTGTGAGTGTGTGTATGTGTGTGTGTGTGTGTGTGTGTGTGTGTGTGTGTGTGTGTGTGTGTGTGTGTGTGTGTGTGTGTGTGTGAATGTTTGTTACCACGTACGTATCTCCAAAAACACTTAACCGATTTAAATGAAATTTAAAACGTAGATTGTCTAGGCTCTGGAATAAGAAATACCTAAGCTAATCTTATTTTAAAAAAGAATTCCTAAATAGGGTGACAAAGTTTCTATTAAATATTTATTCCATATGCCGATTTAATCAATACTCGGTACAAATAAACTTTAAAACAAATAAGTTATTTTTCAAAAAAAATAAAACCGACTTCATAACCACAAAAAGGCACTCAAAAGCGAAAAATAATTTACTTAAAATTATTATAAGCGTTACCCACTTCTCTATTTGAAGTCGGTGCCTCCTCCTTTTTTGTGAAGTCGGTTAAAAACTAAAATCCGACTACTGAAAAATCACTCTCTAAAAAGTATGAAACAAGAAAACATTCTCATCTGAGATCGCTATGTACAAACTAATCAATATGTATCGTGTATTATACACACAACTAACTTGTAACAAATATTTTATTGTATTTAATATACCTATATTCATAGTGGTGTTCAGTGGATACCCGTAATTAATATTCATATATCCTAAAGAAGGGGGGGAGGGGAGGGTGCCGCAACTTTCCCTTCAAGGAGGAGGTTCTCCCTCTCCATCCCTTAAATCGGTGTCAGGTAAAGTACATTCCTACCGATAAAATTACAGGTATTTTTATTTTTTCAAATCTTCTCCTACGGGATGTGTAAAATTATTTTGTTTGGAAAAATCATGTTATAATAGTTCTTTATTACCTTATTTTAATTATGTATTTTCATTACAGATGCCATTAGAAATGAACATATTGATAACAATTGCTGCTCTGGTAGCTACATCACTGGCTGATTCGCCCGTCGTTAAAATCAATGGAATAGATTACTTACAGCAAGAACTGGTTCTCCCAGACACTTACAAGGAACTTCGAGATATAACCTATGAAAGGAACAAGCACACTGTTTACTTTACATACGTATCAGGAAACTCAATAAATGCAGCGAGTCTCAATTTTCGTACTGCTAAAATTGTGAAACTAGATGTCGGATCTAACGTGACATGTCTACAAATAGATAGCGTAACAGGTACACTCTATCTCGGCACAGATATCGGTATAAGAAAGATTGTACCAAAAGATTCACACATAGCCACAACACTTATTGCAAAGCCACAAACACTACGCAAGGAAAAGATCACGAGCGTTTTCTATAAACAAGAATTCTTTTACTACGTTTATGTGGGTGTAGGTGGTATCAAATACGATCTCACAAATAAAGAAAGTAAGGTATTCGTTGATTTACCACGTAAAGTCTTAGATAAATTTGTAATTGATGACGAAGGATATGTCATTTATATGTATCGCAAAATAAAAACTGGATGTTGGGTTCGTTTTTCTGACGCAATTGAACCTACAATATTTCAGATTAAAGTTACTGATGTGGCGGTAGATCAAAATTTTAGAGCGTATGTGGCTTCCCCCGATGCACTTTATTATTTTGATAATAAAGCTCGGGAATTGAAAAAGGTGGCCGATATAAAAGATACAGATAGAATGGCCCTTGAAGATGTAGGTATTCCGATTGTTATATCAAATGGGAAGATGAGACGTTTCACTCGAACACACGAGCCGTGTACTGCAGCTACTCCACCAGCAAGCAAGCAGAGCAGAAAAAAATAAATAATATAAATAAACAAATGTATGTCTTTAATTTTGTTTTGTTTATTAACTGAATAGTAGACTGACTTTGAATAGTAGATTGTATAGCAAGGGGATGCAATATAGAACATTTCTCCTTGGCTGCTATTTTGAATCCAGAGCGGAGCGAATGATTATAGAGTAGAATTCTTAAGTAGAAGCACAATTTTACAATCATACAGTTTGGAATCGAATGTACTTGCGCAGAGCAACGGCGGGGTACGCGCGGGGAAGCGGGCGGCGTGGATCGCGGTCCTCAATCTCGCTTAGTTTGTGCACTCATCTTCAATGAAACAGAATACATCTGACAACATTTCTAGGACTTAACATTGATAAAAAATTAAATTGGAAGTACCATATAGAGAATCTAAGTAAACGACTAAGTACTACCTCATACGCTTTGTACAAATTAGCAAGTGAAGTAAACACACAAACACGTATAAATTATAAATTAAATAGCGTATCATGGGCTAGTAGCGTCAATATTACGGTATGGTATAATTTTTTGGGGCAATTCTACTAACAACGACATCAGTTTAAAAGCCCAAAAAAGGTGCATAAGATCTATGTTTCATTTGAAACCCACTGACAGTTGCATACCACTCTTCAAAAAGCATCTTATTCTGACATTTCCATCATTGTACATTCTTGAAACTGCAAAATTTGTGAAAGCCAACCCTAATTTGTTTCCTACAATTTCAGACATGAGTAATCGCCGCAGACGTGACAATAGAAAATTATGCTTACCCAGCGTCAAAACTAGCCTTTTAAGTAAAAGTGTTCTATACATGGCGCCGGCTATCTATAACAAAATACCAAATGACATAAAACTATTGACATTACATTTATTTAAAAAGAAACTGAGCAATCTACTTCATGAAAAATGCTATTATAAAATAGGTGAATTTAAATGACAAACTATGACAAGCTTGATGACTTAATTGAATTTACTGTGACATTTTGAATATAATATTATGCCTGTATAATTTTGTAATTTGTTTTTTTGTATTTTTGCAATAATCAATAATGGATTCTGTTTTTAAATGTATTATTTAAAAAAAGGGTAGTTTTATCATTATATATCTCAAAAGTACGAATAATTAATTTTATTATGTGTAATTCAATATTATTTGTACGCCTTCATAGGCAAAACATGAATGTACATTATTATATTTTACCAAATTGCATACATAATACTTTTGTATGCATACTCATATTTTTTGGACAAATAAATTATATTTATCTTTATCTTTATTATTAAAATAAAAAAAGCGTGTTTCTAAAAAACACCAAATTCTAGGGCAGAGGCATGTAGGTCCGAAGACGAGCGAAGCGAGGAGGAGGGTTAGGTTTCTTGTGACCCCAACACCAGAACCAAATTGGCCCCTTGTTCACTAGTCTAAGGTAATAGATTTAAAAACGGGAATTTAACGTGACTTACGCGATGTCGATATAGCGATCGACATATGTTTCGGCCTCATCCGGAGGCCTTCTTCAAGATCTTGAGTGCGAGGTTGAACGCGTCGGCGAGCGCCCCGCACTCAAGATCCTGAAGAAGGCCTCCGGATGAGGCCGAAACATATGTCGATCGCTATATCGACATCGCGTAAGTCACGTTAAATTCCAGTTTTTAAATCTATAAGTTTAGTCTAAGGTAGACAAAACTTAGTTTTTGTTTGACTTTTAGATACCACGAACCCGAATATTTGATATAAGTTTGACAATTTGCGTGTTTGACTTTTTTGCGAGTTTAACATTTTACGTGTTTGACTTTTGACATTTTGCGTCTTTGAATTTTTGCGAGTTTGACATTTAGCGTATTTGACTTTCTGTGGGTTTTGACTTTTTTCGTGTTTGACTTTTTGCATGTTTGACATTTTGCGTGTTTGACTTCATGTAGGTTTGACTTTTTGCGTTTTTGACGTTTCGTGTATGAGCCAGCAAAACGAAGGTCATCTTCAATGAATATTCTTCAATGAACTTCAACTGGAGCCAATTTCTCTAAATGGAGGCCTTCTCGAAGATGTTCTCGAGTATGTCTACCTTGGGAAAACTATCCAATTAGGCAGAAATAACTTCGAGAAAGAGGTAGCGGTTGGAAAAGGACAGCTGAAGATCGAGCTCAGTGGCGTACCATAGGAGAGGTTTATGTCCAGCAGTCGACTAATACGGGCTGATAATGATGATGACGTAATATTGTTCTCTCTGTTCAAAATTGGACAAGGAGAATCAGGCAACAAAAGCTCTCCCATGGTAGACAGGCAAAAACTAATTTATTTTATGAATCATGTAGTGCTTAAACCATATGAATCAGGTACAGATGAATCAGGTTTTTTTCAACAATCATGCATAACTCATCATACATAAAGACTTCAGTAATAACATTTTTTACACGAATCTATAACCAAAAAGCATAATAGGAAACTTAGATTAAAGTTTTAAAACAATAAAATATGTTTTATGAGTTGGCATTGTAATCAGGATGGACTACCTGAATCAAGTTGTTTACCAAGTAGCTGCCTGCACCCCGCGACTTTTCCCGCGTTTAATCCTGGTTATAAACGTTTCTCTTGAATCACTCTATCCATCGCTGAAATTGCTTTGATTGCTTGAAATCCGTTGCGCAGGTATTTTAAAAGATTTAAGCGTACAGACAGTGGGAACAACTTTATTTTATACTAAGTAATAAAACATGTAAGTTTCATAAAATTAATAATAAAATAAACAACGCAATTGAAATTACTTTCCATTTAATTTCCAAGTGATGGTGCCAGAAATAATACACATAACAATACAATTACTTACAATTTATTATTTCAAAACTCAACATGGACTTAACGAGGTTCACGCTTACTGTGAACAGCCAAAATTTTATCGTTCACATTAAATATAGGCTTATTTTCGATCTGAAACGTCATTTTCAGTATATTTTTCAAATTGTCTCCCATGAATGTTATTTCATCTGTTAGACCATTATATTTATATATTCCATCGGATTTAGCGACGTAAGCATTGGAATAGATATCTATAGCTATATCAATGGCTCGATCAGTAATTGGCAATGTGACACTATCATTAGAAATTGCAACTCTGTGTACAGAATCATCTCGCGAATCTATGTATAACATATTTTCGTGTTTATCTACGACCAACTTATCTACTTTACATTGATTTAATTCTACGGTGGGCATGACTACCTGCCTGTCTAAATTGAATTTATGTGGTATGTTTTCTTTTGTTGTGAAATAAACATAGTTTCTGTAGTAAAATATCGATGTCATTTCAATACCTGGACCTATCATGACCGGTTTAAGATTAGTAGAGTACAATGTAAATTTATAGAGACCTGCTGGACTGCTGACATACATGATAAAGGCGCTTAAATTTATGGTAATGCCATGGGGTTGTTCAATGCCTTCTATATAAGACGACTCCCCATTAGCTAGTTTCACGTACCCGAGTCTTCTCACAGGAGGATAGTTAAAGTCGTCGTAGGTGAAGAACACAGTGTCTAAGAAATCGCTGTAAGCCATGTCAAAGACCTTCGTGAGACCGCTTTTAAGGAGCCTAAGGTTCTGGAATTTGTTAAAGACGCATGCGCCTGCGCAGAAAGGACATTGGGCGCATGCTGAGCCGACGAGCACGGAGATTAGGAGAAAAAGCCTCATTGCTACTGGTTGGATCTGAAAATGTATCTACTATTATAAACATTATCATTCTAGGCAAAATACACAGTCTAGAGGTATGTACTACACGTACTATACGTGACTGAGAAAAAGGCGATGAACATAAATGTGGCTGTAGGTAGAGGGCATGGGAGACCAAATAAAGTTTGAAATTAACTGGGTAGCCATCGATACGAATGTACTACGTACGTCTTCGAGCATTTACCAATGGAGATGTTAACGTTGTAATCCGCAAACATTTTTTTCTGCCGATGCTTACGGGGGACGAGGTAAACACGCATTGCACACACACAAATCACTCACATTAACGATCCCGCACACTAGCTTGAAACACGCACACAGTATTAAAAATACAGCGTAGTTACGCACGCTCATATGGCCAAAAATGGCTATATAGCCAGCAGAGGGGTACGCCTTCCGTTAACATCTCCTTTGGTAAATGCTCGAAGACGTACGTATGTTTATCTCCATGGTGGTAGCTGTTTTCAAGAGTCATCACGACTTGTGTCGTGCGTAGACGACTCGACGAGTTTCAGCCCCCTGAACAGGCTGCATTTCGAGGTGGATACAGATCCACAGACCACAATCACACAGTGCGAGATGTTATACAGAAGATCGAAGAGTTAACCAGCTCCTGTGTACCCCTTGTGTTTGTGGACTATGAGAAAACTTTTGACTGAGATGGGAAATATCTTCATCTAGCGTCACACTTTATTTTCGGTAAAACTTTTAAACTGCAATTGTGACATAATTAAAGAGTTTAAGAAGGAAGAAGACGTCGGAAGCTCATAACCCCACTTAATTATTATTTTGACGAAGCAAATGTATCAGGTTCCAACATCGCAGAAAATATCGTTTGCGCGACTAAAGATCTCATTTACACTTAGGCAATATTTACAGCGGTCTATTCAACCTACTCTAACGCCATCTAGATGCTTTTATCTAAACTAATATTATAATGAATAAAGATTTAATTTTTTGTTTGTTTCGATTTCACTCAAAAACTACTGGATCGATTTAAAAAATTCTTTCACTGATAAAAAGCTACATTATAAGCGAGTAACATAAGTTATATTTTATCTCCGTATTCTCACGGAAATGGGAACTACGCAAGTGAAACCGCGAGGCGCTGCTAGTATAGTAAAAAAATTTAAGCACCTATACGTCCAAGTATACTAACCTGAAAGATGTCAAGGTAGAAACTCCCCACGCCACTTACTCAGTTGAAGCTGATTTTACTTAATATAAATATAAAGAATCTAATCAATTATCTCAGCCTTCATGATGGCTTGACCGTCGCAATAAAGGTCAATATTATCAAACATATCATTATGAACAATTATACTTTACGTTGTAAGAAATTTGATCTGTGGATTTGTTTTTATATCTGTTGAGCGTGTCTAGCGTTTTAAAAATTATTCTAAAGCCCATTATCTCACCTGGTGGTAAACGACGATGTGGTCGAAGATGGTGAACACGCTAGGCCTAGAATACTCTGACTCTCAAGTGCTGTGTTCTGCCGGAATACCGTAAGGTAATGGCGGCAGATTTTCTCCTTGATGATGGTAAGCTACTTTTTTGTAGCAAGTCAAGCGGAACATCCATGTAATATGCTTCTACCACCTGTGGTCGAACACTCATTCTACTGACACTTACTTACTTACACTGACTATCATTACGCAAAATTTCAGCCAAATACGTCCAGATGTTTTCTTGAAGTAGGTATTTTAACGCGGGCGTAGTATTATTATCTATTCTGTGCGCGGGCAAAGCAGCAGGGCGCAACTAGTTATTTTATCAGATTGAAAAGTTAATTCAAATAATCTTTTTCAAATTGTATTACTAATTTTCCATTCAATTTTCTAACATAAATAGACTTTAGCTAAATCAAATATTTATTTATTGGAGTTAATCAAATTGAAAATTGATTTATTTCTGATTATAAGTATCCCTTTTAATTTTTTTAATGTTAGTAAATTCAATTTACAGCAGAAAATTTTATAAAGCAATTTTCAGGGAAAGTAGCTTTACACTTGGATTTACTCGAGTATAATATAAATAATGGATGAGATAATTTGACTACCTATATTATCTATATAACACATACATCGATATAAATAAGGTACCCCGCTCCTCAATGTGGACCGTATGAATTAGGTTCGCGAACATAATTTCACCTTAGTAACAATCGAACTGGCGTTTGTGTAGCACGTACAGAATTACATGTGCAATTATCGCAGATCCATTTAAATAATTAGCAACAATGCCTTCCTATTGTGAGAAATACTGAAGATATGGGTAGAACCTTGTGGTGCTACACCATGATGTCATCAGCTACGTCATGACGTCAGTGCTACGCCGTAGTCATGCCAGTGCTACACGAGGGGAAGATGCGGGGAAGGGAGGCATTCTAATAGGGAATATGCATGATTTTTTTTTATGTGTTTATTTCACCGAATACATCCATTGAACACAGTAAAAAAAAATAATACTGAAAGTGTTTAAATTAAGCTACAAAATATAGTTTTAGCATTGAAAAAATATGAGGTATCTAAAACGCTGCCAAATTTTCGCGCGCCTTTGTGACGTCACAGTGCACAACACAGTCTCCACAGATTAAATATTTTCAATAGAAATATTACGTATTCGTACTACAGTGCATACTATTTCTATGAAAAAGATTTAATCTGTGGAGACCGTGTTGTGCACTGTGACGTCACTTTCTAATTGACAAGTGGTGATGTGTTTAGCAAATTTAAAATTCCCACGCTTTTTTGCATTTTTTATATAACATTTTAACACATGTAAGACTATTTTATTTACAAAAAAATATTTAACATTCAACACCAGAACAATAATGATTCGAAATAAATGTATCAAGTAAATTTATACCACATGCATACCCTATTATACACTGATTCAGAGTAGACGTGTGTCGCCTAAGATATAAATAATAATGTTATTATACGTGATTTGTAACCACAAGAAAGGTGTCTCATTTCTGGACTATCTAACAGTTCAGAAGTGGGATACGGCGAATCTTCGCCATCCCAAAAATGGATAACCCATCCCACAAGAAAATGGAAAGACATACCAGGGAAAGGCATCGTGGCGCGCGCCGATATCGTACCACATTCCGAGAATGTTATCGTGACGCGCGGCGATCCAAACGAAGTAGAATTGACTCGGTATCAAGACTTGATAATTTGGAAGGGATGCTCCAAAGATTTATCAGAGCATCAGAGGAGAAACAACCTGATCACCGTCGCAATTCATCACCTCTACAACATACAACGTGTTCACCTGCGCGGACGTCAGCAGTCGCGCGCTGTGGTATGCGTGATGGCAGGACGCCGTGGCTGCTACCGAGACAGAGACAGCTTGAGCATGATTCATCATCCCCACAACGTCCATCGTGTCCACCCGAGCGGGCACTGCCAACAGCGCAGCGCGCGTCCGATGTTACGAGTGCTGTGCTTACACGAGCGACGGAGAAGGCACCGGGTACGCCGGCGCGAACGCCGCGAGCCGCGCTGTGCGTATCGGATGATGCGGGCGCTGTGTCGGCACGAGCGTCGCTGAGCGCAGCGAAGGTCATGGATGGTGCTACGCCTGGATCGAGCGCGGTCGGACACGAAACGACAACTAAACTATCTGGTAATGCTTGAATATGGTTCGATTCACTAAAGTTATAGACTTCAGTTGACTTGAATGGAAAACTAAGCTTGTTAATAATTTTTCCGAAGGTCACGGCATAGCTTCAAAATTGTATGTCATGATACCAAAAGTTTGTTACAATATTTAACCGATGCCGCGGGCGATACTAGTATTACTTATCAGAATAAAGTCAGCGACGTACCAAACGTAAACAAAGCTCGAATCGCCAAGACGCCTAAACAGCGGGATGACGTAACTTGTTATAAGTGTGGCATGAAGGGTCATTTTGCTTGTCAATGTTTTAAAACTAAAGCATCGCGTTGTGAACTTGTTTAAAATATGGACACAGAATGAATGACTCTGTAAAGAGATTAAACAATGCTCTAATTGTAATCGGTGAGGCCACGATGGGGAGCATTGCTATCGTGCAAAGAAAGAGTCTAATGAAAAGCAAATCTTCCAAAGAGTTATTTAGAATTTTAGATATTGATATGAAAGACAGAAAGTATCATAAAAATTAACAATGTTTTATGAAAGGCTTATATTGACTTCGGTAGCGCTTGCGATATTATAACTAGGAGCGCGGCAACGAGCACTGGACTTGAGTATAGTCACGGATTCTCTCGTCAAATTCGTGCTTATGGTGGGGCTTGTAACTCCAGTGGGTGAATTTTCAGCACACACTGCTTTAAACGAAGCTTCAACAACCGTGCCAATCCTTGTAGTTCAAGACGAATTACACAAGATACGGATATGATAATAGGCCGACCGTTCACGAGCGTCCTAATATCTTTGTGACGAAAAGTTGTGACGAATTAATTATTAGAAATACTGATAACACGTTAAGTTGTCTCCCTAATTGTATTTCATCTTTTGATAAAATATTAAAGTTATTGGTTGTCTATGATACGACTCTACACCAGGGTCCATAATACGTAAAGTTTGAGTAACTATAACAGTTATTTGGATTGTGTTTAACAATTTACAAAAATATAAAGTGTGAGACACTTCAAAGAAACATAATATTTGATTTACGCAGTGCAACATCTCTCGTCGGATTGGAAAACTGTAATGATTTCTTCCGAATGATTAACTTACGTAATAAGTAGTCATAGATGGCGCCACCAATGCATAATTGGGTTAACAAATGCAATCCACTAATTTCGTCGTATCGATGTATCGAACCGTGGCTTAATTGGCAGAGCACCTGGACGTGTAATCCGGGGGGTGCGGGTTCGAGTCCCGTCGGTACGATGAAATTTTGGATTGTGTTTAACAATTTACAAAAATATAAAGTGTGAGACACTTCAAAGAAACATAATATATAACAGTTTAGTTTAAAAAAAGACCGGTCAGATTGAGATTATGAGCTATTGATCATTGTTATAAAATTGAATCATTGGCTAATACCAAGCATAAGTGTGATCTCGTAAGCTGGATCAGTTAGACTCAGTTTATGACCAGTTCGGTTAAGACCAGTTAGGTTTGAGATCATCACTATAAGGTCTTATAGGTTAAGGTGGTGAAATTTGATCATACAAACCATTAGTGTGATCTCGTAAACTGGATCAGTTAGACTCAGTTTATGACCAGTTCGGTTAAGACCAGTTAGGTTTGAGATCATCACTATAAGGTCTTATAGGTTATTGTGGTGAAATTTGATCATACCAACCATTAGTGTGATCTCGTAAACTGGATCAGTTAGACTCAGTTTATGACCAGTTCGGTTAAGACCAGTTAGGTTTGAGATCATCACTATAAGGTCTTATAGGTTATTGTGGTGAAATTTGATCATACCAACCATTAGTGTGATCTCGTAAACTGGATCAGTTAGACTCAGTTTATGACCAGTTCGGTTAAGAGTAGTTAGGTTTGAGATCATCACTATAAGGTCTTATAGGTTATTGTGGTGAAATTTGATCATACAAACCATTAGTGTGATCTCGTAAACTGGATCAGTTAGACTCAGTTTATGACCAGTTCGGTTAAGAGTAGTTAGGTTTGAGATCATCACTATAAGTTGTTGTGGTAAAATTTAATCATCATCTTAAACCAAGAATCGGTGTAATCTTGTAAGCCGGATCAGTTATCAGTTTTTATAAACTGCTTATGCACTACTTTTGTGACAAATGAGAATACGTGGTCGTATTATATCTCAGGATGACCGAGTGTGAGAAATACTGAAGATATGAGTAGAAGTAAGTAGAGTACCTTGTGGTGCTACACCATGATGTCATCAGCTACGTCATGACGTCAGTGCTACGCCGTAGTCATTCCAGTGCTACACGAGGGGAAGATGCGGGGAAGGGAGGCATTCTAATTATACACTGATTCAGAGTAGACGTGTGTCGGCTAAGATATAAATAATAATGTTATTATACGTGATTTGTAACCACAAGAAAGGTATCTCATTTCTGGACACTGTTTCTAGGTCCATTATGCTTACGTGGCATAAGAAGGAGTACCGCATCTACCTTTTTATATCGATGACCACATACCACAAAATTATTTAATTTAAAAATATGCCAACTCGTCTGGCGCTCTGGCCGGCACCGAACATCATACTAGAACTTGGCGGACCGATTGATGACGTCATGGGAAGCCGCTACAGTAAAGCCTCTGTAGACACTACACTGATATCCATACGTCTTGTCATCGCAAACGTAGTACTAGAAGAATTATGCAGCTATATAGTTGTATAGTTGCAACTCTTTTCTTATCGACGATCTTCGCTCAAAATTCATAGCTATTTATTACTTAAAACGTGTCTCAAATTTTGAGCAATTCATGATCCAGGAAAATCTCACTCATAAACAGTATCTAATCAAAGTTGAGACTTCGTTGAGCATTACATTGACAGCTCTCAAAGTTAAACACCGCCGGGACCTTGTTATTCATTTGCTGAGAGGCCAAATGGCGCTTGCAGAACCAATCAGCTGATATATGGCAAGTCTAGACTGGCGCGGATTTTGTTTATTATTTTAGTTTATTATTTTTTTTTTCTGTCACTTGATCTGTTAAAACTATTCCGTTACAGATAAAAAATGAATATCTAGGGGCTGGAATCGTTCTTTAGTCGATTAATTTGGTAATAATCTATGCCAATAGACGATGGAGCATATCTAAGGTACACACGCCTAAGATAGCCCGGATCCTAAGATAGCCCGGATCCTAAGATGGCCCACTTGAGATATTTTACAAGTTAGAACAACTCTTTATTGAACACCATTCAGAAAACATAAAAAAACTTAAGTAAACATTCACAAATAAGTTTTACAAAAAGCGGTCTTATCGCTGAGAGCGATCTCTTCCAGACAACCTTTGGGTAATGAGGATTTGTTTAATGAACATGGCGGGGTAAATATGGTGTTAAATAGCTTAACTAAAATAAATAAGTAAATACATAAACACTACACTGCAGATACATATAATACATAAATAATATATTTATCAATAAACAATACATATACTATATAAATAAATATAACAAGGAGAGAAAACAAAAAATCTGTAGGTAGCAATTTAATCTTACGAGAGATAGTGAGCTTTGACACGTTCTTTGAATGTAGTAATGGTCTGGCAACGTCTTACTTCAACTGGTAGCGCATTCCAGAGCCTTACAGCTTGTACTGCGAAGCATTTATCGTAGAACGAGCTATTATGACTAGGCATCAACCATGTATGAGTCTCTAAAGACCGTAAAGAGAGAGAATTCGAAGTGTGTAGGAATTGGAAGAGGTCTTTAAGGTAGGGAGGAGAAGTAGGATTAAACAAAATATTAAACAAGAGGGTAAGGATATGAGCATTGCGGCGAAGGCGGATGGGTTAATAAGTCGAATGAGTTTAAATTTCGCGCCCATGTTCTATTAGTGCCATAGACAAAACTGCAAGTATATATGAAAGGTAGGGTGTCGCCATCTTTGCGATATTTGACAGTTTGTCAGACACGTTGCAAATGGCTACTAATTTATTACAGTTTATTACCAAATGTTCACAATCTTTTAGGAATATTATTTGAAAAACGAATTGTTTTTGTATTTTCTTCAATGTATAAATTTACTTAGATTTACAGGCATTCCTAAGAAGGTAAAGTGTTGTTTGAATTCTTTGTTATTTTAACTTAAGAAGTTCATCTTGTTACAGGGTAAAGTGCCTATAAAGGCCCATCACACGGGTTCCTATGATGGTCCGGGCCTTATTAGGAATATTAAATGTCATAGTTTATTAGAGAAAATATTTTGGTTAACTTTTAGATATATTTTTTTTCTTATTGTATATATAATATATTATATTTATATTTACTTTTAGATTAAGTAGTAGTGCAGAAAAATATTAAAACTTTAAATTTACGTAAGTAACTACTTTATTGAACTTAAGGTTTCAAATTAAAAGTTCTGTTTTTTTATTCTAGATAGTGAAGCGTTTGACCACTATCTCACCTGATGTTAAGTGACGACATAGAGGACCTTTTTTACTTACCTATATTCTTAAAAGCTTGAAGCACTACCCGTATTTCAGCCTAGGTAATTACTATACTTCAGTGCCTCAAGCTTTTAAAAATATAGGTAAGTAATAAATAAATAATAATACTTACTAGAATTTATTTTTAACATTATAGTTCATTGTCCCAGATAAAAGCTTGTTAGGGTTCCGTACCCAAAGGGTAAAACGGGACCCTATTACTAAGATTCCGCTGTCCGTCTGTCTGTCTATCTGTCTGTCTGTCCGTCTGTCACCAGGCTATAGCACATTAACCGTGATAGTTAGACAGTTGAAATTTTCACAGATGGTGTATTTCTGTTGCCGCTAGAACAACAAATACTAAAAACAAAATAAAGTTAAAAATTGAAGGGCATATAAAAAACCCATACAAAAAACGTGTTTTTAAACCCCATCTATCTAATTAGTTTCGGCAAAATTACATAGATGGCGCTAGTAAGCCCCGTCTTTCTAGATCGCGACCAAACCAAATATTCTTGGAAATATCAACTAATCTAATACTATAAGAATCTTTGTCCTGACATACTGACTGACTCACTGACAGACAACGCACAGCCTAAACCGCTGGTCGTAGAGACTTGAAATTTGGGGGGTATATTTGTCTTAGTACGTAGGGGTGTAAGAAAGGATTTTTCAAAATTCACCTCTTAAGGGAATGAAACGGGGGTTCAAAGTTTGTATGGAGAAACAAGATTAGATAATCTTTTATATTTGAAACTTAACACAAGTACTTAAGTAAGTAAATACGTGTTTCATGCTCTTTCGAAATTCCACCCCTAAAAGGGTGAAGAGGGGTAACACAGTCTGAAATCAATGTTGTTTCGGATTGCGCTGAAATTTGGCATGCAGATAGTTATTTTGACAAAGGTTAAGAAAGAATATTTCAAAATTAACACTTCAAGGGGATGAAGCGGGGGTTCAAAATTTGGATAGTCATTTTATTCGACATTTCACACAAGTACTTCTGTAAATAAATAAGTAAATACGAGTTACAGACTTTTTCAAAATGCCACCCTAACAGAATAAACTGGGGTAACAAAGTCTAAAAATCAATATTATTTGGGATTGCGCTGAAATTTAAAATGCAGATAGTTATTATGACGTAGGTATCCGCTCAGAAAAGATTTTCTAAAAATTCCTCCCGGATACGGAACGGGGAATCATAGTTTGTATGGCGAAACAAGATGAGATAAAGTACGTGTTGTAGGATTTTTCGAAATGGGGTAAGCAACAAAGTCTGAAACTTTGGGTTTTTCGGGTTTTATAAATATGAATCCCGAATTGCCTTAGTCACGCGATAACATGAATACGGGTGAACCGATTTGGCTAATTATTTTTTGGTGTCTTTATTGATAGAATCGTTTTTACAAAAGAAAAGTTTTAAGTAAATAAAAGAAGTTTTTAACGCGGGCGAAGCCGCGGGACACTTCTAGTCAAATATATGAGGTTGAAACTCTGTTATGTTTCGTATTGTACGGAACCCTCCCTTAGTGTGCGATAAGAGACGCGATGCTGACTCGCACTTGGCCAGTATTATTTTTAAAAATATTTCTCACTTATAATTTATTTTTAACTTTTTAGTAGGTAGGTATAGATACCGACTACCTACCTACTACCTAAGTATTTAAGAGAAGGCATGATGTTTTACAATATTCCACGGATATTTGATGTGATTATGGGTAAAGTGCTCTTGAAGGAAAATTAATCGACTCGGTGGGGCTAGGTTGCTTTGTAACAGAAATGCCATGGCCACCTTACAGCTTTATCATCAGATCCTGGCTATTATTTAAGTGTAAAGTGCTCTTCAAGGCAAATCATTTGAGCCCAAATTCACTGGGGTTACGTTATTTTTTCACAGAGATGCCGAGGCCACCTTCAAGCTTCATCACCAGTCGCTAAATATCATCTAAGTGTAAAGCTGTTCTCTTCAAGATGAATCAATCGAGCCTAAACTCGGTAGAGTTACGTTGATTTATCACAGAGATGCCGTGGCCACCTTTAAGCTTCATCATCAGACCCTGGATATCATCTAAGCGTAAAGTTCTCTTCAAGACAAATCAATCGAGCCCAAACTCGGTGGAGTTATGTTGTTTTATCACAGAGATGCCCTGGCCACCTTCCGTCTCCATCATCAGACCAGCTCCATGGTACCATATCATTGTATTGTCATCGAAGATACTTAAGTACACCAAATTTGAGTCCAATCAGACATCAGGAAGTGGGTCTAATTTAGCTTCCAATATTCCACCCGAACATACATAGTTACATACATACATACATACATTGCAAGTTAAATAAAAGCTTGTAAAATAGACTCATACCGATCATCATTTTAGTCTGGAGTTAATGAGAGTCAAAGTCAAAGCAAATGCTTTGACTTTGACTTCTTTTTCTGATTCAGTATATGGGCAAATTAAAAATTTGCACTTACACTTTGTCAAATTACATTAAATAGATCATATTCAATAAAAAAATATTATAGATATAACAGAAACATAACTTATTGCTTTGAATTTACTGAAAAAAACAAAGGTATTGCGCCATTCAGCTTTCATCTAGACGTCGAACGTCACACTTAAAACACATGTTTAATTCCCCTGATTAATGTAGGGTTGCCAACCAGAAACCAAAAGAGAACAACCAAAGAGAAACGTAATAACACGTTTTAAATTCTGTATATTAACAAAATAAGTTAAAAAAGTAACCATAAATACACACACGTGGTAGGAGCATGTTATATAGATGTTCCGCCTGACTTGTTATTAAAAAGTAGCTTACCACCATCAAGGTGAATATCAACCGCCATAACTTTACGGTGTTCCGGCAGAACTCATCCCTCGGAGTATTCTAGGCCTAGCGTGTATACCATCTTCGACCACATAATCGCTTACCACCAGGCGAGATAGTGGTCAAACGCTAGACTATAAGATATATATAGAAAATAAAAATAAAAACTTTGAAATAATTTTCTATTATACAAACATGACGGACAAACAAGCTTGCTATGCATTAATACGTAAACACATTCAATATAACTTCGAGTCACTGATCTTTTACTTATATTTGCTTTGTGGTTATCAAAGGGAAAGTACGGTAAGCAATTGAGTAAAATCCCATGTATATTTTATTAATTTAAGGTGTTTTTATGTCTGACAGACAAGCTTTTGACCGCTATCTCACCTGATTATATCTCGCCGCTATCTCGCCTCTTAGTATCCCTGCTTGTCTGATTATAGAATGAGAATGGCGAAATCAAATTATGCAATTCCGATGCAAATTCTCCAAAATTAATCCGATAAATAAGCGATATTATACTTAGTTATTACAACAATAAAGTCTAATTATATATATATATAATATACAGTGTGGAAATTAAACTCAGGCCCTGGAGGGAAACTACTTTAAATCCTTAAGCTAGCTCATTTTACTTAAAGGAGACATTCCTTTATTTTTGAAAAGAAACAAATCTGCATTAAAAGATTTTTTAAAACTCGCTTGCTTCGCCCGGGACTCGAACCAGTTAAAATTAAAAAAAATAAACACTCTTTATTTTAATATACTAATCGGTAGTATTAATATTCAGGATAAAGTTTCTCTAACAAACATTAGGTCTTAAAAATAAAAATAATCGTTAAATCTAACATCAACTTTATTTTACTATAAATTTTGTAACACTTAAATTATTTAACTGATAAATTGTTCGAAATGAGCCCCGTCGTTCCGGCTACACAACATTATTCGCCGTTGAAATTCGTTTCTTGTAGCCTTCAGCAAAGTGTTGTGGTGTATGCCCCTAATAACATTTTCTATCGCAATCCTTAGCTCTTGAACGGTTTCATAGCAAGTTTCATAAACAACATTTTTTACATGACCCTATAAAAAGAAGTCCATGGGTCTGGTCAGGTCTGGACTTCTTGCAGGCCATCTAATCGTCCCGTTTGTACCTATCCAGGCATTGAAATTTTCAGTAAGGTATGCCCTGGCAATTCTGCTGTTGTGGGCAGGTGTATTCTTCTTATTTTTAAACTTCTCCACTGAACGCCTCGGATCATGTAAGAAGGAAATGTGCATAGAGGTATTACCACCATTGAACAATTTTCTTATCGAAGATTTCAACAAGGTACTTAACGATAAATTAGCAAGCGTGTACTTCATACGAAGTCTTTGAGTGTTGGAGAGATAACAGAACTGTTACGTGTCTTTTACTTGTTAAAAGTGAACAGTAACCAAACATTTTTTAGAGAAACTTTATCCTGAATATTAATACTACCGATTAGTATATTAAAATAAAGAGTGTTTAATTTTTTTTATTTTAGTTGGTTCGAGTCCCGGGCGAAGCAAGCGAGTTTTTAAAAATCTTTTATTGCAGATTTGTTTCTTATCAAAAATAAAGGATGTCTCCCATAAGTAAAATGAGCTAGCTTAAGGATTTAAAGTAGTTTCCCTCCAGGGCCTGAGTTTAATTTCCACACTGTATATATTAATAAATATATAATATTTAATTATATTATGTATATATAATGTATAATTGTATATATATATAAATAAATATTATACATATAAGATAAAGATAAAGATATTTATTACAAATTATAACTCAGATGTAGATTAGATAATATGTTATACACTATTTATGTTTACAATTATATTATTATCACTTGACTAAGATTTAATTTCATAGAGTTAGTTTAGAGTTATTTTCATAGAGTTTAACACTAAGTAATTTATCAGTGGACCCCAAACTAGGCTAAGCCTGTATCTTGGGTGCCCAATATATTACCAGGTGAGAAAAACTCATAGAGTACGAGTTCGCTACTATCATCTGTACATGTTTCCATTTTTGTTTTGTTTGAGAATGCTCATAGACACGAGTATTACTAGTTCCCGATTATGTTTAGACATTCTGCTGAAAGTTTTTATAATATATATGTAATTTTGTAATTTTGTATAGTTACTTACATCTTGCATTTTTACCATTAATAAATTATTTCTTGTAAGAGTTAAATTGAAGAGGATTAAAATCTAAATCTAAAATCTAAATTATTGAAAAGTTTTATTTATTAAGCTTAATTATTAATTTATTTAAATTGATAATGATTATTATATTGTATAGTTATTATTATTGGCATTGATTAAAATTCTTATATTTATATTAGCTCACTATCACTATTTAGTACATACATATGCAAAATATAAAATTTCTAGGCATTAGTGTTGTACGTGTGATTTTGCGTGTGTGTGTGTGTGTGTGTGTGTGTGTGTGTGTGTAAATAATAGGGAATATGCATGAAGCTCAGATTTATTGGAAATAATTTTTTTTCGATTCTTTGTTGTCCTGGACTTACATGTAAAACCTTTTTTTTTTATTTAATTCCATTTTATTTCCTTAAAATAATAAATTAAAAATGCAATTTAAGCGTGGGAAATTTAAATTTGTAAAACACATCACCATTGGTCCAATCGAAAGTTGACGTCATTATGCACTACTCCACGTGATAGAAACATTGAGCGCGGGAACATAAAAATAAATGTATGGTGTGGTCTTATTGTATTTATTTCCAAATATTGTGTTTGCCGCGTATTATTGTGCAAAAATGTATAGTACTAACCATTTAATATAGATAAAAATGAGTACGAAATTAGAGAAACTGTATAATTTAATAAAAACATGCCATTGGCTAAATACAATAATCGCGCGGAGTCTTAGTTAAAGAAAAAAAAGCTAGTATGCTTCAAGCGGCGTGTGTCTGACGTAAGTGCGTGACGTCACAATGCATTACCAAAGAGCCCGGGAAATGATGGCGTTTAAACTGCTCAAATTTATTTGTATATTTAAATGTATATTTAAAAAATAATTAGACTAATTCCAGCAGTATTATATTTTTTTTATTATGTTATATGGATGTAATGAGTGAAATAAAAATATTTTAAAAAAATACATGCATATTCCCTATTGCTGTTGGATATGGTATACGTATCTTGGGAGAGGCCTACGTCCAGCTGCGGACTGACACCGGCTGTTGATGATGATATCTATAATATACACCTAATTTATACAACTTGCTGCGCCCCGCGGCTTCTCTCGCCTCAAAAAAAAGTTCATGCTGAATAATTTTACAAAGGGGCCTCTGTGAACTAAATTTTTTAGGTAAGACCTCACCTGGACAATCCAAAGACCAGGCGGTTTTAGCTTCATCCATGTATGCTATAGAAATGTTGGATGATGAATTTGAATTTTTTTTTAAAAAAGAGCTGAAGATAATAATATCGTTTAAAAAACTAAAAAAGAACCGACTTCAATGCCGCGTTTTTAGTTTTCAGTACCAATTTTGAGATGTTTATCTCCATATCTTTGGAGATACTAATCAGACCTCGATGAAATTAACATGGTACCACACTTGGGATATTTCCTTTCCAATAAAAAAAGATTATCAAAATCAACACCAATATTATAAATGCGAAAGTCAGTTTGTTTATTTGTTTGTTTGGGACTTCTTCACGGTCAAACGGCTTGACCGATTTGGCTGAAATGTTGTACAAAGATAGTACATAAGGCAGTATAGGATATAGGATACTTTTTTTTTGGCTATTGCCAGGGGGTCCAGATATTATTAATTGAATTTTGTAAATATAAGACCTTCTCGGATAAACGGCTTGACCAATTTGCCTGACATGTTGTATAAAGACAGTTCATAGGGCAGAATAGGATATAGAATACTTTTTTTCTGGCTATCGAGTCAGGGGATCCAAATATTTTTAATTGAATTTCGTAAATATTAGACCTCTTCTCAAATAAACGGCTGGACCGATTTGCGTGACATGTTGTATAAAGACAGTTAATAGGGCAAAAAAGGATATAGGATACTTTTTTTTTTGGCTATCGAGTCTTGGTGTCCAGATTTTTTTTATTGAATTTTGTGATTGTGTGGTCCCTTATCAGGTAAACGGCTCCACCGATACGGTTGAAATTTTACACATATACAGTTCATATGGCATAGAAGCACAAAGGATACTTTTTTTCTGGCAGTCGAGTCCAGGTGTGCAGATTTTTTTTATTGAACTTTGTAAATGTGTGGCCTCCTCTCGGTCAAACGGGTCCACCATATCAGCTGAAAATTTGTAAACAGACAGGCAATAAGAGATAGAAGGACATAGAATTTTGTTTTTTGGCTGGCAATTTCAGGTGTCCAGATTTTTATTATACAATAATGTGTGGCCTCTTAACGGCCAATCGTTTTGACCGATTCAGCTCAAATGTTGTACAAATACAGTTAACAGGGCATAGAACGACAATTTTGTAGCAGTTGAGTCTGGATAACCAAATTTTTTTATTGAATATTGTAAACGTGTGACCTCTTCTCGGTTAAACGAGTTGACCGAATAAGACATAGACCAAGAGTAGAGTCTATTATCCGTGCACATAAGTTACTTTTTTTACAATCGAGTCCGGTTGTCAGTTTTTTTATTATTGAATTTTGTAAATGTGTGGCCTCTTTTCGGCCAAACGGCTTGACCGATTCACATGAAATTTTGTACAAAGACATTAAAAAGGGGAATAAAAGGGCAAAGAATTTTTTTTTTTCCGGCAGTTAAGTGTGGGTGCCTATATTTTTTGTTAAATTTTCATAGAGTTTGCATAATCATAAAAGTTTGACCTCAGGTTCGTCTATAATGACTTAAATAGTGTCATAATGAGGCCATAAAACTGTCAGGGTCATTAAAAGTCATTATTACACATTTATGCGCTGTCTTCGCTTGCCCGTTGTGTTTTATCTGCTTTGTGGGAAGTATTTCAGAAACTTTCGCGCTCGCTCCGTTCGCGCATTAATAACGCTGTATAGCGTGTTTTAACAGCCTCATACTTTAGACTGACTCAAATTTTTAAACAGCAAAACTTGGTAAACCTTGGTTAGGTTTATTAAGTAACGATTAATGACTTTACAATAGACGATATCGAGTTCGACCTAAGAGTCATCTATAGTGAGTTGATTATTGGGTCGTTAAACTGTCAGGGTCATAAAAAGTCATAAAAAATGTTCGCTCGCGCAATGACCTACGATATGTAGGTACTAATAAAATATGTATTTTCTGAATGTTTGAGATCTCTAACTCAATAGGTTTTTTTTCTAAAATGTACAAAACAGAAAAAAAATTCAAAACAGACTGCAGCAATTAAACCATTTTTTTATATATCTTTAGGATGGATTATGGACTAATAACAGCTATTATAAAAAATTAAGAGCTTTATAACATCATAGGATCATAGAAAAAAAAATGTTTAATTGAAATTTTTACTATAATACAATTTTGGCACAATAACATTTTTTCATACCTAATATTATTGAAAATATTTCCCTATAATAATGTAATATTTATTTTTAAAAAAGGGTACGCCATAGTGAAAAAAAATAAAAACCACTTTTTGGCCCCTATTATGCATTTACATATACATTACATGCTCGCTTTTAGGGGGTATTTTGTATTTATGTACATATATATCACATATACATCATTTATTAAAAATAATATTAATTTACAACAATACCTTCTATTGTGAAAGTAAATAAATAAAACATTCAAATATCAATTGTTAATTTTATTATTCAATCTTAGTTAGCTATGTTTCAAGGAACAAAATATTATTATTATGACACTTCATTAGGGTTCCGTAGCCGAATGGCAAAAAACGGAACTCTTATAGATTTGTCATGTCTGTCTGTCTGTCCGTCCGTATGTCGCAGCCACTTTTTTTCCAAAACTACTAATAATTTGGGAATAGTTAGTATAATAGTTTAGAATAGTTTCGAAATTCCTAAGAATACACAGTTGAAACGTGGTCGGTAGATGTATTCTATGAACCGCTTTACGATGTTGATACAAAAAATAATATTTTAAGATCGTTTACAAAACAAAAAAACCGACTCCACATGCCGCGATAGTAATTTTAAGTACTAAGTTTGAGATGTTTATCTCCATTCTCCATATCTTCGGAGATAATTATCAGATCTCGTTAAAATTTGAATAGGACCACACAAGAAGCATACTCTATCAAACTAAAAAGAATTTTCCAAATCGGTTAAGATTTGACGGAGTTCTGAGGTAACAAAAACTTTATAAAAAACTGTCGAATTGCGAACCTCCTCCTTTTTGTGAAGTCGGTTGAAAATAAGAGATAAAAGGGAGTACCCATACATATACTTAAAAAAAAAATCATCACTCCTATAGATACGTGCGGGGTATAACTTTGGTTACATACATTATGCAGGGTTATTGGTACTAAATATGTCGCATTTTAGCCCCCCATTATCTGCTCAAAGTAAGACGGGAAGGGAGACACATTTTACCACTTTAGAAGTGTCTATCTTTCAAACGATTGACCTTGAGAGTAAATAGTTTTAAAAGCCTCAATATAATTTAAAAAAACCTATCTATAGACAATAAGACACCCATAGGTTTGGTGATCTTTTTTTCGTTTTCGTTACATGTATGGGGGAGCACCCCCTTAATCTTTTATTGTTTAATTTTTGTATAAAAATCGTAAAGCGGTTTATAGTTCATATACATCTACCGACCAAGTTTCAACTGTGTATTCTTAGGAATTTCGAAACTATTCTAAACTATTATACTAAATATTCCCAAATTATTAGTAGTTTCGGAATAAAGTGGCTGTGATATAGGGAAGGACAGACAGACAGACATGACAAATCTATAAGAGTTCCGTTTTTTGACATTCGGCTACGGAACCCTATTAAAGTGTCAAATTAATGTTTTGTTCCTTGAAACATAGCCAACTAAGATTGAGTAATAAAATTGATAATTGATATTTGAATGTTTTATTTATTTACTTTCACAATAGAAAGTATTGTTGTAAATTAATATTATTTTTAATAAATGATGTATATGTGATGTATATACTCGTATGTATAAAAATAGCAGAAAAAAACAATTAAAAGCGAGCATGTAATGTATTATACGTAAATTCATGATTGGGGCCAAAAAGTGTTCTTTTTTCAAAACCTATTTAAAAAATATATTGAATATTATATTATTATAGGGAAATATGAAAGGTACGTAAACTTTTTTAGGGTTCCGTAGCCGAATGGCAAAAAACGGAACCCTTATAGATTTGCCAAGTCTGGCTGTCTGTCTGTCCGTCCGTATGTCACAGCCATTTTATTCCGAAACTATTAGGACTACAAAATTGAAACTTGGTAGGTAGATGTGTTCTGTAAACCGCTTTTCGATTTTTATACAAAAATAAAAAATATAAAAGTTTAAGGGGGGGCATCCCATACATGGAACTGGAACAAAAAATATGTTTTTTCTTCAAACCTATACGTGTGGGGTGTCTATGGATAGGTCTTTAAAAATGACATGGAGGTTTCTAAACTCATTTTTCCTCAAAGTCAATCATTTAAAAGATAGGCGCGTCTAAAGTGGTAAAATGTGTGCCCCCCCCCCCCCCTCTAACTTCTAAAGTAAGGGAGTGAAAAATCTAGAAATAATATATTCTGTAGATCTCAATAAAAACTTTCAACGAAAATTGGTTTGAACGAGATACAGTCAGCAGATGTTGAGATATAGCGACCGCAAGTATAACTTTGTTTTTCATACAAATACTATGAAAAACAAAGTTATTTTTGTAGTTGCGAAAAATCATAGCTATATAATACTCTACTGTGTTGCGGAACCCTACGAGTGCGAGTCCGACTTGCACTTGGCCAGTTTATTTTGTTATTGTGCCAAAATTGTATCATGGTAAAAAATTAAATTTAACATTAATATTTTTTATTTTTCTTTGATCCTATAATGTTATAAAGCTCTTATTTTTTTTATAACAGCTAATAATAGTCTTAAAGATATATAAAAATTTGAATTAATTAATTTGCTGCAGTCTTGCAAAAAACTATTTTTTTCACTTTTTTACATTTTCTGCTTTAGAAAAAAAACCAATTGAGTTACAGATCTCAAACTTACAGAAAATAAATATTTTATTAGTACCTATATGTAGTATAAATATCAATCAAATATCTTCCTGGGGGAGATTTTCTTATCTTAGGGCCTTTGTGAAAGTTTGAATGAAAAGGTAAAATTTATTTTTAGGGTTCCGTACCTCAAAAGGTAAAAAAAGTAACCCTTATAAGATCATTTTCTTGTCCGTCTGCCTGTCTGTCTGTCCGTGTGTCACCACCGATTTTCTCAGGAGCGGGTGGACCTAGCAAGTTGAAATTTATACCAGATACTGAGGTCTATAGTCCCTATTAGGTGTGTAAAAATCAAGGTTCTGAGTGAACACGATACTACGAATTTAGAATTTCGCGAAAACATTTAAGTACAAAAATTAACCTTAATTTTAAACTTTTTTTATTTCGGATTTTTTCCTTTACTTGTACTGTAAGACCTTACTATTAACCAAAATTGACAATACTAGGTCGACCGGAAGTACCCTATAGGTTTTGGGTCGAAAATCGCGCTGCGAGATCGCGACGAGCACCGTAAACTCCCGAGGAAGTGCATCGGACATGCACGAAACCTAGGTCGAGACATTCGACATCAAATCTTAGTGAGTATAATAGTCGGTATTTTATAATCATGATTCAAACTCACTATAACTATAAATCTTAATCATATTCTTATTATAATTATTTTTAAATAGTTAATTTACTTTACAATTGTCATATTTACTTTTGTTTTATTGTAATACAATAAAGATGGATTCAGTAGCATTATAATCGAGGGTAACAAGCCATTTCCTTAACTTCTCTCTAGCATCACGCATATTACAATTTATTATTGAAATTATTTTATCGGCACGGCGATAGAGAAAAGGCAAGGAATACGGCTTAAAACGCCTAGCGAATACTGTTTTAACAACGGGTACTTCAATCCTGATACGGCGGCGACTAGACTGAGATTGGGTGCACGTGGTTTGGGGCAAACGTTTTAGATACCTGTGATGGCATAGAATAGCTCTTTGCATATAAAGTTGGCGGATCGTCAAAACCTTTGCCTCCTCATAGAGTTCTTTGGAAGGGTGCCTAAACTGTTTCCTTAGCATTACTTTAAGTAGTGATCTCTGCGCTCTCTCCAAAGTTATCATATGACTCGTTGCTGCTCCGCCCCAGGCTAGAATACAGTGTGTCATTACAGATTCGCATAGAGCCTTGTATACAAGCATAATAGTATCTTTATCTGCACCTTCACGGAGTAATTTCATGATGTGTATCATTTTCCTGACTCGGTTAGAAAGAGCTATTACGTGTGGCTTAAAGGATAGATTCTCATCAAGTATTACACCTAGGTACTTCACTGATTTAGCACGATCAATTGTGGAACAAGGGCAGACATTATTGATACTATCGTTAGGCTTACATATATGTATTTTGATTTGTAGCTGTATTGGTGGATTCGTATGAGCTGTTTTATGGAAGCAAATATAATTGTTTTTTTTTAGCGTTTAAGGTAAGCAGATTAGTGTTCAACCAATTAGCTACTATAGCTGGACTTTCCTCTGATTTCTTAAAAACTTCCTCCCAAGTTCGACCCTTGAACAACAAAGCGGAGTCATCTGCGTAGCAGATAATTTTGATGTCAGTCTGGGATGTCAAGAGTTTAGCAATATCATTGATATATATAATGAAGAGTGTGGGTCCCAGAATACTACCCTGTGGTACTCCAAAAGATACGTTTCTGATTTCACTCTTCACTCCCTCCACCATGACACACTGTCCTCTATCAGTTAGGTAACTTTTGAACCAGTCCAAGGCAATCCCACGTATTCCAATCAATTCCAATTTACTCTAAAGTATTTTTGGTGACACGGTGTCGAATGCCTTGGCCAGGTCCTAGAAAACTCCTATAGATTTATCGCCATTATCAAGCGTAGAAACTACGTTTTCCAACAGTAGAGTCACAGCGTCTTCTGTGGATCTCTTTTGACGAAATCCAAATTGAGATTCTACAAGTATATTATTTTGATCAAGAAATTTCACAAGTCTAATATTAACAATTTTCTCTAAAATCTTTGAAAACACTGTGAGGAGAGAAATTGGACGAAAATTTGAGATTTTTGATCTAGGACCATCTTTGTGTATAGGTACCACAGTGGCAATTTTCCAGCAAGTCGGAAATATTCCCGCAGAAAGACTTGAATTTATGATATCAGTGAGATGTTCAATAATTAAAGGGCAGATAATTTTTATTAACGGGATTTTATTTATTTTTATTTATTTTAACTGAGGCTCTGGATTGACATTGATCTGGATAGCAATAATTAAATTAATTAAATACTATAATAGTTAAATTTAGGACAGGCATGTAACATTTTGAGAAATATTGATTATTTTACAATCGGTCTGTTCGCTCCAGTGCTTGTTGCGATACCCTAACAGGGTCATATGTTACCAAACCTTTACCCTAACATCTGTAAACATTGTACATACATATAAATGCAATAAAATATTGAGTAATGAGTATTGAGTATTGACTGACTTTAGTCGAATCCACATAGCGCACTTTTCCTGACATCCAATCATCCAAACTTTATTTGCGGTTAATTATTAACAACACCGATTTACTCCATCCAATGTCTTGAATTCACTACTGTTACAGAGCGCAAACAATGAACTTCCTCTACCTCGTGCTGCTGTACATTACGTCAGTATCAGCAGATTGTCCCGCGATCTGTGACGGCGTCTGCATCAAGAACAAATACCATGCACTCAAACTCCTCAAAGATAATGTGAATCAAGTTTACGACATGGTATACAATCCCAAAGATAACTATGTATACGTTATATACAAGAAGAAAGAACAAGGCAAGGTAATTATGCCTAATCTCGTCAAAATCAGCATCGACACTGAGATTGAAACTATCATTGAAGGCATACCTTGGCCTACCGCACTAGCATTAGCACCCATTCCTAACATCTTGTACGTTGGAGGCATAAATGGACTTTACAAAATTTTCCTCGATTCCAGTTTAGAAGCCAGGAAAGTCGGAGATGTTCACGACAGTGTCAGAAGCATATTCTATCATACAAACCACATGAGTTATTTTGTCAATGTCTGCCAGGACACTTATCTTTATTCGTATTCCGAAATCACGGATGATATGATACAAGCTGATCTTAGCACTATTAAAATTAAAATGGATAAGTTTGTTATAGATAAAAATCACAATATTGTCTATATAGTTAACGGTACTGTATTTCAAATTCCTCGTAATGGACCGGTTGCTTCGGGAGTAGCTCAAATACTTACTATAAATAACGCTACTGACATAGCTCTGGATCCGGTAAAGGAAGTGTTCATATCAACGACAAGAGGAGTCTTTGCATATGATAGTTTAACTCATGATGTTAAAACATATGGCGATAATATGGAAAACATACAGAAGATTACTTTTGCTGGTGTAGATGAACCTATTTTTGTAGTTAATAATAAAATACTTGCTTTTAGTAAGTAACGAGCGTTTCTTTACAGATTCCGTGATGATTTTAATAATAATGCAAAGAAAATAGAAAAATATATGTCTTGTGTTGTGTGATAATGCAACTTATTAATAAACTGGCTAAATATAACAGATTTTCATTTTATATCTAATTATGACGAGTTCCTAGGACAGATATCGTAAGAAGTAATTGAAAATTTTAAAAATCTGGTGTGACTACGAGCATTAATATTAGGGATATTATTGGTATGTACCATAATCCATATACCTGGACAGCAGAAATCAATATTTAAATACAATAACCCTGCTATTAAGTAACATTTTTCAATAACTAGATTTGACAACGTTAGCTCGTTACAAATCGTAAAATTAAATTCTATATACGTTAACCGTTATTCAGGTGACCTGCAAATCTACACACGTTCTCTATAAGCACAAATACCAGCTTCTTTTGAGACTATAAATTCTGATTTACAAAGAATCACTGATTGGAGTAATTCTTTCAGTCTCAAAATGAATCCAAACACACAAATAATTGTTATAGGCAGCTCGAGAATCCTAGCTATCCTAACTTCCTAACTAATCCTAAGTATAATATTATAAATGCGAAAGTAACTCTGTCTGTCTGTCCGTCTGTCTGTCTGTCTGTCTGTGTCACTTTCACGCCAAAACCACTGAACCGATTTGAATGAAATTTGGTACACAATAGTCTAGAGCCTGAGAAAGGACATATGCTACTTTTTAATGCGAAAAAAGGGTTGTAAGTGGTTGATAGGGAGGCTGAAATGTTGTATGGAAGTATGTTCATTTTTAGAGCTAGAAGCTTAAAATTTATTTTTAAAGCTGTTGATTCGATATAAATAAATATGACATTCAAAGTTTGTAAATCTTTTACCCTCAAGAGTATAAAATCACAATAGGGAATAGGGGATGCAAGTTTGTACGGAAAAATGTAAGGTTTATGTGAATGTTCTTTTGAGCGGATTTAAATGAAATTTGGTACACAGATAATCTGGAGCCTGACAAAGGACATAGGTTACTTTTTAATGCGGAAAAAGGATTGTAAGGGGTTGAAAGGGGTGATTAAAAGTTGTATGGAAGTATCGTCATTGTAAAAGCTAGAAGCTTGAAACTTATTGTTTAGGCTGTTGATTCGATATAAATAAATATGACATTCAAAGTTTGTGAGGAGAAAGGGGGAGGGGAAGGGGGAGAGAGAGGAGGGGAGGTGGAAGTTAACGGAAAGTAAAGGGGAATTCGGGCGGAAGGTGAGGGAAAGGGGAAGGGAGGGGGAAGCGGGGGGAAAGGGTTAGGGGAAAGGGAAGTTAGGGGAAGGGGGAGGGTGGGGTGTGAGGGGAGGGTGGGGTGTGAGGGGAAGGGGAGGAGGAGAGGAAAGTGAGGGGAAGAGGAGGGGGAGGGAGTGGGGGGAAGAGAGAAGGGGGAGATAAGTGACGGGAAGGGGAGGAGAGGGGAATGAGGGGAATAGAGAGGGGGAGGGGAGTGGGAAGAGGGGGGACATAGGAGGGGGGGAGTGATGGCAAGAGAGAGAGGGGGAGGAGAGGGGTTAGGGGGAGGGAGAGGGGCGAGGAGGGATTACCGAGGCGTGGTACGGTGTGGTGTAGGTGGGATACGCATGTGTCTTATTTGTAAAATAATTAGCCTAAATAATTCAAAATGCTACCCAAAGACACTTTTCCACGCGGACGAAGTCGCGGGTACAGCTAGTGTATATATAATTTTAAAATTTATTGGTTTCGCCTTCCAAAATGTATTTTTGATGGTCTTAAACGTCAAAAAAAGAGTAAAAACCTTGGTATCTTATTTGATTATAGCATGACATGGTTTGCTAGTCAGTGCATGACATGGATGCCGCAGAACATTTTTGCATCTGCTATCTGCTTGACAGGCAAGCAGTCGTCGCAAGGTTATGGCGGAATTTTCTTCTTGAAGGTAGAAAGAAGCTACTTCTTGGTAGCAAGTCAATCGAAACATCTATATAATGCTCCTACCACCTAGGAAACTGTCATTATGACAAGAATTCGGTGCAACTGCGTAGGGAACACTTGTGTGGATATGGCTTTTCAAGGCAGTACACACTATCATAACCGTCTCAGACACTAGGTCCTGCGCTTCGTATTTATTAACAAACTTCACCAAAAATTAGATGGTTCTCAATTCTAATGTTTTTTTTTATGTTTGTTACCTCAGAACTCCGTCAAATTTTAACCGATTTGAAAAAATCTTTTTTGTTTGAGAGGCTATGCCCCGTTTGGTCCCATTCAAACTTTATCGAGATTTGGCAACTATCTCCAGAGATATAGAGATAAAAAATATACGCAAATTTACAAAGCGTTATAATAGTACAGTTTGATATGTTTATCTCCGTATCTCCGGAGATAATAATCAGATCTCGATAAAATTTCATTTCATTTTATTGGAACCAAACAGAAAGCATATTCACTGAAACAAAAAATATTTTTTTCAAATCGGTTAAGATTTGACGGAGTTTTGAGGTACAAAACTTAAAAAAAAAGAAAAATAAAACCGGCAAAGCCGAGTTGGACTCGCCCACCGAGGCTTCCGTACCAACGTTGGTAAGTACCAATTTAAGCTAGACCTCTAAACTGTATGAGCGCTCATATAACTCAGAGGCCTATCTTATTTTGCTTAACTATGTATGTATAGGGACACCCTTTAATTTTCGACTTATTTTTATTTTTTGGATTTTTTCTTTAATTTGTGCTGTAAGACCTTGCTTCTTGCCAAATTTCATGATTCTAGGTCAACGGAAAGTACCTTATAGGTTTTCGACCCAAAACCTATAGGGTAGTTCCGGTTGACCTAGAATTGTCAATTTTGGTCAAAAGCATATACCCAATAGGGACTATAGACCTTAGTATCTGGTATGAATTTCAACTTGCTAGGTCCACCCGTTCCTGAGTGAATCGGTGGTGACATACGGACAGACAGACAGACAGAGAGACAGACAGACAGACAGACAGACAGACAGACAGACAGACAGACAGACAGACAGACAGACAGACGGACAGACGGATAGACGGACAGACGGACAGATGCACCGACGGACAGACGGACAGACGGACAGACAGACAAACGGACAGACGGTCAAGAAAGTGATCTTATAAGGGTTACTTTTTTACTTTTTGAGGTACGGAACCCTAAAAATACAAATAGCACTGGGTATGACGAAATCAATACAAAAGTGTTAATATCAGTTGTTAATTTAATATTTTCTGTAATAAGTTACATAATAAATTTAAGTATAGAATTCGGCTTATTTCCAGATAAGTTAAAAATAACATTGATTAAACCTCTGTTCAATAAAGACGGTATAAAGAATATGACTTATTGTTACCTACCAATTACTTTAATACCCTATATTACCCTTAATTTTCAACTTTTTTTATTTATCAGAATTTTTCCTTTACTTGTGCTGTAAGACCTTGCTTTTGACCAAAATTGACAATTCTAGGTCAACCGGAAGTACCCTATAGGTTTTGGGTCGAAAACCCATAGGGTACTTCCCGTTGACTAGAATCATGAAATTTGGCAAGAAGCAAGCAGCACAAATAAAGGAAAAATTCCAAAAAATAAAATAGTTGAAAATTTAAGGACGTCCCGATACATACATAGTAGCGCCAATTAAGGTAGACCTCTGAGTTATATGAGCGCTCATACAATTTAGAGATCTAACTTAATTGGTACGAACCATCGTTGGTACGGAAGCCTCGATGGGCGCGTACAGCTCGACTTAGCCGGTTTTATTTAGTGAAAGGATCACTCTTTTATATCATAGACTGTGGTTCTCATAAATAAGGAATTACAGGTATAATTACGTGTTGGAAGATTGAAATGGTCGTCTTTATTTGAATCATTAAACTTGATGGTCTTTAAAAAAAATATTAAAAGCTTTTGCAATTTTATCCGGATCCTCTATAATTTTGCCATCGATATTTTTATGGACCAATTTTCACTTTGGGTACATTAAAATTTATCCTTATTTATGATCGACCATGTCGCTTGCGATATATTCGTATGAAAGTAGTTAACGTGGACGAAGCCGCGGGGCATATCTAGTTGTATTATTCTAAAACTAAAATGGAAGGAGCAACATTATTTAATCAATATATATCGTTATTATTCGCCGAGACTCGTAAAGTCGAGAAATAATACACAAATAACACAAGAATAACAATTATTATATGATTCTATAAATCAATATTGCCGGAACGAGGATCTCGTTTATGAGATAACGTCATTATTTTGTCATCTATATTAAATATAGGGTCATTCTCATTCTGAAACGTCAACCTCTGTATATTTTCTAAATTGTCTCCCAAGGATACCAATTCATCTGTTAGATCTTTATATCTGTATATTCCATCAGGTTTAGCGATGTAAGCATTCAATTGTGTATCCAGAGCAATATCAGTGGCATTTTCAGAATTCGGCACCAAGGTACGAACGTTATTATTCTGCTGAACTTTGTATACTATTTTATCTTCATAATCGATGTAAAAGAGATTGTCGTGTTTATCTACTATAAGTTTATCCATTTTCCATTTACGTAACTCAGTAGCAGACGTGACCATCTCCATCACAATTTGTAATTTTGCAGGTTTTCTATCACTCGTTATGAAATAAACATCTGTATCGTAGACGAATACTGATGTCATTGTAACTCTTGGACCTATTTTTACCGGTATATACGCATCAGTGGGAAAGGTCTGTTTGTAGAGACCTGTTGCAGTGCCAATATACAAGATTTTGTAACGTGTGTCGATGGTAAGGCCATGAGGATCTTTAAGGTATTTTTCTTCGATATAAGACCGTGACCCATCAGATAGTTTCACGTACCCGAGTCTTCGCACAGAAGGTGTTTTATCGTCATCGTAAGTGAAGAACACAGTTTTTAATGTAGTGCTGTAAGCCATGTCGATGACTTTCGTGAGACCGCTTCTAACGAGCGAGAGTTCCTGAAATTCATCGAAGATGCAAACGCCTGAGCAGAAACGACATTGAGCTGATGCCGAGCTGACAAGCACGGAGATAAGGAGAAAAAGCCTCATCGTTATTGGTATTTTCGCTGGTTAAATCTGAAAGTTAATCTGCTATTATTCATTCGTTAAAATACAGGTGTAGGCAGTTATACAGGTGCCATAACAGCATTTTCATCACAGTGTCAGAGGGATACAATTCACCAGTCATGGTGCACTTTATCCATACACTCGATGACAAGAGATCGACTGGAAAATTTGTTAAGTGCTAAGTGAGTATCACGACCAGATCGGAGAAGTTTTAAAGAAAGGCCAAGTCAAAAGTACCTATAACCGGCGAGCATGCATGAAAGCACTCATGAAAGTGGAAGAACCGAAAGAGGTATTATGTCAGGATTGTAGCATGTGGAAAGAAGTAGTCTCTGCCTACCCCAACGGGAAAAAGGCGTGATTTTATGTATGTACTAAGTGAGGTCTTTCTCTTATTTACGCACTTGAAAATTTGTAACCGATATGTTTTATAATTCTAATATTACTAACATTTAAATAATATGTATCATAACGTGTCATTACTAACCAATGGATGTCCGTATCTGAAATTAACACTTTGAATTGAATTTGAATGTCTTGTTCGGTACCTGCGTTAATTCTGAGTAAAACAGCGTATGAAAAAAAAACCTATTTGAGCAGACATTTTTTTAGGACTTTAATATTATGACTTTTCTTACGGTGTGAGTTAGAGACAAGAGAGAGAAGACAAAACCGGTGTGAATGAATTTGTCTACGCAGCAATGTTGTACCTTGCAAGGTCCTGTTTTGGTCTTAAGTTTTTTGAGGGCCCAGTGGTACTTATATTGGGAGAATGGTCGGCTTTGACGAGGTACCGAGTTCAATCCCCGCCGTGCACTAATGGAATTTCCTATCTAAAAATGTATGTGCGCTTATACGTGCGCTTTTCACAGTGGCCCTTCGGTGAAGAAACACATCGTTAAGAAACCCACAACCCTGACATGGAGGTATAACACTATCTAGTATCCGCCTGGCCAGCTACCACCCTCAAGTTAGAAAATCTGTCGCCAAACATCTAATGTGCTCCGGTCACTATCTTTGAGAGGAAGTTTCCATTCTAGACCTAGCGTACTACCATCCTCGACCGCATCATCACTTACCAACAGGTGAGATTGTGGTCAAACGCTAGTCTATAAGTTATAAGAAAAAATAAAATAAAAACTAACCTGTAAAATGACGAGTTAGACTCCTCTCACCACTAACTCAATGGAACAACTATGCTATAAATATAAACAATCTGATCAATTATCTCTGCCAGGTTACTTGCATAATGGTTTGACCGCTGCAATAATAAAGGTAAATATTGTAAAGGTAATGTGATTATTTTACTCTGTGTAGAATGAGTAAAACGTGTCTGTCTGTTCAAACGTCTACGACGACGATGATAACTCGCCTGGAAATAAATCATTCATCCATTCTACAGGCGGTAAGAGTTATATTATAATGTACCGGCTGACTTGCTACCAAAAAATACCTTACCACCACCTCGGAGAAAATCTGACGCCAAAACCCTACGATGTTCGCAACACAGGGCTGCGTTCACGACCTACGCTCGGAGTGCACCCAAACGCTCTAGCCCCGTTCACGACCTCAGAGCGTCGCACTCGGTAGTAGCAACTGTATCGTTCACGACCTCGGTTGTTTCACTCCGGTTGCAACTTTTTAACCATCAAATTCGATGGTTAAAAAACGCTCTGACGTTTGTGACAGTAAATTTGGCGGGAAAAGCTGTAATTTTTTTACAGATTAAGGGGATCGGAAGAAATGTGCAATGTCGAGGCCAATACGTGACATGACGAGACATTAATCATAAAAACAAACGGAAAATATTCAGAAAAAAAATTAACATAACCTCGAAATTCGAGCCTGCGCAAAATGTCAAAGTGACAATTTGAGTGAAAAATACCCGTGGTCGTTCCGGACCTTCGAGCGAGTTGCAAAACAATCAAAAATCCTTCTCCGGAGGATGTGAACGCAGCCCTGCAGCCCTTGATAGTCAGTTTTCTAGGCCTAGCGTGTTTATCATCATTGACTTCTGACCCGGGTAGTTACTAATAGGTTAGTATATATATATACTGATTTAGATAGTACATAAACATATAGGTATTGTTACGTGCGGGACAGTTTATAAAAATGCCAATCCGATGAGATATACTTTTATTTCCACGAAACACTTTGTGAGCACAAAGTTCCAGTATAGTCGTCCAAATCGTCTTGCACGCTGTCACTGTTCATTCACAATAACTTATTCACTGTAAACACTTCACGATAACTTGGTCATTCGCACTTAGATATTTACAATGTCGCTTCCAAAGAATGACCAAGTTATTATCTTTTCTATATGGTGTGTTGAGTTCATCAACGCCGCGGTTTGACGCCTTATACAGGGTCAGAATAATTCTACTAGAATACTCTCGAACCTTGTATAATAAAGCAGTACATACACAATAGGCAATTATAAATAAAAAATAATAGCATGATGTACCATTCAAAAACCTGATGTAAACAACTTTTACCATATATGCGAATTTGGTCTGTAACAAGTTAAGAATAAGGTTCAATCTTATACTTCATTACACAACCTAATGAACGTATTAGGTTAGGGTCGAAATACCAAAGCGGTGGAAGTTGTTTTTGTAATTTTAATGACTGCCTGCTTTCAACCGAATGAATGATTCTTTTTTAAATCGGTAGGGTTTTATTTTCGCGGTAGTTCCATTATAATTTCATTGAGATCTGATTAGTATCTCTAGAGATATAACGTTTGAGACGTTTATACGTCTGAAACTTGCTACTGAAATTGACTCGCGGGGCATGGAAGTCGGTTGTTTTAGTTTTTAAACCAGTGGTTCCCAACCTTCGTATGATCAGGGACCAGTTTATGTTTACGAGTATTATTAGTAGCAGGGACCACCCACTAAGTAAAATAGCAAACTGTATCAATCTAATTTTTAGTACATATTTAGTTTTTTTAAGAGAAACCTTTAAAAAAACTAGTTTGCGTCAATAAAATTTGTGACCTATCACCTAGCATCTGTACAAGTTTTTGAATTGGGGTGATATTTAAATCTTTTGCGGACTATATTGAAGTTCTTGTCAAGTTGTTCTTCTTCGGTCAGCCTCGTGCGAGTGCGAGGCTGAACGCGTCGGCGACCACCCCACTCGAGATCCTGAAGAAGACCTCCGGATACATATGTCGATCGCTATATCGACATCGCGTAAGTCACGTTAAATTCCCGTCTTTAATTATTATTGTCATACACCGACTGTAATTCACGTACCTTTAGTCGAATTTTCTCGACCTAGGTTTCGAGCGAGTCCGTCGCTCTTCCTCGGGAGTGAGGTCACGCGGTAGGTCACGCGGTGAGTACGTGAATTACAGCCGGTATACATATAACAATAATAAAACCCTCTATTGAAGGTACTCACATCCGTATCAAATAATAATACGTATATATCATGATAACCAAAAGGAAAAGTTATGCTAGAAGGGATTGAAATTGAGTATGTAGAGCAGTATGAAAGCAAGTATCGTTTTCTAAAACAAACAACGAAGACGAGGTTAACAGAAGAGTCGCATGCAGCTGGCACAAATACTGGGCCAACAAAGAAATACTAAAAGGCAACTACGACCTAAATATGAAGAAAACCATCATGGACACTTGCATTCTGCCCTGCTTGACTTATGGCTCCCAGACGTGGACGTTTACAAACAAGATAATTAACAAAATAAGAACTTGTCAGCGAGCAATGGAGAGAAGTATGCTACACCTAAGAAAAATCCAAAAAACAAGAAGCCAAGAAATTAGAAAAAAGACAAAACTGACAGATGCATTAAACCAAGCACTTAAACTGAAATGGAGCTGGGCCGGCCATACAGCAAGATATACAGACCAGCGATGGACTCTCAAGAGCACAAAATGGACCGGCCCACAAGGAAAAAGAAACGTGGGCAGACCACAAAAACGGTGGGAGGACGATATAATATCGGTGGCGGGGAAAAACTGGACTAAAGTAGCACTGGACTGGAAAAAATGGAAGAAATTGGAGGAGGCCTATACCTTATCAAGGGGTTCCTATAATACTAATTGAAAAACTAACATTAGAATCGCTTAGATTTAAGAGTTACTAACATAGAATACTACAACAATATTGTAATTGCATACGTTAAGGTTATAGGAAATAAAAAAAGGTTTTTTATTATTTATTATTTATTTATTATCATGATAACCATCTATGCAAGTGAATCCGGCGGGTCTCATTAGTAAACATATAATTTAATTGTACAATATTGACAAACTAAACCAAAACATCAATTTGAAACCAAATTAAAACTTCATTAAAATATGTGTTTCAAACTTTCGTCATAACTTTTAAAATCGCAAATTGATTTCATGTAATTTATTTTTCTTAGGTAATTTATTTTTTACTAACTCTTTCAATTTATTTAATGTGAATCAACAATTTACGCGGAAAATATAATTATTTGTAAGTAGACTCGACTTGCGGATTCACTCGTAATAAATACTAAAATATAGATAAGACTGCTACTTGCGAACGCATCTTCACTTAGATACTGGTCAAAGGCTTCCTATCTAGAGTATAGATACTCGGTTGTCTGGAAGAGATCGCTTTAAGCGATAAGACCGCCTGTTGCCACATTGTTTTATTTACCATTTTTTACTTTTAATTTGTATGGTGTAATAAAGTGTTTATCTATCTATCTATCTATCTAGTATAAAAAAATACTTATTTATTTATTTACTATACTTTATATATAACATAACAGATACTTAAACCTAAAGCGTTATATACTCACAATAAAAAACAATTATACTTATATCTATTTACATAAATTATATCTACGAAAAATAGTAAAAAATTATAAATCAAAACATTAACGAAAAATAAAATTATCACACAATAAGAGAATAATATATATAATTGCAGAGTAACTCTTTCGCTGTATTGGCGACGAATTCTTTGCACCGCTATCCATCTGTCCGTCAAGACGTCAGTATATATATATATATATATATATATATATATATATATATATATACTGACTAATATATATACATACATACAATATCTAATATATATCAGATCAGCTAAGTACAGTCCGGCAAGTATAACTTGGCGTGCCTGTGCGCCACTGTGCTTTTACTTTGTACTTCGATAACAGTTTCTCTTAAACCACTTTTAATTACTTTTGGCATTATTGAACTATTTTAATGTAGCAGATTTATCAACAATAATGTCGCGGTAATCTCTCAAACGTCAAACTCACAGTTTCAATTAAAAGAATTAGTTCTAAAAACCACCACCGCCAAGTTATACTTGTGGCACTGTATATGTTTATTTTTTCCTTTTTTTTGTATCTTACTAGCTGATACCCGCGACTTCGTTCACGTGCACCAAGAATTTAGTAGCCTATGTTCATCCTTATGCTATAAAGTATCTCCTTGTTGAATTTCAGTAAAATCGGCTCGTCCGTTTCGTATTTAGGTAACAAGCAGACTCAGTGACAGAGTTACAAACTTTGTGTAATATTAGTAAGTATTAGAAATAGGGATGCAAGGTTTTTAAAAATATCGATATATCGATATTGATCACATTTTTTTTTCATACATTTATTTAAAAATGTTTATTTCCAATAATTTGTCCCAGCTATTGAACTTAAAAATAATAACTTTGACAGTCTGTTTCCATATTACGATAAATTTAGTTTTTCGATATTGATATATCGATTGATATATTGGCGTATCGTCGATACCGATAACTATCGATAATTTTAGACCTCGATATAGGTATCGATATTAATCGGTTTTCCGATATATTGTTGCAAGCCTAATTAGAAAGTATGAGTCAGTATAAGTATGGATTAGTATGGATTATAAGCTAGCGTTTAACCACTACCTCGCCTGGTGGTAAGCAATGATGTGGTCAAAGATGGTAAACACGCTAGATCTAGAATACTCTGAATCTTGAGCGCGGTGTGCTGCCGGAACACCGTTAGGTTATTAACCGATTTGGATTTTTTTTATTTGAGACCAGTTTGTTCCCATTGTAATTACCTACATCTGATGAGTACCTCCGGAGATATGGAGATAAACACGAGTGCTGCCATTGAGATTTATGTACGAAGTACCTACCATAAATATACATCCTTGAGTGCGGCATTAGAAGTCGGTTTTTTCGTTTTCTAAATAGGGTTGACAGGCGTCCGGATAAATCCGGACACAGTTAGGCTTTTTGATTGCGTGTCAGGCCAAAATATACGGTGTTCGGATTGTCCGGCTTTTGTTAGGCTTTTTACATAGTTATAAATATTAAAAATACGAGACTTATCGCGCCTATAACATAAATTTTATTTACTCAACGTTTCTGTTTTAGGCGCGATAAGTCCCGTATTTTAATATTTATAACTATGTTTTCAAATCGCGAAAGTTTAAAGGCTTTTTACACTTCGCAACCGAGCGAGCGCCGAGCGCAGCCGAGCGCACCGTGCAGACGAATCGACTGTCGGTCGCTCCTGTAGGGCTATTCTGTAAGCTATCTCGGAAGCGGAATCCGCGGTGAGATATGTAAATACGAAATTCAACCGTATTACGAACGTGATACGATTGAATTTCGTAGTACGAAATTCGAATCTCACCGCGGATTCCGCTGTCGAGAGAGCTTACAGAATAGCCTAGCTGCAGTCCGCAGCACCTACTTCGACTGATTTAGCATTAGATTTTATATAAATAAAATGAATGAAATAAAATTTAATTTGAATCTAACAAGATTTATATGGTAATACTCAAAAAAGCTTGATGTTACATATTTTTTTTGTCGTACTTATAAATATTGAGACACGAAGTCCTCTATAATGTAGGGTGTCCGGCCATATTACCCATATGTCTGGCCAAACTGGCTGGTCTTTTTTTTATGGTAAAAGGTAACAGGACAAGCACGACGCTCGCCGGATGGTAAGCGATGACGTCTTCCTATGACAGATACAGCGGCATGCAAAATTCTGGCAGTACAGAATTTTGCATGACGCTGCACTGCGCCTGTTACCTTAAGACATAAAGATGTTGAGTCTCACATGCCCTGTAATTTTACTGGACACCTTGCCATTTCAACCGAAAAACATTCCTATTTCACGGCTGAAAATTAATTGGCAAAGTGGTGGTAGCGCTCCAGGCGGACTAGCAGAAGTCCTACCACTACAACGTCTGTCAACTACACGGTCTGTCCGGCTATTGGTTTGGTAACCCTATTTGTAAACGATCTTAAATTATAATTATTTTTTAAAAGCATCGAGGTATTATTACTAGTAATATACATACAGCCATTACACCCGCTCAAAGTTACTGCGTGGTGTGCTGTTTACGCTGGAGGTGTCATCGGGCCAATTTTATTTGAGAACGCCGCGGGTCAAACCACGTCTTTGGACGGCACGCGCTACAGAGCCATGATTACCGATTTTTTTCTTCCTCGATTGGATGAATTGGGCCTGGAGAACATGTGGTTCTAACAGAGCGGTACAACGCCGCTCACTGCTCGAGCCACAACCGATATTCTGAAGGAAGCATTTTCGGGTCGCTTGATCTTTCGTTTTGGTGATTTGCACTGGCCGGCCAGATCACCCGATTTAACCGCTCCAGACTTCTTTTTTTACTTGAGTTTTTTAAAGTCGTGGGCTTACGTCAACAAGCCTGAGACTCTCAAAGCTCTTAAGGAGAATATTCGCCAGGAATGTGAGAACCTGTCACCCGAAGTTCTGGCAAGAGTGATGGAAAATGCCATAAAACGGGCCCGTATGGTCATCAACTCTGGCGGCGGCCACTTGACCTATATCATTTTCTCTACTTAATGGTATAAATTCTAATGGATTAAGTAAACAAATTTTACAATCAGAACCAAAGTTTTTTCGTTAAAAAAAAATTACAACAAAAGGTTAATATTACCTCATTCAAATAATAGAGCCCTGCATATAGGTTAATATTACCTCATTCAAATAATAGAGCCCTGCATATAGGTTAATATTACCTCATTCAAATAATAGAGCCCTGCATATAGGTTAATATTACCTCATTCAAATAATAGAGCCCTGCATATAGGTTAATATTACCTCATTCAAATAATAGAGCCCTGCATATAGGTTATTATTACCTCATTCAAATAATAGAGCCCTGCATATAGGTTAACTAGCTGTTACCCGCGGCTTCGCCCGCGTTATTTGTGTCTTTATGACCATTGAGGTCTAGATCGATGATCTCTTAGGCCAAGTCACCATAGATGACCCTCAAAGTCGAACTCAATATCCTCTATTGTTAAAGTCATTAATCATTTTGGTTAGCTATACGAAGTTGTGCTGTTTAAATGTTTGACTCAATACAACAGTTCCTGAAACATTTCTTACAAAGAAAATAAGGTGGATAGCTGCGCGAGCGTAGCGAGCGCTATTATTGGGCGAGTGAAAATTTTTTATGACTTTTTATAACCCTGACAGTTTAATGACCTAATAATCAAGTCAATATAGATGACTCTTAGGACGAACTCGATATCGTCTATTGTTAAAATCAGTAATCATTACTTGGTACTTGGTAAACCTAACCAAGGTCATTATGATTATTGAAGGTTGTACTGTTTCAATGTATGACTCGTTTTGATGGATGTGGCTATTAAAATACAAAAGTTGCTGAAATGTTTCCTACAAAGTAGATATAACAAATGCTTGCGCGAACGGAGCGAGCGCTATTACTGTGAGAGAGTAGCAAGCCCTATCACTGCGCGAGCGAAGCGAG
This sequence comes from Cabera pusaria, assembly GCA_954871355.1. Taxonomy (NCBI): domain Eukaryota; kingdom Metazoa; phylum Arthropoda; class Insecta; order Lepidoptera; family Geometridae; genus Cabera; species Cabera pusaria. Next base: position 2,783,853 of record OX940910.1, read on the forward strand.
CGCGAAAATTTTTTACGACTTTTTATGACCCTGACAGTTTTTATGACCTACTAAGTCAACACCGATGACACATAGGTTAAACTTGATATCCACCTATTTAAAGGTTAATATATATTATGATTATTGAAGGTTGTACTGTTTCAATTTATAAACTCGTTTTGATGCATGTGGCAATTAAAATACAAAAATGCTGAAATGACTTTGTAGGTAATAACCTACAAAGTAGATAAAACAAATGTTTGCGCGAGCGTAGCGAGCAGTATTACTGCGCGAGCGTAGCAAGCGCTATCACTGCGCGAGGAAAGCGAGCGCGAATTTTTTTTACGACCTTTCATGACCCTGACAGTTTTTATGAAACTTTATACGTCTTTTTATGACCCTGACAGTTTTTATGACCTACTAAGACAAAACCGATGGCCCTAAGGTTAAACTTGATATCCACTTATTTTATGGTAAAAAATTATTATGATTATTAAAGGTTGAACTGTTCCAAATATAACTCGTTTTGATGAATGTGGCTATTAAAATACAAAAGTTCCTGGAATGTTTCCTACAAAGAAGATATAACAAATGCTTGCGCGACCAGAGCGAGCGCTATTACTGCGCGAGCGTAGCGAGTGCGAAAAATTTTTACGACTTTTTATGACCCTGTCAGTTTTTATGACCTACTAAGTTAACACTGATGACACAAAAGTTAAACTTGATATTCACTTAGTTTAAGGTTATTAATCATTATGATTATTGAAGGTTGTACTGTTTCAATTTATAGCTTCGTTTTGATGGATGTGGCTATTAAAATACAAAAAATGCTGAAATATTACCTGCAAAGTAGATAAAACAAATGTTTGCGCAAGCGTAGCGAGCAGTATTACTGCGCGAGCGTAGCAAGCGCTATCACTGCGCGAGCAAAGCGAGCGTGAAAAATTTTTACGACCTTTCATGACCCTGACAGTTTTTATGACCTGTTAAGTTAACACTGATGACAAATGTCGGCGCGAGCGCAGCGAGCGCTATTAATGCGCGAGCGAAGCGAGCGCGAAAAAATTTTACGTCTTTTTATGACCCTGTCAGTTTTTATGACTTACTAAGTCAAGACCGATGACCCTAAGGTTATATACTTGATATTCACTTATTATAAGGTAAAAAATCATTATGATTATTGAAGGTTCTACTGTTTCAATTTATAAACTCGTTTTGATGCATGTGGCTATTAAAATACAAAAAATGCCGAAATATAACCTACAAAGTAGATAAAACAAAGGTTTGCGCGTGCGCAGCGAGCGCTATCAATGCGCGAGCGAAGCGAGCGCGAAAATTTTTTACGACTTTTTATGACCCTGACAGTTTTTATGACCGACCTAAGTCAAGAACGATGACACTTAGGTTAAACTTGATATCCACTTATTTTAAGGTACACAATCATTATGATTATTGAAGGTTGTTTGTTGTTCAATTCATAAACTCGATTTGATGCGTCTGTTTCAATTTATAAACTCGATTTGATGCATGTGGCTATTAAAATACAAAAAATGCTGAAATTTTACCTACAAAGTAGATAAAACAAAGTTTTGCGCGAGCATAGCGAGCGCTATCAATGCGCGAGCGAAGCGAGTGCGAAAATTCTTACGTCATTTTATGACCCTGACAGTTTTTATGACCTGCTAATTCAACACCGATGACCCTAAGGTTAAACTTGATATCCACTTATTTTAATGTAAAAAATTAGTATGATTAATGAAAGTTCTACTGTTTCAATTTATGACTCGTTTTGATGAATGTGGCCATTAAAATACAAAAATTGCTGAAATGTATGAATGAATGAATGATAATTCTTTATTGTACACCAAAATTAAATAATAAACATCTTAAAATACATTATACATTAGTACAATGGGCGGTCTTATCGCACAAAGCGATCTCTTCCAGACAACCTTAGGACGGAGTGGACAGTACGAATATGTAAAGGACTAAGGTGCACATTTAACAATTTTGAGATCATAAAATGAATAAACATCTATTTAAAAGTCATAAACATAAATATTTATTTCATAACATATATCTACATACATACAAATAAAACAAATATAAATAAATATGCATAATATATAAACATACATACACATACAAATATATAACAGTTTTAAGAAATACATGAGATAGCTTAATAATCATCAATACCGGTTTGTGTTAAGTAGATTTTTTTTAGTTTTTCTTTAAAAGTATACATTGAGGGAGCGTGTCGAATTGTAAGTCATTCCAAAGACGGATTGCCTGTATAATGAAAGAAGAATCATAGAAGATTGTCGAGTGAGCTGGCATATCTAACTCTAAAGTTTCAGATGACCTCAACGCCAGGGAATGATTGGAGCACAGGAAATTGAGCGAAATTGAATTGTTATTCCTACAAAGTAGATATTACAAATGCTTGCGCGACCGGAGCGAGCGCTTTTACTGGGCGAGCGTAGTAAGCGCTATCACTGCGAGAGCGATGTGAGCGCGAACATTTTTACGTTTTATGACCCTGACAGTTTTTATAACCTACTAAGTCAACACCCTAACGTTAAATGTGGCAGGTAAAACACGAATGTTTTTGAAATACTTCCCACAATGCAGATAAAACACGTTGGGCAAGCAAAGCCATCGCGTAAATTTTGATGACTTTTAATGACAGTTTTATGGCCTAATTAAGGCACTTATTAAGTTGAGTAATTATAGATGAACCTAAGGTCAAACTTTTATGATTATGCAAACTCTATGTTTACAAAAAATAGTTAACAAAAAATATAGGCACCCGCACTTTTCTGCCGAAAAAAAGTATTATTTGCCCTTTTATACCCTATTAAATGTCTTTGTACAAAATTTCATCAGAATCGGTCAAGCCGTTTGGCCGAAAAGAGGCCACACATTAACAAAATTCCATAATAAAAATTAGACAACCTAAATTTCCACCCAAAAAAAAGTATTCGTTGTCCTTCTGTCTTTTTGACTGTCTGTGCACAAAATTTCAGCTTAAATGGTTAACCCGTTTGACCGAGAGTAGGCCACACATTTACAAAGTTCACTTTAAAAATTCTGGACACCTGGACTCGGCTGCCAGAAAAAAAGTATCCTATGTGATTCTATGCAAAATGAACTGCAATATGTATAAAATTTCAGCTGAATCGGTCAAAAAATTCTGGACACCTGGACTCGGCTGCCAGAAAAAAAGTATCCTATGTGATTCTATGCAAAATGAACTGTAATATGTATAAAATTTCAGCTGAATCGGTCAAGCTGTTGAGCTGATAAGTGGCCACACATTCACAAAATTCAATTAAAAAAATCTAAACACTCGATAGCCAAAAAAACAGTATCCGATATCCTATTCTGCTCTATGAACTGTCTTAATACAACATTTCAGGCAAATCGGTCAAACCGTTTATTCGAGAAGAGGTCTTATATTCACAAAATTCAATTAAAAATACCTGGACTTCCTGACTCGACAGCCAGAAAAAAAGTATCCTATATCCTATTCTGCCCTATGACATGTATTCATACAAAATTTCAGGCAAATCGGTCAAGGCGTTTATTCGAGAAGAAGTCTTATATTTACAAAATTCAATTAAAAATATCTGGACCCCCTGACTCGATAGCCAAAAAAAAAGTATTCTATATTTTATTCTGCCTTATGATCTGTCTTTATACAACATTTCAAGCAAATCGGTCAAGCCGTTTATTCGAGAAGAAGTATTATATTAACAAAATTCAATTAAAAATATCTGGACCCCCTGACTCGATAGCCAAAAAAAAAGTATCCTATATCCTATTCTACTCTATGAACTGTCTTTGTACAACATTTCAGGCAAATCGGTCAAGCCGTTTATTCGAGAAGAGGTCTTATATTTACTAAATTCTATTAAAAATATCTGGACCCCCTGACTCGATAGCCAGAAAAAAAGTATTCTGTATCCTATTCAGCCCTATGAATTGTCTTTGTACAACATGTCAGGTAAATCGTTTAAGCCGTTTATTTGAGAAGAGATCTTATATTTACGAAATTCAATTTAAAATATCTGGACCCCCTGACTCGATAGCCAAAAAAAAAGTATCCTATCTACTATTCTACCATATGAACTGTCTTTATTCAACATTTTAGGCAAATCGGTCAAGCCGTTCATTCGAGAAGAGATCTTATATTTACGAAATTCAATTAAAAATATTTGGACCCCCTGACTTGATAGCCAGAAAAAAAGTATTCTATATTCTATTCTGCCTTATGAACTGTCTCCATACAACATTTCAGGCAAATCGGTCAAGCCGTTTATTCGAAAAGAGGTCCTTTAGTTACGAAATTGAATTAAAAATATCTGGACCCCCTGACTCGACAGCCAGAAAAATAGTATCTTATATCCTATTCTGCCCTATGACATGTATTCATACAAAATTTCAGGCAAATCGGTCAAGCCGTTTATTCGAGAAGAAGTCTTATATTTACAAAATTCAATTAAAAATATCTGGACCCCCTGACTTGATAGCCAAAAGAAAAGTATCCTATATCCTATTTTGCCCTATGTACTATCTTTGTACAAAATTTCAGCCAAATCGGTCAAGCCGTTTGACCGTGAAGAAGTCCCAAACAAACAAACAAACAAACAAACAAACAAATAAACAAACTGACTTTCGCATTTATAATATTGGTGTTGATATTACCTCATTCAAATAATAGAGCCCTGCATATAGGTTAATATTACCTCATTCAAATAATAGAGCCCTGCATATAGGTTAATATTACCTCATTCAAATAATAGAGCCCTGCATATAGGTTAATATTACCTCATTCAAATAATAGAGCCCTGCATATAGGTTAATATTACCTCATTCAAATAATAGAGCTATTCGCGACTCATTTTGCAACGTAAGTTAACGATAAAACGGTCGAGCGAATCCCTAGTTTTTTTTTATATCGAAGTATTGTTAATAGACCTAGATAACGAGATTTTTTGGTAAGTTTTGAGATGATACGTCGTTGCGCTACATTGCTGCGTTACGTGTAACGTTACATTCACCCGTTGCAGTAACAATACATGTTGAGATGTGGATGTGTTGCGCTTATGCAGCTAGGTTCGTTGTTATATCTGGAACAAATATATTTAATTATAATAAAATCATTTAAAAGACTAAAAGAACCGACTTCAAATGCCGTGCTTTTAATTTTCAGTACGAAGTTTGAGGTGTTTATCTCCATATATCTGGAGGTACTTATCAGATCTCAATAAAATTACTTTGGTATCACCCTTGGCATATCTTAAAAAATCATCAAATTAATTAATCATCAAAATCGGATAATAAACGACGAAGATCCGCAAACACACATAAAAAATATATACAGTCGAATTGTGAAACCTCCACCTTTTTTGAAGTCGGTTAAAAATGACAGGATAGTTTAGGCACTACAGAAGAACATACGTAAATACAAACATACATAGAAATCATTACGTACCCTAGCTTTTGTAGTCGGGTATAAAAGAGAAGGTTCTCAGTTCGTCTGTATGTTTTTAGGGTTCCGTAGTCCTGACAAGCAATCCTTATAGTTTCGTCATGTCCGTCTGTCTGTCTGTCCGAGGTTTTGCTTAAGAGACCGTTAATACTAGAAAGCTGTAATTTTGTGGGGGTATGTAATAAATGACGTCAACAAAGTGCTGAAATAAAATTTGGAAAAATATTTTTTTTTAGCGTTGCTCCCCTATATGAGAAGTGGGGATGAATTTATTTTTCATCGTCTACCCCATCGTGTAAGGTATCGTTGAATAGGTATTTTAAAATGATTTAAGGGTTGCTAATACCATTTTTCGATTGAATGCTCCATTTACGAAATATTAAACTTTAAAGTGCAAATTTTTGTTCCAGTAGGGCGCCCCCCCCCCCTCTAAAAGCTAAACTGCTGGCTTGAAAAATCTGGGAAAATTCGTGATAATAGCGCATTTTATGAACTTTAAAGGAAAATTATAAAGCTTTATTAGTTTAGCAGTAACAGTCGTTGAACTTGGGTGTTGGATAATTTTGTACCAAATACTAAATCCTTAGAATAAATCCTTTAAAGTGACAAAGACGGAGTACCTAATTGCTTGTTTATAGCGGGTAAAGACTTGCATTGAATAACAGGCTACTACGGAACCCTACACTGCGTGTGGCCCGACACGCACTTGGCTGGTTTATTTTTATCTATGTCCACCGAGTTCTGTCTATTTGTGGACCGATTTAAAATTTGTTAATTATTCATTCATTAATCGTAAAAACAAACGGAAAATGACCAGATAAAGAAAACCGATAAAGTGCGAGTTGGACTCGCGGTCCAAGGCTTCCGTACAAATTTGTCAAACTAGGTTAAAAGACAAACTTAGCTTTGCAGTTCGACCCATAGAAAATGTATTTCACCAACCGAAAATATACGTTTGTAATAGTAAATTCACTTTTTTTTTACTTAAATATTTGATTTTTTCACAGCCGAAAGAGACCGTAGATAGACCCGAGTATTTAATATAAGTTTCAATTGAATATCTCTAAACGTTTCTGAGAAAAAGGGGTCTTGACCACAGTTTTACAATAATGACAGACTTAATAGTGGTCAAACGCCAGTCTATCTATACTTATATTATAAAGAGAAAACATTTGTATTTTTGTATGTTTGTAATGAGTAAGCTCAAAAACTACTGAACCGATTTAAAAAATTCTTTCACTAATTCATAGAATGGACTTTCGGAATGAAAATAGGCTATATATTATCCCGTTTAAATCAAAGGTACATTCGTAGTGACCTAATTTGCAACCTAAGTCGGCATATAAACGGTCGAAAAAAAAAACACGTTTCTTACGAACGCTGCTTAATTGAAAATAGATAGAAGAATATTTTTTTAAATTTTTGTTAAAAAATATTACATAACTTCCAAGGCTATTTTCAAGTATATAGTATTAATCATTATCCAAATAATTACGTTAATTAGCTTGGCCACATATTATAGATTAAAATTGTCCTTTACAGTATATAATTCAAATGAAAACTCTAGAAGATATCACGAATTTCACAAACACGCATCGCAAAATTAATAAAATATTTGCAGTGAAACCATAGATTAGGTCATAGTTACTACGAAAATATTATTATAAGCTTAGCTATGCTGTAGATCCCCACCGATCACAATCAATTTGAAGTCAATATAGTATAATAATATGATCTATTGTATAAAATAATATTCATCTACATATATAATAATATAATATAATATTTTAAACCACCCCGACTGATTTATGTATAATAGCTTTTTCCAATGACTCTAAACACGACATTTAAAATCTGAGCTGTAAGTTGGTGAGGATTTGAGTAGTCTGTAGAGTCCAGGAGGCTTCCATGTTCTTACAATATCGTAGAAGAAGAAGATTTTCGAATTGATCAGACCTATGAAAGTTGATGTCATAGCGCAATTAACAAGAAAAAAGCTCATAATTTTATAACGATTGAACGAATTTTCATGAATCAAAGCTAAGAAAACTCTCGATGAAGACATCTATCAAACAAAAAAAAACTATCAATAATAAAAACAAAATCGGTTCATCCGGTTAGGTGCTAAGATGCTACAGACAGACACACAGATACACACGTTAAACGTATATTACCCCTACATTTTGCGCCGGGGAACGCCGTAAGGTTACGGCGGCAGATGTTCTCCTTGGTGGTAAGCTACTTTTTGGTAGATTTAATGATTCCACTACCACTGTACGAAAACTCATGATTCATGAATGCACATAAAACTTTCATTGGTAGGTATATAACTAGGATTTGAACCAACGACCGTCGGGTCAGAATCAGGGTAACTATCCTTTACGCTAAAGGGCCGTCCAATATCAATACGTAAGTATTATAAAACAAAGTTCATCACTGCGTCTGTCTGTCTGTTGGCAATAATCTCAATAGCTACTGAACGGATTATCATGCGGTTTTCACCAATAGCCAGAGTGTTTATGAGGAAGGTTTAGGTGCATAATTCGTTAAGGTTTTGTGTAAATTGGATGAAATATGACGATGGTTGTTAAATATGTTCATATTTTATATTCGATGCAACAAACTGATGCAAATTTTGTAGGCATATATGTTCAACCCGTGCGAAGCCGGGGCGGGCTGCTAGTAAGATATACACACATACATATACATACATACATAACTGAGAAAGCGGTCAAACAGCTTTTATGCTATAATTTTTTTTAAAGTACTAACGCGTTGACTCTTGAGATGTCTCTCATATTGTAAACGAACTTATTTTCCTTGATGATGTATGTAGCAGACGCTTCGTAGATTCCATGACCTGGACCCACTGTTACCTGTAATACATTCATATTTCTATTATTTTTGATGAAAGATGTTTTTTTAAATAAAAGGAATATCATAAGTGTGTTTATTAGTCACTACTGACGTAACGTCACTAAATGTTTGTATAAAGTTGACACTTAACAGATCTTTACCACTAAACAGCTAAACAGTCAAGATTCTGGCCACTAAACAGTCTTGATATTGGCCACTACGCAGTTTTATCATTTTAACAGTCTCAATATCGGTCACTCAAAAGTCATAAGAATTATTGGGTTACTAAAGAGTCTACAACATGGAGTCCTATCTTGGCAGGACCTTGACGCATGAGTGATACCCTTAGTGTTGCAAATATTTAATAGTTGACGGTGATCACTTCCCATCAGGTGGCCCGTTGGTTTTAGTCACATAGATAATCGACATTTTCTCAGATTCATGGGACCCGTAGCTATCTAAGGAAGTAAGCCCTACACTGACAGCATACCTTGACCTGATATGAATCCTCAGTCCTGACAGTGGGTAACAGTAACCTACTGTTGAACAGTAACTCACTACTCGCCACTCATGATATAAATATGCTGTCAATGAAAATCTTTGATGCTGGTCTTGACATTAGTCATATGAATGTTTTTCTTTATTATGAGCTAATTTTCTTCGCTAAATTGTGTATTTATAAGTCACTGTATAGTTATGATATTAATCACTTGCATGCCCCTGATTCTTCTTCTTCATCGTATCACTCTTGGCAGAGCGGTCGTGGTCGTCACTTCAGTATTATTAATTAGTGGCACGCTTAACTATTCGTTGCCATTTCTCTCTCACGGTTGCCTTTCTTGTGCACACATTGATGGAATCTTCGACCGATGCTTTAATTTGATCAGTCCAACGCATGGGCGACCTGCCACGAGCTCGGGTACCTTCTACCTTGCCTTGTACTACAAGACGTTCCAAGGACACATCTCCGCGCCTCGAGACGTGACCAAAGAATGCAAGAGTGCGAGTCTGTACGATAGAAGAAAGACGCTGCTTGATGCGGAGTTATTCAAGTATTGACTGAATAGTTCTGTATTCTGTCCAAGATACCCGAAGCATTCTCCTCCAGCACCACATTTCTAGAGCGTCAATCTTCTTCTTTTCACTCTCTCTTAACGTCCACGTCTCAGCGGCATAAAGAAATATGGGGAAAACTAATGCCTTGACCATGCGAATTTTAGTAGCTTTTGTTATGTTACGGTTTTTCCATATTTTCTTAAGTTTGTCCATGGCCGACCTCGAAATCGCCATTCGCCGTTTGATCTCGTCGATGCATCCACCATTGTTTGAAATGATTGCCCCCAAGTAAACATATGATTGAACAACGTCGCAGTTCGCTATTTTATTTATTTCTGGAGCGTTATTGTTTGCTCGATCAACAATCATAATCTTTGTTTTACCTCGGTTAATCTTAAGTCCGAATTCGAGGCTCACACGTTCCAATCTGATTAATAGGTTTTCCATCTGGACCGCGGTGGTTGCGAACAGCGTCGTGTCGTCCGCATAACGAAGATTGTAAATCGTTTGTCCTCCGATAATCACACCGTCTGTCCAGTTTTCAAGTGTGACTCTCATAATAAGTTCTGTATAAATATTAAACAGTAATGGCGATATGATACACCCTTGTCGAACTCCAGCACTTGGATGGAAGTCGCTGGACAACTGATCATCTGCTCTTACAGAAGCTGCACCATTTTCGTAGAGGCTTCTTAAAAGGTGGACTAGGTGTATAGGGGTTCCCATGGCTATAGAGTGTCCCAGAGCTTAGGCCATTTTACGGAATCGAATGCCTTTGAGAAATCAACAAAGCATATGTAAATCGGCTTGTTGAATTCCCGGGCTTTTTCGATTATCTGGCGCACTATAAAAATTTGCTCTCGGTCCCTTTACCTTTTACAAAACCAGCTTATTCTGGAGCAATTTCTTTGGACAGGTAGGATTTGAGTCTCTCGTTCAGTATATGCAGTAAGATTTTGCTTGCATGGGAAATCAGTGCAATCAGGTGGTAGTTACTACATACTTTTGTTGAGCCTTTCTTGTGTAGTGGAACAAAGACGGTATGAGCCCATTCTTGCGGCCAGGATCCAGTTTGCCATACTTTGTTACTCAAGGCAAAAAACATTTCGACACCACATTCACCGGAAGCTTTAATACTTTCAATCGGTATTACATCTTTACCTGTGGCTTTACCATTTATAAGATGTTTAATGGCAGCTCTTACTTCGTCCTTAAGAATACTTGGTTCCATTTCAACATCTGTTGGCTCTAATGAAATGAGACTGTGAGCGCACTGATCCTCAAAAAGTGACTGGCAATAATCTTTCCAAGTATCAGCAATCGTTGCTATCTCTGTTACTGTTTCTCCTTGAGAGTTCTCAATAACCCATGTTCTAGAGGTCAATGTCTTTGTTATCGATCTAATTTTGTTATGGATTTCTATTTCTTCACATAAGTTCTTGAGTTGAAGATTGCGGTCTCTTCTTGTGGCTCTTTGTATCAATGCAGACTTCTCATTTAAAATCTTTACATCAGTTCCTGACATCTTTAATGCTCGTCTTTCCTCAACAAGAGCTAGTGTGTCATCACTCATCCAGAGTTGTCGTTTTTTAATCTTGTGAGGTTCACCAGATGCATCAACAGCGTTTAGAAGCATTTCTTTAGCACAATTCCACATCTGATCAGGTGTAGCTGATTGAGTGTTCACAGAGGTCCACTGTTTCCAATTATTCTCCAATACGTCTACAAACTTAGGTACATCTATTGGTTGTATTCTTCTATGTTTTAATGGTTTTCTTGCTGCCCTTAGTTTGAGTTGCACTTTTGCAACCAAGAGTTGGTGGTCTGATCCGCAGTCTGCACCGGGCAACGTGTGAACATTCCTGACCGAAGTTTTCCATCGGGAACTTATCATAATATAATCAATTTGGTTTCGGTATTTGCCATCTGGTGATATCCAGGTGTAAAGTCTACGAGGGTGGTTTTGGAAGAGACTATTTGATATCATAAAATTGTTTTCAGATGCAAATTGTAATAGACGTTCACTTCTGTCATTACTTTGACCCAGCCCATACCTTCCAGCACAGTGAGTTATCTGATATGCATCTGCGCCGATTTTTGCATTTAGATCACCCATTACAATAAGCATTTCTCTTTTAGGTATTTTAGATAATGTTGCTTCTAGTTGTAAGTAAAAGTTTTCAAGGTCTGCCTCGCAAGCGGTACTTGTTGGCGCATATATTTGTATTAGGTTCATATTTACAGGCTTCGCCTTCAGCGTGATAGTAAGAACTCGGTCACGTAAGTGATATGAGACTGTAAAGTCTCATATCCCAGGACACAGTTGTTGATGCACTTCGGTAAGACAAAAGCAACGTCATTTCTGCTGTTGTCGGTGTTGCCAGAAAAGTAGACGGCATGTTTTTCGGTGAAAAAGTGCCCGTTGCCCTTCCAGTGAGTTTCACTCAGTCTACAGATGTTCAACTGACATCTCGTAATTTCCCTTTCTAAGATGGTTAACTTACCAGGTTGGGGTAGGCCGCGAACATTCCAAGTACCGATCTTCTGGATTTGTCGCTTTTTCACGTTGAAGGAGTTCCCAGTAGTCCAATTTCGATACCATGCCTGGTCTCCTACATCGGCATGGCCGGTATCCCATTTCACACTGTCTGCCCCGGACGCAGAACAGCGCTGGTTGCTAAGCGGATCGCAAGGCCATCTTTGTGTCTTATTTTGTACCTTCATTCCCCTGGCATGTCCCTGATATTGGTTACTAAACTAAACAGTCTTTATTTAGGTCACGAAACAGTCTTGATTTAAGTCACTAAACAGTTTTGATTTAACGCACTAAACAGTCCTTACTTAAGTCACTAAACAGTCTTGATTTAAGTCACTAAACAGTTTTGATTTAAGTATTTAAACAGTTTTATCTTACGTCACTAAACATTCTTAATTCAAGACACGAAACAGTATTGATTTAAATCACTAAACAGTCTTGATTTAAGTCACTAAACAGTATTGATTTAAACAATCTCGATTTAAGTCACTAAACAATATTAATTTAAATCACGAAACAGTCTTGATTTAAGTCACTAGGCAGTTTTGATTTATGTCACTAAACTGTCTTGATTTAGGCCTGAATTCCTCTGTCGCTGACGTCGGTCGCGTACGTCGGTCGCGCGTAAGAATACACGTTGTGTTCTATATAGCACCACACTGTGACGCTGACATCAGCGGCGCGCGAGTTGCTACGCGCCGCGTATGGCGCGCGTCGGTCTCGCGCGTCAGCGCCGCGTACGTCGCTCGACTGACGCGCTATAGAACGCTATGAGGCCTGAATTCCTGTGTCGCTGACGTCGGTCGCGTACGTCGGTCGCGCGTACGAATATGCGTTATGTTCTATATAGCACCACACTGTGACGCTGACATCAGCGGCGCGCGAGTTGCTACGCGCCGCGTATGTACGCGACCGACGTCAGCGACAGAGGAATTCAAGCCTTAAGTCACTAAACAGTATTGATATTGATCACTTAACAGCTTTGATATTTGTAATTTTCACAGTTTTCTCTACAACTTGAGCTATCAGGATGTAAACCCTCATAGGTACCTTGATCTGATATGTATCCACAGTCCTCACAGTGGGTGCACCAAACTTGCCAAAATATCCGTCCACGTCGCGAGAACCCTTAAACTCCAGTAACCTACTGTTGGACACGCGACTCACCACCCATAATATAGAGGTTAAAGTCCGAGGGACGCATTTTGATCTGGAAATATTATTAGTTTAAAAACTTTAAAAAAAAACTTCCATGCCGCGTAAGTCAGTTTCAGTAGCAAGTTTGAGACTTTTATCGTCATATCTCTGGAGATATTTATCATATATAAGTTCAATAGGAACCACCTTATAAATAAAACCTACATGTGAAAAAAATTAATCATTCACATTGGCTTAGAATTGGCGGAATTGCGGCAGCGGGTTGAATTTTGGAAAATTATTTTTTTAACGGATACGTCATAATAACTAGCTGCATGCCAAATTTCAGGGCAATCCGTTAAGTGGTTTGAGCTGTGTGTTGATAGATTAGTCAGTCAGTCACTAATGTTTGCATTTTATATAATACAGAAGATTGTAGTACGGAACCCTACGTGTGCGAGCCTACTCGCACTTGGCCAGTTTATTATAGCTAGCATTGCTCCGCAGTTAAATAGTACTGATAACCTATGACATGTGTTAATAAGTTCTTGGGCGACTAAGTAACTAACATAGAAATGTTTAACTGTATAAATACCTATAGTAAAATGTAAATACTTTGTTATGTTTTTTTTTAAATATATCTTATAGGCTAGCGATTGACCACTATCTCACCGGTTGGTAAATGATGATGCGGTCAAAGATGCACACTAGGCCTAGAATGGGAGCTGGTTCTCAATGATAGCTGCCAGAACACAGATGTTTGGCGACAAATTTTCTAGTTTGAGGGTGGTAGCTGGCCAGGCGGACACTAGATAGTGTCCTACCACCATGCGGGGGTTGTTGGTTTCTTAACGATGTTTTTCCTTCACCGGAGGGCCACTGTGAGAAGCGCACATATTTTTTTCTATAGAAAAATCCATTGATGCACGGCGGGTTTTGATGAATACCCCTGGCATCAAAGCCAACCGTTCTCCTGATTACGCCACCGGGCCCTCAAACACATTTAAATATATATATATATATATTTGAACATATAAATCAAAATAATATATATATACATTCCAAAATGTTATCGTACTGATGGGACTTGAACCCGCGTCCCCGGGAAACATGCCCCGCGCTGTTCCAACTCAGCTACGCTACGATCCTATGAATACGACAAAAATCATGGATTGCAACCACATTTAATTGTACAAATAATTAAGATATAATAATATATAATAATTAAGTTTAAAAACTAAAACAACCGACTTCAATGCCCCGCGAGTCAATTTCAGTAGCAAGTTTGAGACGTTTATCGTCATATCTCTAGAGATACTAATGAGATCTCGATGACATTACAATGAGACCACCTCGGAAACGTATCCTACCGATTACAAAAAGAACCATTCGAATCGGTTCACAATTGACGGAGTAATCGCGTAACATACACACAAAAAAAAACATACAGACGAATTGAGAACCTCCTACTTTTTGGGTACTCGGTTAATAATATAAAGCGTAAATAATACCTAACAGGTTCAGTAAGCTCATTGATAAAGCTGATAAAGGAGTTAGCAGCCACGTCATAGAGCGGGTCAGACAGAGACACGTTCTGCCAGCTGAGACAGCTGCACCAATGTGCTTCTATGCCTGCTTCGCTGCAGGAACGGCTTCGAGGGATCTGGAATGTTATAACTAAGATAGTTTAAAATAAAACCTACTTCATATGCCACGCCGCGTGGCAGGTTTTTGCCACGCGAGTCAGTTTCAGAAGTAAGTTTAAGATGTTTATCGCCATATCCGAATACTAAATTATATTTAATCGTTGGAGCCGTTTCCGAGATTCAGATTCAGATTCCGAGATTAAGGTAAACACGATAGCGCCATTTATGATGAGCAGAGATGATTTAGCTAGATGGCGCTATCGTAAAAAACACGTTTTTTGTTTGTCTATCTGTCTGTCTGTCCGTCTGTTACCAGGCTGTATCTCATGAACCGTGATAGTTAGACAGTTGAAAATTTCACAGATGATGTATTTCTGTTGCCGCTATAACAACAAATACTAAAAACAGAATAAAGTTAAAAACTATAGAGGGTCCCCATACAAGAAACGTGTTTTTTTCGGCATTTCACGCCATCTATGAACGCTTAGTTAGGTAAACGTCTCATAGATGGCGTTATATTGAAATGTCGATCCCTAACACCTTTGTTAGACGTTAGATGGCGTTATAAGAAATAAAATGTTTAAAAATTATTATTTTTTTGGTGGCGAAAAATGATAGTGTTATTTTTTGCTCGATCTTTTAAAATACTGTAGTGTGGTACGAAACCCTACGAGTGCGAGTTCGACTTGCACTTGGCCAGTTTATTTATATATATCGATGGTCGACGCAAACAGAAGGAGTGTTATAAGCACTATTTATATCTGTTCTGTGGTTATAAGATTGAGCTGTGTATCTGTGTGTGTCTGTTTATGGCATCGTAGCGCCTAAACAGATGCACCGATTATGATCTAGTTTGTTTTTGTTTGACAGGTGTTTTAATCAAGAATGTTCTTAGCCTTGATCCATGAAAATCCGTTCAGCTGTTTTAAGACAATGAGCTACAAATAAGTCTAATCAAGTGGAAATTCGTTATCCTCATACTTCGATGATTTTTTTTTTTTTTTTTTTTTTTATACGTTATAGGCTAGCGTTTTGACCACTATCTCACCTGTTGGTAAGTGATGATGCGGTCGAAGATGGTAAGCACGCTAGGCCTAGAATGGGAACTGGCTCTCAAGGATAGCTGCCGGAACACATTAGATGTTTGGTGACAGATTTTCTAACTTGAGGGTGGTAGCTGGCCAGGCGGACACTAGATAGTGTCCTACCACCATGCGGGGGTTTTGTTGGTTTCTTAACGATGTTTTTCCTTCACCGGAGGGCCACTGTGAGAAGCGCACATAAATTTTTCGATAGAAAAATCCATTGGTGCACGGCGGTTTGAACTCGGTACCACGGCATCAAAGCCGAACGTTCTCCCGATTACGCCACCGGGCCCTCAAGTAAGGATATAGTAAGGATATAGTAAGAACATGGTAGCATAGACTTGGGCATCTCCTGGAATCTGCAGAACACTCTTTTCCTCTCTATTCCTATTCTTCTTCTCTATTCCTACCAACTTACAGCAGAGACGTCGATGGACCCATTGGGAATGGTCGCAATGAACAGATCGCTTTCTTGAGTCTGAGGGAGTCAGTCCTACGGTACGTTTGCCAATCCACGGTCTCCACTCAAGAACTCGTTTACCCCAACGATTGTCGGTTCTTCGGCTGATATGGCTGGCCCACTGCCATTTCAGTTTGCTAATCTGCTGAGCTCTGTCGATGACTTTAGTCAATCAACTCTGGTCAAGTTTAACGCTGCTAAGACGTGTGTGTTCTCCGCCAAATGGAGTCCGTTTCATCTGTCTTCTACTTTTCGAAATAAGGCTCCAGGGCCTAGAGTATTACCGCATACTCAAGTTTTCAACCGACTTTAAAAAGGAAGATGTTCTCAATGCGTCTGTGTCTTTCTTTTATATCTTTGTTGCGCGATTACTCCGCCAATTGTGAACCGATTTGAATGATTATTTTTGTCAAGGATAGGGTGCGTCTTCAAGGTAGTCTAATTAAAATTGTATCAAGATCTGATAAAGATCACGTGGCGTGGCATATGAAGTAGGATTTTGCCACGCAAGTCAGTTTCAGAAGTAAGTTTAAGATGTTTATCGCCATATCTCTAGAGATCTCTAGAGATCAAGATCTTTATATTTCAATAATCAACTTCATCGATAATCAACTAAAATATGACTCTTCCCGACATCTATTGGCGAGTAGAAGTAGCTTTAGTATTTTATTGTGTCGTTCAAGCAGTTAGTTGCTCTCAATTAAAAAAAATAGTATTTTTATTTGTCAATAGATGTCGGGAAGAGTCATATTTTTCTGTTTAAGTGGCAAAAATACCGAGCAAAGCTCGGTCAACCAGATATTTAATCATATTAATCACTAACAACTTTGTGTTAATGTTTACTTAGTAGGTGTTAGAAGTTCGTCAGATAATCTCTAGATGGCGTTCGGAACCCTCCGTGTGCGGGACAAAAGTCTGACTCGCACTTGGCCAGTTTTATTTATCGATGGCGTCGACGGTTAAAAAGAGAGGTACACTCACAGGTTATAACAGAGACAGTCCCCTGAACAGATCAGCCCCCTGTATCTTGTACAAGTTTCTATGTTGCATCATATAAGTACTACTCACAGGTTGTAACAGAGACAGTCCCCTGTACAGATCAGCCCCCTGTATCTTGTACAAGTTTCTATGTTTCATCATATAAGTACTACTCACAGGTTGTAACAGAGACAGTCCCCTGTACAGATCAGCCCCCTGTATCTTGTACAAGTTTCTATGTTTCATCATATAAGTACTACTCACAGGTTGTAACAGAGACAGTCCCCTGTACAGATCAGCCCCCTGTATCTTGTACAAGTTTCTATGTTTCATCATATAAGTACTACTCACAGGTTGTAACAGAGACAGTCCCCTGTACAGATCAGCCCCCTGTATCTTGTACAAGTTTCTATGTTTCATCATATAAGTACTACTCACAGGTTGTAACAGAGACAGTCCCCTGTACAGATCAGCCCCCTGTATCTTGTACAAGTTTCTATGTTGCATCATATAAGTACTACTCACAGGTTGTAACAGAGACAGTCCCCTGTACAGATCAGCCCCCTGTATCTTGTACAAGTTTCTATGTTTCATCATATAAGTACTACTCACAGGTTGTAACAGAGACAGTCCCCTGTACAGATCAGCCCCCTGTATCTTGTACAAGTTTCTATGTTGCATCATATAAGTACTACTCACAGGTTGTAACAGAGACAGTCCCCTGTACAGATCAGCCCCCTGTATCTTGTACAAGTTTCTATGTTTCATCATATAAGTACTACTCACAGGTTGTAACAGAGACAGTCCCCTGTACAGATCAGCCCCCTGTATCTTGTACAAGTTTCTATGTTGCATCATATAAGTATTACTCACAGGTTGTAACAGAGACAGTCCCCTGTACAGATCAGCCCCCTGTATCTTGTACAAGTTTCTATGTTTCATCATATAAGTACTACTCACAGGTTGTAACAGAGACAGTCCCCTGTACAGATCAGCCCCCTGTATCTTGTACAAGTTTCTAAGTTGCATCATATAAGTACTACTCACAGGTTGTAACAGAAACAGTTCCCTGTACAGATCAGCCCCCTGTATCTTGTACAAGTTTCTATGTTTCATCATATAAGTACTACTCACAGGTTGTAACAGAGACAGTCCCCTGTACAGATCAGCCCCCTGTATCTTGTACAAGTTTCTATGTTTCATCATATAAGTACTACTCACAGGTGTAAACAGAGACAGTCCCCTGTACAGATCAGCCCCCTGTATCTTGTACAAGTTTCTATGTTTCATCATATAAGTACTACTCACAGGTTGTAACAGAGACAGTCCCCTGTACAGATCAGCCCCCTGTATCTTGTACAAGTTTCTATGTTGCATCATATAAGTACTACTCACAGGTTGTAACAGAGACAGTCCCCTGTACAGATCAGCCCCCTGTATCTTGTACAAGTTTCTATGTTTCATCATATAAGTACTACTCACAGGTGTAAACAGAGACAGTCCCCTGTACAGATCAGCCCCCTGTATCTTGTACAAGTTTCTATGTTGCATCATCCCCATGGCGTCCAGTAATGTTGCGTGAATATCGTGCGGGGTTGTTAGTGTTTGTTTGTTCGCTTCCAAGTTTGCTTGTATGTCTGGCCTCTTGTCTGTTAGTGTGCGAGGGAGACGGATAGCCATTAGCGGGAGGCGCTCTTCTAACTTGCCTTGGAGTGTGTCGCGGACTTTTGCGTATCTGAAACAAAGAATTAATTTTAAATTAATTTGATAGAAATAGGTAATGTCGCTAGCTTTTTGGGTACCCTACTAGCGGGCAGACACCTTAATTCGGTTTTTTATACATACTTAGTAGTCTGTATTTATAGTTTCACTTTTATCTAGATTTTGTTACTTGCATGTAATTTTCCAATCAATAAAATTGTTCTATTATCATCATTTTGCTTATCGCAGGGTTAAAACTTCCTTCTTCAAGAGCCACTGAACATTAACCAAAACTTTGCGAAAATCTAAATAATTTATTCGTAATTATCGGTATTACAGGTATTGGTATACCATCATCATCAGCCTGTTTTTGTCCACTAAAGGTACTGCCACGCCACGGCGTCCTACGTGCGCGATCTCGGTGGCGATCAGCTAGCGCAGTAGTATTTGTACTAACTGGTTCACACCAAGCGCGATCTCCGGCGATCAGAAAACGATTGAAAATCAGATCGCGAACGCGCACACGCGCAGGTATACCTACAGGGTATACACAATATGATGGAATACATTTTAATAAAGGCGAAGCTGAGAGGCTAAGCCAGTGGTTTTTTACAAGAAAAAAACCGATCAAGTGCGAGTCGAACTCGTGGTTCACCTTGTTGCCAATTAAGCTAGATCTCTAAATTGTATGAGCGCCCATATAACTCAGAGCCTATCGCCTCGCCTATCTTAATTGGTGTTTTTCGAACCAAAACCTATAGGGTATTTCCGGTTGACCTAGAAGTGTCAATTTTGGTTACAGCACAAGTAAAGAAAAAATTCCGAAAAAATAAAAATAGTTGAAAATTAAAGTAAATTCTGGTACTTACAGGTTTTCGTGAAAATCTATGTGGAGTATCTACTCCACATAGATCCTCCATTTTCGAACACACCCGAACTCAGGAATATTTTGACAAACACACAATTTATTTTGATTATAAAATACCGACTATTATACTCACTAAGATTTGATGTCGAATGTCTCGACCTAGGTTTCGTGCATGTCCGATGCACTTCCTCGGGAGTTTACGCTGCGAGATCGCGACGAGCACTGCGGGCCGCCGCTCGAACAAATCGTTAGTGACAATCGAACAAATCGTTAGTGACAGCAACACATACCAGAAGGTTAACTACAACCCTACCTCCAGGATTGCCAGAAAAGTTATAATGTTATTACAATCAAACGAAGACAAAGATTTATTATCGCGCCTCCGTCCACACAATCCGACACCTCCCAAGATTTACGGCTTACCCAAAATCCACAAGCCCAATTGGCCACTACGCCCCATAGTTTCTCAAATTGATTCGCCGACGTATAAGATATCAAGACATTTAGCTACGTCTTTACAGGAGCACACCGGCAAGACGAGTAGTTATGTCAAAGACTCGAGTCATTTTATACAACTCTTGGAAGATGTTCGTGTCCAACCCACAGAAGTAATGGTAAGCTTTGATGTTACTTCCCTGTTCACAAATGTACCAGTAGACGAAACTTTGAACATAATAAGCACTGTTATACAAGACACCGGCTTACCTACGGAGTACATTAAGTGGACAGAGCTTTGCCTAAAAAGTGGATACTTCATGTGGAGGGGAGAATTCTACTTACAAGTTGATGGAGTGGCTATGGGATCTCCCATTGCACCCGTAGTGGCCAATATATTCATGGAGTGGTATGAGAATATAGCACTGACGACATCGTTAAATAAACCAAGATACTGGTGGCGTTATGTTGACGACATTTTCGCGGTTGTGACCAAGGAAGGATTACCTGACCTCGTGACTCACCTGAACAGTCTGCACTATAATATTAAAATCACGGTGGAAGTGGAGAAAGACGGAGTTCTACCGTTTTTAGATGTGCGCGTGATTCGCAGGTCGGACGGTAGTCTAGCGCACACTGTATATCGAAAGCCGACACACACAGATCGATATTTACGTGCGGACTCCCATCATCATCCCGCACAGTTGTCCTCAGTACCTAGGTCATTAATTAACCGAGCTCTGAAACTTTGTGGCCCTCAATATGTTAGCTCAGAGCTCGAGCACGTGAGGGGCGTTCTAGAGGACAACGGTTACAACTGGAGACAGTGTGCGCGCTTGGTTAGCGATGGTGAACGTAACCGAGCGCCAGGGGTGGAACGTTCTCCAACGTACTTGCCGTTCGTAAGAGGAGTAACGGATAAAATCGGATATCTCTTACGACGGCAATATAACATTAAGACATTTTTCCGTCCACCAGGCCAGATCAGATGGATGTTACGTTCACCTAAAGACAGGGATCACTTGAACGTACCAGGCGTATACAGAATACCTTGCGACTGTGGCAAGAGCTACGTGGGAGAGACTCGACGCAATATTGCGGCTAGATTGACTGAGCACATCAAGAGCATTAAGAACGTGGACATCAATAGGTCGGCATTCGCGGAACATGCACAACTCTCGGTTACCAACCACTACATCCGATTCGACAAGGCCTCCGTACTAGCAAGATAAAAGTTCTTCATACCTCGTAAAGTACGTGAGGCCATCGAGATCACCCGTTATCCGAATTTTAACAGAGACCGTGGTTGGTGCTTACCTACGACATGGATACCAATTCTTAATGCTTCCTCGAAGAAGAAAGTGCTCACCAGTCTAGAACGTGACACAGTCAGCAGGATATGTAACAATACTGTCGGCGATAGTGACGATGAAGACCTGTCTAGCATCGGACCAGCTCATTCTCCCGCTATCATCGAGCCGCGCCGCTCGCCGAGCCCCCCTCCCCCGACGAGCCGCGCGCGGCGAGCGGCGGCCCGCAGTGCTCGTCGCGATCTCGCAGCGTAAACTCCCGAGGAAGTGCATCGGACATGCACGAAACCTAGGTCGAGACATTCGACATCAAATCTTAGTGAGTATAATAGTCGGTATTTTATAATCATGATTCAAACTCACTATAACTATAAATCTAAAACACAATTTATTTGTTTGAATCATCCTGTACGTGTGAGACCTCTTAGCACAGATTACAAATGTTACTCTCATAGTCTAGGATGATGGATTACAATGGATGGAGCCATGTCAGCCATGTGACGTTGTCACATCGACTTTCATTCTATCAACACATTGTCCTACCCTTTCTATTACAGGGATCGCGAGATAAGAGTAAACGAGAAAGCTAATATCAAATTGACAACCTCGCGCATGGGTGATCGTGTCTATTTTTGACCGGCTAGCAGGCCATAATATAGCGACGCATCATACTTATAAATTAAAAATTAAATAGAAACATAGCTGAAACCCTGTTACATGGTTAAATTATGTCGTGTTGTGCTGTGTTTTATCCATCAAGAACAACTAAAGGAGGCGTAAAAGATCCAGAATTATCATTTCACACGTAAGTCTTTGTGGGCATTTATTCTCATATATAACCACTTTTTGAATCAAAATATTTATTTTGCTTACATTATATACATCTTTTTCGTCATATAACTACCGAGGTGGTAAATGGTTATCATTTGAAAGCTTTAATTTATGTAAATAACAAACATTATTTTACGCCGCCCGGCTAGTGATGTACGAGAACCCTCCAAAACTTTGTCGATAAATATAGTCGATACCCTTATAAAAAGGAATATATAAATTCCTTTAAGTGTAATATTATAATATTACACTTAAAACTTCAAATATATAAATCGTTTAAATACATTTTACAATAAATCTATACATATAAAAAAATTGAAGTGTCTGTTTGTAATTCCAAATTAACAGCTTTTCACTAAATGCATATGAAAGAATATACGGTACTTACATAAAAAACAAAATTTTAAATGTTTGTCTGTCTGTCTGTTTGTTCCGGTTTATCTATGAAATGACTGGACCAATTTAACGGGACTTTCACTAGCAGAATGCTGATGTTAAAATATTAACTACCAAGTAACATGGCTACTTTTATTTTAGTCTACCGCGCACAGCCCACGCGCATGTTGCCGCTGTCATTAAACGCGGACAAAGCCGCGGGACCCAGCTAGTTGATTTATAATACGAAGATTTTTTTAAAGGATGGAACGGTTAGCTTATGGCCTTGCTTAGAACGAAATTTGAATATTTTTAACCGACTTCACAATAAAAAGATGAGGTTCTCAGTTCGCCTTTTTTATGTTTGTTATCTCATAACTCCGTAAGTTCTTAACTGGATTGGAAATTTTTTTTCGAGAGTTTATTCTGCCCGTTTGGTCCCATTGTACATTTTTTGAAATCTGATAAGTATCTCCAGAGATATGGACATAAACACCTCCAACTTTAACTTTATACTGAAAATGGATAGCGTGGCATTTGAAGTTGGTTTTTTCGTTTTGTGAATGATCTTAAAATATTATAAAAAGTGATCAAAGTAATGTCGCGCAAAATAAGTAGTAACTAGGTACCTTATTATATTATCAGCACTTATACTTACTCGTATTCAATCTATTATTACTTATGATAAATCTATTATTTATATTTTTATGAAGAATGTGTGACAGTTTACCACATTAATATATTATATCATTTTCCTTTTGGAAACCTACAACAGGTTTCCAAAATGTCCGAAAATCCAATCAAGTGGATAAAGGCAGTAAGGCGTGAAAATTAGGATCAAACGAAACACTTCAGACTTTGTTCTAAACATTTTGATAAATCAATTTTGTACCTACTAGATTATCAATCAATCTGGAACTGACACCGAGGAAACGGGAAAGAATAGAAGCTATTTTGATTTTAAAATTATCGTGAATTTGTAACATTATTATTGTTATATACCGGCTGTAATTCACGTACCTTTAGTCGAATTTACTGGTGAACATCGCGATCTCACCGCGTGACCTCACTCCCGAGGAAGAGCGACTGACTCGCTCGAAACCCAGGTCGAGAAAATTCGACTAATGGTACGTGAATTACAGCCGGTATATAACAATAAGAATAGAAGCTAGTGGAGTCAAGATAGAAAATCTTCCTGTAAGTCTTCCTATAATCTTCCTCTGCGAGCAATGAAGGATGATGAAACGGTTTTGAAAGTGTTTTAATCGAAAGTGTTATTAGCTCTGATTCATGAAAATCTGTTTAGCCGTTGTAAAACTATGAGCATTTTTCTAGTTGATGGCGCTATGAAATCAACTTTCATAGTGATTAATTCGAAATTCGGTATCCTTTTCTTTACCGACAAAGGACACTGAAGCATTGACATGATGCTGGGACATCTTCTGGAATCTGCTGAATACTCAACTCCTCGCCAACTTACAGGTGAGATGTCGTGTTCAGACTCATTGGAATATTTTTATTTTCATTATAGATTATACATAGATCAGTCGGGGTGATTTCAAATTTTGAGTTTTGGAGAGTGGAGAGCGACGGCATACGCAATGCGGTGGGCAGTGATTGGAAAAAAAGATCTGAAAATCGAGCTCAGTGGCGCATCTTGGGAGAGGCCTACAGTCCAGCAGTGGACTGACACTGGCTGATGATGTTGATGATATAATAGATCATACTATATTGACATCAAATTACCTTATATCGTTAGCATTTACAAAAAAATGAGCGAATTTTTCTGTAGTGGTAGGACTTCTGCTAGTCCGCCTGGGCCGACCACTTTGCCAATTAATTTTCATAGGAATGTTTTTCGGTTGAAATGGCAAGGTGTCCAGTGAAATTACGGGGCATGTGAAACTTAACATCTTTAGGTCTCAAGGTAACAGGCGCAGTGGAGTGACATGCAAAATTCTGGACTGCCAGAATTTTCCTGTATCGCTGTATCTGTAACAGGTAGACGTCATCGCTTACCATCAAGTGAGAGTCATGCTTGTCCTGTTACCTTTTACAATTAAAAATCTGATTAATATTTACAAAGTAAGTATGGCCTAATTTGTGGTTTCACTGCATTTTTTTTATTATTTGCGGTGCGCGTAATTTTATATGATAACTTATCTAATACTATAAGAATCTTTGTCCTGACATACTGACTGCCTGACAGACAACGCACAGCCTAAACCGCTGGTCGTAGAGACTTGAAATTTAAAGAGTATATTTGTCTTAGTACGCAAGGGTGTACTAAGAAAGGATTTTTCAAAATCCACCCCGTTAGGGGGTGAAATGGAGGTTCAAAGTTTGTACGGATAAACAAGATTATATAGTCTTTTCTATTCGAAACTTCATACAAGTGCTTCAGTAAAAAAATATGTAAATACGTGTTTCAGGCTTTTTCAAAATTCCACCCCTAAAAGAGTGAAATGAGGTAACAAAGTCTGAAAACCAATATTGTTTCGGGTTGCGCTTAAATTTGGCATCCAGTTGTTTTAACATAAGTATCCGTTAAGAAAAGATTTTTCAAAATTCACTCTTTAAGGGGATGAAACGGGGGTTCAAAGTTTGGATAGTCATTTTATTCGACCTTCACGCAAACTGTACTTCTGTAAATAAATAAGTAAATACGAGTTTCAGGTTTTTTCAAAATGCCACCCTAAGAGGGTGAAGTGGGGTAACAAAGTCTGAAAATCAATATTGTTTCGGATTGCGCTGAAATTTAAAATGCAGATAGTTGTTATGACGTAGGTTTCCGCTGAAAAAGCATTTTTGTAAAAATTCCCCACGGATATTACTTATAATTTATAATGAAAAAAAAATATATATATATAAACTTATAGATTTACGTAAGTACTTCTATAAATAAATAAGTAAATACGTGTTGCAAGATTTTTGCAAGGGGTTGGTAAAAAAACGTCTGACAGTCAATATGGTTTTTTGGGTTTTATAAATATGAATCCCTATTTCCCTTAGTCACGCAATAACTTGAAAACGGGTGAACCGATTTGGCTTTTACTTCTTTGATGTCTTTTATGATAGAAAGGTTTCACAAAATAAAAGTTTTAAGTAAATAAAAGAAGTCTTTAACGCGACCGAAGCCGCAGGGCACTTCTAGTATTTTCATATATATTATATACTGTAAAAGACAATTTTAATCTATGATATTGGGCCAAGACAATTAGCGTAATTATTCAAATAAGGCTTTAATTAATAATTATAGAAGAAAATAGCCTTGAAAGATCTGTAACATTTTTTATTAAAAAATAAACATTAAAATAGTTACTGTGAGTCTGTGCGATAGACATATGTTATCGCGGACTTTTTTGTAGGTCTTATTAAGTTGTACTACTCTTCGATACATACTTTCTTACATCTATTTCAGATTAATCATCTTTCGTAAAAAACGTGTTTTCTCGACCGTTTTATTGGCGACTTAAGTTGCAAAATAGGTCTTCACGAATATACCTATCTTTTAAACAGGATAATATATAGCCTATGTTCATTCTAAAAGACCATTAATATATTTATATATGAGAGAATAAAATAATCGTCCTGTAGTTTTTGAGCTAACTCAATACAAACATACATGTTATCTCTTTATAATATTAGTATAGAAGTATAGATGCTTTGTAGCTCAAAATTGTAATATTTAATTGATCTTGATTGATAATAATAATTGATCGTATTGAAATCGCAAAAACTTTTAAGATTTGTGTTATAGAAAAGCTAAGAAATCTATACCGCCAGATTTAAGGTTGCCTAATTACAGTTAAGTACTGCAGCATTTTTTAACAATAACTAATTTCCATTAGTTCAGTAAATTAATTACGTATTTTATCACATAAATTGTTTTCTTTTTACATAAGTTTTAGTTTTCTACATTTTTCACCTTTTTATCGATATGTTCTACACTAGTGATCACTTCCCTACTCACGCACACTCTAGCAGTTCTAGACACTAACACAAACAGAAAATGGACATGCTGCCAAAGTTTTGACGCCATCCATTATAATCCATCATCCTAGCTCATAGTATTGTTTATGAATATACATACATAAAGTCACGCCTTTTTCCCGTTGAGGTAGGCAGAGACTACTTCTATCTACGTGCGGTCCTGCTAGGCTATTCTGTAAGCTATCTCGACGGCGGAAACCGCGGTGAGATACGAATTTCGTATTACGAAATTCAACCGTATTATGATCGTGATACAATTGAATTTCGTAGTACGAAATTCGAATCTCACCGCGGATTCCGCTGTCGAGATAGCTTACAGAATAGCCCTACTGAAATACCTCTTTCCCTGTATGAAGGCGCTCATGAAAGTGGAAGAAACGAAGGAGGTATGTTAGGATCGTAGCATGCGGAAAGAAGCAGTCTCTGCCTACCCCAACGGGAAAAAGGCGTGTTTGTATGTATGTATGTAATTTTATTATACTTGTTATATTATGACTGGTTCTAGAGTGGAGACCGCGAATCGGTAAACGTAGCGTAGGACGCCCTGTTACCAGGTGGAGCGACGACATTTGTAAAGCGGTGGGCAGTGACTGGAAACAAAGAGCCGAAGATCGGGCTCAGTGGCATGACTTGGGAGAGGCCTATGTCCAGCAGTGGACTGATACCGGCTGATTATGATGATGTTATATTATAATGTAATTAAAGGTTGTCTGGCAGAGATCGCTTCAGCAATAAGACCGCCCATTGTATAACCTATAATATAAGTAGCTTTTTAGTCTGTTATTCTTGTTATGTTGCAATGGTATAAATAAACATTATTTTATTCTATTCTTATTTTACTCTCATGGTTCTTATGCCATACCCTGCATTCACTACCATACATGAGAGTGAGTGTATGTCATGTTTATGAATATAAGTGTTAGTAAGTAGGTAGTATACAATCTCACCTAGGTCCATGGTCTCCCATGACGAACAAGAGCGTGTTGTCCAACCTGCCAGAATCCCGCAGAGATGAAAGGAAGTGGACTGTCTGTGTGTCTGCTGTCGATATCATGTTGATGTCGTCGTGAGCGATGTCAACTATAAAAGTAAAAGCGTAATGCTTGCCGGGTAGTTGGAAAAACTGCAACAAATCATATTGAAATTTTTGTAAAGCATCTTTATGCTATGGTAGTGTTATAATGTAAGTGACGATGTGGTTGAGAGCGGTAGCACGCTAGGTCTAGAATGAGAACTGGCTCTCAAGGATAGCGGTCTGATATGCTTGGGGATAGATTTTTCAGCTTGAGGGTGGAAGCTGGCCAGGCGGACACTAGACAGTGTCCTACCACTATGCAGGGGCCGTTATTAGATTACAAGCGTGTCCAAAACCTGCATTCTACCAGCTTACTAAGCCTAGGGTTCCCTCGAGATTTTTGCCTTCACTGAAAGACAATTGTGAATATAATATATACGTTTTTAGGCAGAATAGAACGGCACAGCGGCTTCAAGCCCAAGAGCATTTGATATAAAATAGAGCGGTCGTCAAAATAATTCGCCAGAGAACTTAAGTGTTCGAAATAACTCAACAAATAAGCAAACTGAAGTGTCAGTGGACTGATCATATCTGCCGCAGGACTGATAACCGTTGGGGTAGACTTGTCCTAGAGTGGAGACCGCGAATCGGTAAACAAAGCGTAGGAGGCCAAAAGAACAGGTAGAGAGACGATATACACAAAGCGGGGGCAGTGACTGGAAAAAAAGAGCTGAAGATCATGCTCAGTGGCGTATCTTGGAAGCGGCGAATGTCCAGCCGTGGACTGGCACCGACTGATTATGATGATGTTCTTCAAAATACATCACAGACAGAGTCTTAAATAACATTGCATAAACATAGCCAAATAGATTGTAATTAATAGTTAAAAAGCACCTGTTCAGTAATATTCATCATCAGCTTATACCTCGGCGTGTCTCCCACACAGTACCACTTCATTCCCCACGACTTCCCACTGCTGGACTCTTCAAGGAAGAAAGCTCGCGAGTAGTGGTCCGCAGGTTGACGCTTGAATCCGTTGAAACGGTACTGGAACGTGCCTATAGAGGGCGTATCCTCGAAAAAGGCTGTGCGGTATCTAGAAGAATAGAGAAATTATACTTAAATTTAAAATTTAAAACCACCCCCGGCTGATTTGTATAATATATAAAATTTGTTCACTGAAACATGATTGCAACCATTCCAGTGAACCTTAACACGACATCACTGACGAAGAGTTTAGTATTCTGCAGATTCAAGGAAATGTCTCTACAGTAGGTCAAGTTTACCATATCCTTGCAATATCATAAAAGCAGCAGGATACTGAACCAGTAGGGCTATTCTTACGATTAGATAGCTTACAAGCTATCTTGGAAGCGGAATCCGCGGTGAGATATGAATTTCGTATTACGAAATTCAACCGTATTACGATCGTGTTACGATTGAATTTCGTAGTACGAAATTCGAAACTCACCGCGGATTCCGCTTTCGACATAGCTCACAGAATAGCCCTACAGGCCTTCCTCACTCGCCCATAGCTACAGAGTTTTAAGCTTTCGACCAACGCCGGTGCTGGTATCTCCAGTCGCTTGTCACTGCTCAGGCGCGCGCAACGTAACATACGTTGCGCGCGCATTATACATTGATAAAATGTCTGGAGTAAAGTATTGCTCATTTGACGAATGTCAATAGAAATCAGGAGATAAAGCATCATTCTTTAAATTACCTGTAGATGAGGAAAGGTAAGCTTTAATTTAATTTAAAAACAAGAATCAAATGTACATTAAAAGATTAGCACTTAGCTCAATTGCTTTTATGGTTATCGTGAATAATAAGCATTTTTGTGAGGCAAATAAAAGGCATTCAAACTCTTTTTATATATATATATATATTTCATTGAGTCAACCCTTCACTAATACACATCGTGTCGGGCGCGTGCCGGTACATCGCGCGCTGAACTAAGTAATAAGAACGCTGCTTTAGACACATTTTTGCTTGTATTGTCTGAAATAAGCGTTGCTATTGTGTTTTTGTAGGGAAGTGAAATATCTGATACGTCGTAACTATTGTATAATCTGTGACTGAACTTCAAATTAATAAATTTGAGATGTGTTTCAAGTGTAAAAAGCGTAGTTAGTTTACATTAGTTAAGTAGCTCGGCCTAGCAAACTGGGCCTGAACTGAGCCTGATTGGGCTCTCCTTAATTTTTACAAGCTTTATCTCTACTTCACGGCGAATTTATTTGTCTGTCACAAATCTTGCGATTGATATTAGAGCGACTTCCAGGGGTTCGATTGACCTGAAATTTGGTACACATGTGTAAATCGCGTAATAATGCAATATTATGATGAGTTGGTGCTGATCTGATGATGGAGCTGGAAGGTGGCCAAAGGAACTCCTAAACTACACATGTTATACCCGTCGCGTTTGGGCTTGTTGGATTTATCTTGACTTACTCTGGCTCTAGACTTTTTAAAATATTACTTGTTACTTTTTGTTTTTATTGTTGTTACAGTGGCAACGGCATAACTTTGTGCACTTTGTGAAAATTTCAAGTGTCTAAGTATTACGGAATATATAGCTTTGTGACCGACGGACAGATGGACTGTGGAGTCTTAGTAAAAGGGTCCCGTTGGCATGAATGTTGAATACGGAAGCCTAAAAACTAATGTTTCCTGAAAACGGTGTATTCAAGATGTGAACTGATTGACAACATGTCTAAGTTCGGTGGTTGGTTCCAGTCACGGCCCTAACATCATCACCGAATTGGCACCACCCAATGATCACGTGTAGTGTTTATCTAAATCTACATACGTGAACGTATCGATGACCCTCTTGTGGGTAACAATGACAATCACAACCTACCCGTCTTCCTTCAACTTGTAGAATATAAAAGGCATAATATCCAAAGTGCCTTTACTCTTCGATCGCCTCCTATCAGGCAGTTCCAGCTCAGTTTTCCCAGTCAGGATAGGAAATAAGGCAGCTGGAGTACCATCTCCTACTATGTTGTATCTGTAATAATAAACATAAAACATTACACATTACAAAATATTACATAAAATTTAGATGAATATATAACTATTGTAATATATAAATAAAAAAAGGGGACCAAACCCCAGGTTACGTTAGTATAAGTTGAATAAGCTGGCTGGATAGTACAACTGTCTGCGAAAAATAGTTCCCATATTAGACTTGGCTAGAGTGTTGAGCAAGAAACAGAATGAATAATAAGATACGCGCAAGGTGACCCATTATTCCCACTTCACTTTAATTTCCACTCTAAAATTTCAAGGTCACTATCTGCCGGTAATGTTCCCAAAATGTTTGCAACGTTGCCTCGTTGTATAGCTAGGCTAATACGTTGGCCGAGGTAAGCGCCAGCTCTTTGGCCACGGGTGATGTCAATTAGGCGTCTGGATAAGTCATTTATAAGTCCCCGGGCATCTAGGCTCCATGGGCCCATTGTGGGACCCCAAACGGAAGAAATATGTATCCATCATCAATAGTAGCATATTTACTCCGTTTGAGTTTTTCTGCTGCATCCGCTGCCGCGCCCGCTGACCGTGACGTCCCGCATATGTGAGACGCAACTAACGTGACAGCACGTGTCACGTCCCACACTAACGGTATTCCTCATCAATAATTCTCTATTGCACACTAAATAAACATCATACATACATTAAAATTATCATCACGCTACCCTTCCTATCCCACCTACATACGGTGTGAGTTCTACTGGAAAACCTTTGAGTAGGATTTTACAAAAAATATAGCGTTATTTACCCATTCAACACAGTAGCTCTTAACTCCTCAGTAAGGAATTTGTAGCTCTTCGGCATCAGTCTGATGAAGATATTCTTGGAGGTGGAGTCGAAGCCGAAGATCAGCACGTCCACTGAATGCTCCCGACCTTCGGGAGGAGATGGTTCAGACAAAGTACGGTAGCCAATTGCGTGACCGCTCCATTTTGATCGGAATGTACTGGAAAAGTAAATGCAAGTGTAAATAGTAAGTAAAATAGTTAACGTGTATGTGAAGAATGCAAGATTGCGACAACAACAGTTAGAGCTAGTTCCACCGGTTCCTGTTAAGCCTATTAGGATTATTTTGGTTTTTTATATCATACTAGCAGCCCGCCCCGGCTTCGCACGGGTAGAACATATACTCGTATGCCTACAAAATTTGCATCAGTTTGTTGCATCAAATATAAAATATTAACATATTTAACAATCATCGTCATATTTCAACCACACACACACAAAACCTTAACGAATTATGCACCTAAACCTTCCTCATAAACACTCTGGCTATTGGTGAAAACCGCATGATAATCCGTTCAGTAGCTAATGAGATTATTGCAAACAGACAGACAAACGCAGTGATGGACTTTGTTTTATAATACTTACGTAGTGATATTGGACGGCTCTTTGGCGTAAAGGATAGTTACCCTGATTCTGACCCGACGGTCGTTGGTTCTAATCATAGCTATATACCTACCAATGAAAGTTTTATGTGCATTCATGAATCATGGGTTTTCGTACAGAGGTAGTGGGATCATGGAATCAAAATCAATCAAATCATGGGATCAAAGAAGGGGTAATATACGTTTAACGTGTGTATCTGTGTGTCTGTCTGTAGCATCTTAGCACCCAACCAGATGAAGCGATTTTGATTTTATTATTGATATTTTTTTTTGTTTGATAGATGTCTTCATCGAGAGTGTTCTTAGCTTTGATTCATTAAAATTCGTTCAATCTTTAGTAGGTGGAATAACCACCCAACTGCGTTCGCTCCGCTTGCTGCGCTCACTTGTTGCAGTTGGGTATATCGTTTAATCAACAGATGTGGCTGGAGTAGAACACCCAATAACTAAAAATTGATTATCTCTCGCCACTTGTGTTTTAGAACTCTCAAAGCTTCCGGTGTAATAATTTTGATCAACATGTTTTAGAACTCTCAAAGCCTCCGGTGAAAATTATAATGTTTATTAATGTGGTTACTAAACATTACTTATCATTCTGCGAAAAGCGCTCTTGCAATGAAGTTCGTTAAGCAGCCAATATCATTAAAATTCGAAAATATAAATATTAATTCTGAAAAACGCAGTTTTCGTCATGGAAAGCTTTTACCAAATACAATACGATGTATAATATGTGGCCCGTCGAACTGTGGAAAAACTAATTTGGCTATCGGACTCATCTTACATGAAAATGGTTTGCAATTTAAAAATGTTTAT
Source organism: Cabera pusaria (assembly GCA_954871355.1). Taxonomy (NCBI): domain Eukaryota; kingdom Metazoa; phylum Arthropoda; class Insecta; order Lepidoptera; family Geometridae; genus Cabera; species Cabera pusaria. Next base: position 2,816,848 of record OX940910.1, read on the forward strand.
GTTTATTCAAAAACTCTTTATCAACCGAGATACATGTATTTGGAACAGGTATTACGAATGGTTCCTGGTGTTACTTTTTCTAAGTATCATGAAAATGAAGAAGTTCTTACTCCAGAGGCAGCAAAATGTAACTCAATAATTATATTCGATGACGTAGCGTGTGAGAATCAAAATAATATGCGCGACTATTTTGCAATGGGAAGACATAAATATATAGACTGTTTTTATCTAAATCAGACTTATAGCAAAATACCAAAACAGTTAGTGAGAGATAATGCAAATTTAATTGTTCTCTTTAAGCAAGATGATATAAATATGAGACATATTTATGATGAACACGTCAATACAGATATGACGTGGCAGGAATTTAGAGAAATGTGTGCAAATATATGGAAAGAACCCTACAGTTATGTAGTGATTAACAAGGATTGTGAAAAAAACAAAGGATGTTACCGAAAGAAATTCGATACGTTTGTTGTGTTTCATTAGTATGTATGTCGTAAATATGTCAATGCTTGTCGAGGTGTTGAAAAGTAAACAGCTAATAGCAGTAAACTTAATAATTAAATATAGAAATCATGTTTAATAATCCTGTGAACCGTATATACTCCACTGTATACAAACGTTTAAGAAGTTTCGATACCTGGCCTCGAGGATTAACACAAAAACCACAAGAAATGGCTGAAGCAGGATTTTTTTATGCAGGCTGTGACGACAGAGTTATTTGTTTTTACTGCGATGGAAGGCTTAAAGACTGGAACTCCGAAGATCAACCATGGGTAGAGCACGCGCGCTGGTTCCAGTCATGTCCGTATGTTTTAGTAATGAAAGGAAAAGACTACGTTAAGAGCATGAAAAATTATGTATACGAAGAAATTAAAAAAAATTGCCAACAGACTCCACTGGATGATCTACCTTTGATAGTAAATACATCATCTTCAATAATCTGTAAAATTTGTTTAGAAGAAGAGCTTAACACTTGTTTTTTACCTTGTGGTCATGCTGCGGCTTGTGCAAAGTGTGCTTTTTCCATTGGTAATAAGTGTCCAATTTGTAGGCGAGTATTCGCCAATATAACACGATTGTATTTCTGATTATACTCTATTGCTAGCCTACTATAAATAGCTGAAGTAAAAACATATGTTATCACTTTCGTGAGAACACTGACAATAGTTCAATCAATTGAAATTCAATTTAAAGATATGGAAAAAAATCTAAAGAGACAAATTGTAAAGGCTGCGGCAGCTGTTAAAAATAAGGTTAAAAAGATGCGAGATATTGAAATGGAAAACAATAGTATTTTGGAATCTGTTTTTAAACCAATTACAAGTCCTCTTAATGAAATGGTGGAAAAATCTAAAACGTGTTCCCAAACTAAAGGAGTACAATTTGAAACTTCAAGTCCATTAGACAAGGACAAAACTCTTAAGAGAGATTCTAACATCGAGTTCGACGTATTTAGTCCAAGAGACTCTAATGATTCAGATGAAAGCTATGAGAATTCAGAAAAATCTGATAATGAAGAAAATGAGGAATCATTTAAATCAGTGCAATCAGGTTCAAGTGATCAAGAAATTTCTTCGTGGTCCATGTCTTCCAAAACTTTACAAGATGTTCCGTTTGGCGTGAGAAATGAACGAGGTAAACACATGATGGGATCTTCGCGTGTAACTCTTTTTGATGATTATATTCAAGTTGGTGCAAACAAGTACAAATATACTCCTGGTATAAAGGAACTTCTGTTTAAAAAAGTACCTAATATATCTGCAATAACTGATGAAGATTTGAGACATTATAAAATAATGTTACTAGAAACAAATGTGCACCGAAGAGAATTCGATCCAAATAAACCAATCAGAAGTAACAGAGGTCGAAAATACTTGAATATAATAAAACCGCTATTTAAGTTGCGTAAAGTTTCAGCGAGCACTGACAGTAGTCAACCTGATTTACTTCATTAAGGAAAAGGACTACCTCTGTTGAAACAGTGGAAGAAAAATGTTGACTACGTTTACTGGGACAATCCTAATGAACTGGTTGAAAGATTAAAACTATTGATTGCTTCAAAAGATGCTGGTAACACTGGGTTCGATAATGAAATAATATCTATTATAGAAGAACTGCGCGAAAGCAACATTATACCTTAATAAATAGCATACATTTCTAAAAATAGTATCATTTGATCTTTGTCAACAACACCCATCAGTTCACAATAATGGATAAGTTTGGACATCATATTCATAAACGATTGCGTTTACCAGACTTTTTAGAAAATTTTGATAAAGTCTTGATGCGAACCACAGAACAACGATCGGGCCACATCGCCCCCGCAGGGCGACACGCATGGACTTCAAAGCTCTGTGATGCGAACTGAAACCGGAGAGTTCGATTTACAAAATACAAGGTTGACTGGGATTACAATTCCATTGAAAAATACCGATGCTGTGAACAAGGAATACGTAGACAGCCAATCTCAATTGTTTGTAAAAAAGCAAGAAGTCGATATAATATTCAACGATTTAAAAGCAGATGTTAAAAAAGGCATTGAGAATTTAAAAGCAGATTATTATACAAAGGCTGAATTAGACCAAATCATTAAATCAAAGAAATGAGTAAGCTACAAATAGTAAATGAAATTCATAAAACAGCTCGTAAAAACTTTGTTCGACGATCTGTAATATTAAGAGGAATTGATGATTTATGGCAAGCTGATCTTATGGATTTTCAAAATATAAAAAGTTGTAATAATGGATATAGGTATATTTTTGTTGTAATAGATTGTTTTTCTAAATTTTCCTGGGCTATCCCTGTTAAAACGAAGACTAAATCCGAAATAGCAAATGCATTTAGTTCGCTATTATTTAAAAATTATCGAAAGCCAGTTAACTTACAAACTGACATGGGCACAGAATTTTATAACGATGAATTTAAAAAAGTTATGCTAAAAAATAAAATTAATCATTACTCTACATATTCCATAAAAAAGGCTTCTATAGTAGAAAGACTAATCAAAACTCTCAAGAACAAGTTGTATAAAAATTTTAGTTTGAATGGTAGTTATAAATGGATTGGAAAGCTTTTAGAAAGTGTTATGGCAACATACAATAACACAATACATCGAACAATAAAATATAAACCAAACGATGTTAACCAATCAAACCAAAGTGAAGTATTGAGAAATATAATCAAATCACAGGAAATTAATTGTCTGTCAAAGACCAGAAAATTAGAAGTTGGTGACCATGTTCGTATAAGTAAATATAAAGGTAACTTTGAAAAAGGATACACCCCAAACTGGTCTACGGAATTGTTTTTGATTAAAAAAGTTCATGGTTCTAAACCTATCACTTATTCCATAGAAGATCTACACTATCAACCAATTTTAGGAAGTTTTTATGAACAAGAGCAATTGTATGATTATCTTTTCTATAGAGTTACATACCTAAGTATATAAAATTAAGTCTATTTAGATATTTTATCTCATTTATAACTCAGCTATGCATGGTGGTGGACTCGTTAACAGCATCATAAATAACTTACCATTTGAATTGCATTTACCTGGGTACAATTACTGTGGACCTGGTACCAGATTAAGAAAACGATTATTGAGAGGTGATCAAGGAGTTAATGAGCTTGATAATGTTTGCATGAGACACGATATAGCATACGATAATTCAAATAAATTGGAAGATCGACACAGAGCTGATTTAGAATTATTAAATATGGCAAAGCAACGGATGAAATCGAAAAATGCAGGAAGAGGAGAAAAACTGTCTTCGTGGCTTGTGAGCAAAGTGATGAAAACCAAAATGAAGCATGGTGCTGGCGTGAGAACATTTAAATCGATCGTCTCTACAATACATAAACGACTGAAAAAATTAAAACCAAAAAGCAATTCTAGAGCTATTAAAGCTGCATATTCAGCTGCGAAAAAACTGATAAAAAATAAAAAAGGAGTGTGTCTGCCTCGTGTAATACCGTTACCAAAAACAGGTGGTATTTTACCACTTATACCAATATTCGCAGGACTGTCTGCTCTAGGTGCATTGGTTGGAGGTGCAGCAGGTATTACTAAAGCTGTAAATGATCATAAAGCAGCTAAAAAGAATTTGGAAGAAGCCCAACGTCATAATAAAACGATGGAAAGTATCGCCTTAGGAAAAGGCTTATATATAAAACCATATAAAAAAGGCAATGGTCTTTTTGTAAATAGTTCAAAAAACTAATAGAAAGGTTACCCAAGCGTGCTCTCACTGATATAGACATATTAGAGTATGCTACTAAACACATACCTTACTTTAGAGGTGTTTTCATGAGAAATGAATTGCCGCCAAAGCCTAAGGACATTGAGTGTGCGATTGTTAATTTAGATAGCTCAGAGAATGAAGGAACCCATTGGGTAGCCTATGTAAAACATTTTAACTATTGTGAGTATTTTGATAGCTTTGGTGATTTAAAGCCACCAATTGAGTTAATAAGATATTTAAAATTTAATATAACATACAATTATTGTAGATATCAACGTTTTAATACATCTAATTGTGGTCATTTATGTTTAAAGTTCCTAAGTGAATTTTGGAAAAAATGTTATGCTAATACTATTTGTATAAAATGTTCTAATAAAGTATTGTGACTATATATTTATAAACGTGTTTTTATTACCATCATTTCTAAAATGTCTTTCACGCTGTCAATAACAGGCAACACCTCTATTTTATCCACTACCTATTATCCAGCTTTACAATTTGATGATGAATACGAGTGTGCTCTGTTATATTTCTCAACATTCAATTCAATACCTAACATTGATAACAGAAACAATAAATATTATTATGACAATAACGAAGTCGTAGACATACCAGAAGGCACTTACGAACTGCAAGATATTTCTGATTATCTAAAGTCAAACGTAAAAAAAGGAGTCGCTTTTAATTTATTTTGCAATAATAACACGTTGAAATCGTTTATCTTCTGCTCTAAAGATATCCATTTTGAAAAAGCTAATTCTCCAGGAACTTTACTAGGATTTGGTAATAAAACTCTTAAAGCCAATATAATACACGAGTCGCAACTCCCAGTTAACATTTTATCGACAACAGTGGTAAGAGTCGAATGTGATATAGTGAGCGGATCATATATTAATGGAAAACCAAGCCATATTCTTTATGAATTTGCTCCTAACGTGCCTCCAGGATACCGAATAATAGAAGTGCCAAAGAATATAATTTATTTTCCTGTCAATCAAATTGACGTCAGCACTATTAATATTAGATTATTAGATATTAATAATAATTTAATAAATCTACGCGGTGAAGAAGTTCAATTATATTTGCATATCAGGAAAAGATGATCGACTTCAATAAAAGTAGTAATTCAATAATGAAACACATCAGTACTCATCGAACAATCCAAAAAGGAACAACTAAGAAAAAAATTAAATTGACCAGGGAAAATAAAAAGTTCCTGAAATTAATTGGTCTATTAAAATGAACATTTTGGATATAACAAGTTCACCAGCATACGATAACACCATAGACGGTATCGAATATCATTCATATAAACCTTACGTAACAAGTTTTAACAGGAATGATGAAATCCGCATACCTATCAATCAGCAGGATTTATACATACTACCATCAGCAAGTACCCTTTATTTAGAAGGAACAGTAAACATCATAAAGAAGGATACAAAACTAAAAGTTACTGCTGTGGAATTCACAAACAATCCATTACTGTTTCTTTTTCAAGATATTCGTTATGAACTAAATGGAGTTGAAATAGATAGAATCAAAAATGCTGGAATGACTACAACAATGAAGAGTTTAGTATCATTTAATGAAAATGAAGCTAAGATAGCAAAAGCTTGAGGTTGGGATATAAATGGAACAAAAACAACCCATGGAAATAGTTTTTCTGCCTCAATACCTCTTAGTAATATTTTGGGCTTTGCTGAAGATTATAAGAAAATAATTAAGAATTGTAAACATGAACTGATATTATTACACAGTAATACAAATTTGAATTCTTTGAAAGTTCCATCTGGTGAGGTTCTTGAAGATATAATAATAAATAAGTTAGTTTGGCGCGTTCCACACGTCAAGGTATCAGATAAAGAAAAAGTTAATTTACTAAAGTTATTGGAAAAGGATCGTTCTCTATATTTGGCTTTTAGAAATTGGGATTTATATGAGTATCCCTTATTACCTAAAACAACTAAGCATACTTGGTCAATTAAAACGTCCTCACAGATTGAAAAGCCAAGATATGTAATCATAGGCTTACAAACAAATAGAAAAATTTAGCTGATCGCGATATATCAAAATTCGACCCTTGTAATTTAAGAGATGTCAAAGTATATCTTAACTCTAACTATTTTCCATATGAAAACTTGAATATTAGTCTTGATGATCATAAATATTCATTATTGTATGAGCAATATGTCAGGTTTCAGACATCTTATTATGGACGCAGAAGTGAACCACTGCTAAGTACTTCTGAATTCAAAGAAAAAGCACCGCTGTTTGTAATCGATTGCTCTAGACAAAGCGAAAACCTTAAGTCAGGTCCTGTAGTTAGCGTACGTGTGGAACTTGAATGTCATTCAGAAATACCTGATCAGACAGCTGCATATTGTCTTATTTTAAACGATTCCATCATCGAGTACAGACCGTTGAGTAATATAGTAAAAAAAATATCTTAAAATATGAATCCTTGCAGAATAAAATATATATTCGTGGATGTACAAGGATTCAAAGATACACAAAATAATTTTATTATAAAAGAATTGTCTATTTTAAACGAAGAAAATACCCAAACCTTTCTTGTCAAGCCCCCCTATCCATTTAAAAACTTATCGATCGAAGAAAAGAAACAAGTGCGGTGGATAGAAGCAAATCGAGGATATTTCTGGAGTGAAGGCCACATTGACTACAGGGAATTCAAAAGAATTATAATACCATATTTGAATAAGAAAAAAGTGTTAACAAAAGGAACTGAGAAAGTTATGTGGATCAAAGGCCTTTGTGAGAACTGTGAAATAATAGATGTGGGAGAAAAAGGATGTCCTAATTTTTTAAAATTATATCACGACTATGAAAAACCTAATATAAATTTAAATTGTGTACAACACACGAAAATGTGTGCATTAAAAAATGTATTGTGCTTAAAAAAGTGGTATGATAATAATAATATACATTTATTCAATGTAAGCTAAGAATTTAATTTAATGTTTTAAATAAAATAAAATAATTATTGCCTAAACTGGTTGTTGTTTTATTCTACCAAATTATATTTTAACGAATTAAAGTGGTGAGTATTTAGGAATTAAAATACAGCAGATATTTGAATAGGTTTTTAATATAATATCGAAAATTAAAACATATCTTAAATTTAATGAATTAAATAGTACAATGCATTCAGGGAGATACTACTTACTGATTTGATTAAACATCTTAAGAATCACTTCTAATTTAATTTAACTGATCTATTTAAAAATAATTTTATTCAATTATGCGTCTCATCAGTCAGAATCACTTATTATATTTTCAGATATATTTTTAATCACTCTTTCGGTTTGATCTAATATTCTGTCCGTAAAATCTTTTACTATATATTGAGCCGATATTACAACATCACTTTCAGTGTCACTGTTATCACCACTAATGTCTATTATTTTGATCTGAATCAAACGTCTCACTTTGTATGCTTCACGGTTTAAAACAAATGATGATCGCCGCATACTATTGCGAAGATTCTTAGTTTCACCAGGTGTCTTCTTTGTTTTCCGTTTTGGACGTTTTGGAGACGATTTCTTCTGATTAGTGATTGGAAAAATTTCGTCAAAGCCTTCTAATGGATTCTGCGCACAGTGGAAAAGAAGGTCTTGGGTATTAATTCCAAAAAGTCCATCTTGAGTCTCACTGTTATTATTTATTACAATGTCTGTCATAATCTGAAACAAAATAGAAAACTATTAGGGTCATTTTTATGGATAATATCGAGTAAATAGAAATAAACGAATAAAAGTTCAAAACTTACGTCTTAAGTCGACTTGAAAGTATGTGAATATGTGTGTTAACTGCGACGCTCGAACAGGGTATAATGAGCAGGGCATGATGAATTTTATTCAATGTTTGTCGAATGTGCAAAATCATGTAGTGACATGTCAGTGCACCTGCGTCGGTGTTAAAAGTTTATGCTGCGTTAGTGAATTTGAAGTATCTACGTAGATTACAGGAATAGCTTACACAAAATTTTTCACAAACATTAAATTGATTTTGCATTATTAACTTAAGCTAGATGTTAAGGCTCGTAAAATAAAATAAAAACAACAAGTATTCTAAATGAAATTCGTTTATTCACTATATTCTTACTTAAGGTTCACTTTACATTATTATTATAACATTATTATTATTATTATATTACATATTTATTTCATCTTACAGATAATCTTAAGCTACTTACATTAGATTAGACCCCAAGAAGTGAAATATGACCCCAAGCTCTGCTTGATTTTTTATCTTGCGAAATAAATCGTTTATCGTCGCTACTAGAAAGCGCAATTTTGTTTACAGAACGTGTAAATATTTCATGTTTTATACTTTTAAACAATATGTTTTTCTTGCGTAGTGTATTTGATGTAAGCAATGTGTTTGTATAATCTAAGATACTAAGATCTCGAACAACACATGATTTTACTCCCTTAGCCTTTTTAATTTCAGTGTCAGTATTTTTTATACAATATAATTTAGAGCGTAATCCTACATATTCAGTGATTATTTTTCCACCCATTTCATCTTTGAAAAGTCCTGGTACTTTTTTGTTAATTATTGGTAATTTGTGATAATTATCAACAGAAAAGTTACTGGTATCAAAATACTCCAAAAACGTATTTTTCACATCTTGATAAAATTTTTTGGTTTGGATGTGATAAATAAAGCTGTCTGTATCAGTATAACACATCGTCAAGCGGTCCCTGTAAAATGGTTTAAATATAGAATAGTGAAAATCATACATATGTGATTTTGATAATTCCAAAACTGTAAATCCGATATACAGTGGCTTATCCAATACTATACGATTAGGCTTTAATTGAATCGCAACCAAACTTTCCGTAAAAACTGAAGCACTGTGAAAGTTTGGACTCGCGATTAATTTTTCTGCGTTATTTCTTTTTTTAGTTCTATTGTTTTGATCATTCCATTGATTTATCAACTCAACATGGACCTTCTTGCGGTTGTTTTCTAACGTTTTACCAAAAACACTGTTATTGAGCAATTTGAAAAAGTCTTGCTCAAAAGTTGACGTTGCTTTTTGACGCAAATTTGTATTAAGATCGATGTATTGTTTTAAATATGCACTCTGTCGAAACGTTATAGCACGATGTACTTGTCTCAAGATCAAACCATGTCTTAAACAGGTTTTTAAATGTACATAATGTATAACATAATTAAATTTGTCATAAAGATTTGGAATTAACTTTTCATTTTTTCCACCCGGTGGAATATCTTTTTCGGGGCAAAACGGTAAATCATTATGTTCCCAATGTAATTTTTTTGGATAAATGAGATCGACTTCTAGAATGAAGCCGAACTCTGCATCATCAGATACATTATTCACATCCAGTTTATTAACTTCTGATTGATCAAGAAACCTAAAGTTTGACAAGGGCAATGTTTGACACATGCTGTATCCATAAAGATTATTGCAGTCTATATAGACTATGAATGATTCTGGCATCAACGGATCATGGTCGAAAATAAATTCGTTGTTTGCTTTGGCATGCCTATGTGCTGCCATTACCACACCTCCTCGTATGCCTGTCTGTAACATATCTACTATAGCAAAGTCATCTATTAGTTCTAACTCAATGCCTGTTTTATAAAGCATAGCATCGAATGATAAACTCGGTGCTGTAACATAGAATGCAGGGTCCAAGTAGTAGTAATGTTTGCAAGTTTTTCTAAAGTTTTCAAATATATCTGTTAACAACAACACATCACTTTTTAAATACAAATCGGTATATTCGCCTAGGTTCCGAATTTCAAATTGGGTCCAAACTGACTGTGCGTGCTCATAATCTTTATTTGATATGTGCTCATTGTTGAGAGAGCTATAAAAACTTTCTTTGCTTGGCAGAAATGGCTCGTTGTAACGTTCCCATGCGTTCATGTACTCGTAAGGGTAAACGCCTTTACGAGTTAGAAGGAAAAACTCATTTTCATTTGGGTAAATATTCCTTAAATGAGTAAACTCATGAGTTTTCATGGTTTTAACCAATTTTTCTAGACTGGTTCCTAAAAATTTGAACGAATCTACAAATCTTAACTGAACGAACTCGTCTCTTGATATTGGAATGAATTTTGTGAAAGAGATATAATTTTCTTTCGTTTTAGGAATTATTTTTATTGGTCCAGGCGCTTCACCAAGTGTTTTTATAAACAAGTGACAATCATACCCTGCTAAATTGTGGAAAAAAATTGGCACAAACTTTGGAACTTTGTACTGTAAATTACATAAGCTATGAGCTGCACCCCGATACTGTCCAGTAAGGTGACAATGGTCTCTGACCTTATCTCCGAATAGAAAACTCTCACAAATATGACATCGAACTGCATTCCTAAAATCAACTGCATCGTTTGCATTAAAAATTATGGGAACGTTTTGTGATAACACTGCATGGATATCCCGAACATCTTTGTAAAGAGAGCTAACAAATTTTTCTACACAATGAGGACCTCTAAAGATTACGAATTTATTGTAAGAAGGGTCAACAGAATTAATCACATTGTAAGCAAATGCGATAGGTGTATGCTTTTGTGTAGTGCGCGTATAAGAACTTTGAGGATCTGATTCACTTTTGCTTACATCTTCTAGCATAGTTTCAAAGTCAGCATAAATTACAAAAGGAATGTCTTGTTTGCGTTCGAAATTCTTGAATTTAATTACTGACCCCTTTTCCGGTAGGACAGTGACAATTCCGTTACAGGTATGACTTTCTACATCCTCAACCGTTTTAAAAAACAACAAACAAGTGTCACAAAAATAGATCTGTCCTTTATGCTTCGTTATTTGACTTCTCACCAGTCTCGATAAATTCTTTATGAGACAATAGTGAGATGTTGTGTTGTTTTCTATCCAAAGAAGGTGAATCGTTTTTTTATTTTCATGGCTTTCTGATTTATAAAGCGGGCCTACAACAGTCTTGTTATTTTTTAAGCCAAAAATGATATAACTTAGGTTTGGATTGTTTTCTTCGAATATTTTAACATCAGATAATGTCATGGGAAACGAAATGTTTTCAGTGTTTAGTACATTGCGTAAATGTACATATGACGAAACCCTTTCAGGATGGTTTTTAGCTGCAAGCACGCTCCACAGAAAACAGTGTTTATCGTTGTTTTGAATATTTAAACATGCTTTCTTTTTCTTGATGAATATTGGTAGTTCAATATACGTGGAGCCGCGAAGTGGTTGATATTTATTAACATTAACCTCAATATGCATACAATTAAGAAAAGTCCAACCCGAATCTTGCTCTTCGAATTGGTAAATTTTTGCGTATTGTATTGATTACATTTAAATATAAATGCTCAAAATTATAATTTCCATAAACAGGGATATTTTTTGTCATAAACGATTTAGTTTCTTGTTCATTATTTTTGAAAAGTAAAAACTTTGAGAATATTTCGAAGTTGACTTTGACACAAATATGTTTTTTATGCATTCATCTAAAATGAGTTTGACTTTGTTTCGTATTGAATCTAAAAATACATCAATAGAATGTTCATTTGCGTATTGCGCAGCAATCCTGTAAGATATTATTCGGTTCTGAAATGCTGTCGCTACAATATCTACGCCTTCCACATCGATATGCGGTACAGTTAAAACGTTTTGTTTATGTGTATTACTTCGCAAATGACCTGTCCAGCGCCTACCGCTTATAGATGTGTTACAAACTGAACAGAATGGCATTGTAGAAGCTACTTGCTTGTTTACCTACTAGATATAATTATTAATTTAAGTACCTACCTACATAGAAAGTTACCTATTTTTTAAAGTCAGTATTATAATATTATACGCTTTTAATTTTCTTTTTTATTTCAAATTAATTAAAAATTTTACTTTGAGAGTTTAATATAGACTACCTACACTACATATATCAAAACATACTATAATAATTCTATCTACCTTTATGAACCTAACTTAATTTAATAAAATAAAAACCATAATAAACTTATGCACACGTTTTGTTTATTTAAAATTAATCTTATCACTAAATTTTGTTGGTTTAGAATCTTTAAATAATTTAAACACCGTAATGAGAAACTCTTGTAAAATTTCCCACTCCTTAGTTTGTTCGTTGAGACGCAGCTTTACACTCGTCAACGCTTTTTTATAGCGTTCTTGAGGAGGCGTATTTTGAACGTCGACGACGTTGTAAAGCTTCACCTCAACGTAAAAGTCGCCTTCGGAGACTGTTGCGGTGCGTCGGCTCTGCCCTCCGGAAACCCTCGTCGTGAAGGAAGAAGTCGATACGTTGCCTCCGGCGCTTTGTGATGCGTTAGATGCAGCAACGCTTTCTTCCCCTTTCAGAATCGAAAAGATGTCTGACTTGCGTTTTTTAGACCTGTAAAACAAAGAAAATAAAATATGATGAAATACTGTTATGATAATATTTAGGAACTTTTATCATCATAATTAGATTCAGAGTTAAATAATCATTTAACGTTGCTCACTCCATACAATATACATTATTGTTAAATAATTATTATCATCATCGGTACAGGGATCCCAACCTGAAGCGAGGAAAGTACCAGGGCCGTGAAATTATCGTATTTTGACGTTTTTGGAGCAAAATTATCGTACACTCAGTATAATGGCTTAAAATACATTAAAAAATCATATAAAACGATAATTTTTATTACACTTTGTTTGTGTATACAGAACAGAATCAATGTATATTTAACTCCATACAGGCAGACGGGCTGAGAAGACAGACCACAGTACACAGATTTTATAAGCGTACCAACGTTTTGAAATTAAGAAATAAGCTGGCGCTGTTACCAATAAACAATAGTATATGCTCAATTTTTTATTGAATATGAGCGTAATTCTCAAACTTTGTGGTGTATGGAATTTATCGTGTATTTGCGTACATAATACGGAGGCCTAAATTATCGTATATACGTTAATTATAGTACGGTACGTTAATTATAGTACGGTTGGGGCCCTGCATCGGTACCTAGTAGTAGTTACCACCAAGCGATAAAAACGATAACCTATCAGATATAATATATATATATATATATATATATATACGTACCACGAAAATTCCGGCTCTTGCAAATCGGGTGGTGTGAAGGATGGTGAATATGATGCATGACCGCGCTTAGCAAGGGCAGCAGCGTTAACGACGGGGGTGATCTTGCGCTTTGAGGCTTTTGGCTTCTTGGTAGGCTGCGACAACACCGACGGTGCTGTGGCCACGATTGCTTCAGATTCGTATTCAGAGTCCGACCTGAGAAAAAAAATAAAAAATGAGTATGGATGGAACAAAGATTTTAAAAAACACGTAATAAGACAATACTCACTCACATATTTCTGTAGATGTTTTCTCGAAGTGTCGTGGCTGCGCAATGTCAGGCGGCAGGCGGGCTGGCGGTAGCTGGCGGAGTCTGGCAGGCGGCGGCTGAGCAGGGTGGCAGGCGGCGGCTGAGCAGGGTGGCAGGCGGTGGCTGAGCAGGGTGGCGGGCGGTTGGCAGGGTCTGGCAGGCAGCAAGATTCTCGAGGATGATGAACCAGCGAAGAATATGTCAGTTTTCTAATTTTACGCGATTTTATAGCAAATACTTTTTATGTGTCAGCAAATAATATTCCAATTCAAAAGATATTAAGTACCCGTACTTTAACAAAACAAGCAAATTTGAAGCTAATGGTCGCACCACCTTTGTCGCACCACCTTTGAAATCGGATCAAAGAAAGATTCCGCCTACTCGGATGACAATATAAAAACTCACACCATTACCCGACTACGATAGATTAAAAGATAGAAAAATTAAAAGTCAGTGCATAAAATATTACAATCATATTTTATGTGTTTAGATAATAAGACGGTATCTAATTATTTGAACTGTACAATACACCACACGGGAAGTATTACTATTTACTTTCTTACATAATTTAAGTTCGTTCGCAAAACAAAAAAACCGACTTCACATGCAGCGCAAGTCATTTTCAGTACTAAGTTTGAGGTATCCATCTCCATATCTCTGGAGATTCTTATCGGATCTCGTTAAAATTAAAATGGAACTACACTGTAAACATATTCTATTAATAATAATATCGTTTAAAAACTAAAAACGAACCGACTTCAATGCCGCGCTATTCATTTTCAGTACCAATTTTGAGATGTTTATCTCAATATCTCTGGAGGTACTCATCAGACCTCGATAAAATTATCATGGTACTACTACACTTGGAATATCTCCTTTCGAACAAAAAAAGAATAATCAAAATCGGTTCATAAACGACGAAGTTATCCGCGAACAAACATAAAAAATATCGGTAGAAATGAGAAACCTCCTCCTTTTTTTGAAGTCGGTAAAAAAATAAAAATAAAACATTCTCCAAATCCACACACAGTTAATAAATGATGAGGTTCTGAAGTGACAAAAAAATTAAATTATACAGACGAATTGAGTACATCCTCCTTTTTGTGAAGTCAGTAAAAAAAAAAACAAATCAGTTCATAAATGATTGAGCTATGATATAATAAACAAAAAAGTAATTCGTACAAACGCTATCTGTTAAGTCCTCGTTTTGTTAAGTCGGTTAAAAAGTAATTTGTCCTAAGGCCGCTACACACCTTGAGTTTTAACTGCTCGTTTTCACTAAATAGTTTGACTATACATATGAATGATAGTTTAACTGAATGGTAATAATTATAATTTAAAATCGTTAATAAACCAAAAGAACCAACTTCAAATGTCACGCTAGTCATGTGCCAAGTTTGATGTGTTTGTCTCCATATCTCTTGAGATAGTCATGAGATCTCGATGAAATTTAAATGAAATTACTTGGAAAGTATGTCCTTTCAAACAAATATAAAAAATATTCTAAATCGGTACAGCCATCTTTGAGTAATCGAGAAGCATACATAAAAAAAAGATTCCGACGAATTCAGAACCTACTCCTCGGTTAGGTGTCGGTTAAAATAGCATTTAATTAACTGTACAGTGCAAACTTAATGGTATAAAAATTTATCTGTACCTACAGAACAGTTCAATCGCAGAGTTAAAAACGAACGTGTATGCGAACCCTTACAAGAAATGCTTACGATGTACATATTGTTATTCAATCCATTTTACCTTGATACGTTTGTACCTACTATCGAGCGTGTGAACAAAAGCATTCATTATATAAGTGTACGGTGTCGGCTGTGGTGTCGGTGAGTGTATCGGTGAGTGTAGTTCTGTAACTATTTGGAAATAACAAGTAAGTAGCTAGCTTTTATTGTATAATATTTTGCAACGTACTCTTTTTTGGTTGATTCGAAAATAAAATTAAAAACCAAGTTTCTGTCGTATTATATAATAAAGATTTTCTCAATAACTAGAAATCGAAAAAATAAAATAGGTCTTCATACGACAAAAAGCCCTATTAACCGACTTTAAAAAAAAGGAGGATGTTCTATGTTTCACTGTAAATTTTTTTTTATTTATTTTTCTCTGTCAATTGTGGTCCGATTTTTTTAATTATATATTTATTTCAAAGATTATACTTTTGTAGTGGTCTCATTGTAAATTTATCAAGTATCTCCAGAGATATGGCGATAATAACTGCAAACTTGCTACTCAAATTGAATACAGTAGCATTTGAAGTCGGTTTTTTAAACGATCCTAATTATTTTGAACATGTTATGTAAATGTTATGTAAAGAAAATAATATTAAAAAATTACATAAAAATGATTATTTTTCGATTGCTGTTTATATTAACTACACACTGATTTAATGTTTAGTTATTTCCAAGTTTAATTTGATTTATTCTGAGTAAAGATTTTTTTTAATTAAATTGTGTATTCTTAGTTTTAAACTAATGTGTACCAATTTATATTTTACAGGAACGACAAGCAGCAGGGACAATGAGATCTTCATGAATTTAATAAATTAAAATCCTTTAGATGAAAATGGTGAGTGACTACGCTTGAATTTTTATTAACGTATATACACACATTTCTTTAAAGCACAGAAAATATAAAAGTTGGTGCTTTAGGGGTAGCAGATTTTAATTTTGTAATATTTTTTGGTTTATCTGACTATACGATATGCTCAAAACACAGGTAGGTTAGGGCGCGATAATTTATCGTAAGTATTCCAACAAAAAGTCATTACGGCTTTAGTAGAAGTAGTAGAACAGGTTTATCTGACTATACGATATGCTCAAAACACAGGTAGGTTAGGAATCGCAATCGGTGGAGATAATCCGACCTTGGGCTCCCAGAGTGAAACTTACCATGGATCACTTAACCGATTGTGTTTAGACATCGCAAACGGCGAGAGATAATCCTGCCTTGGACTCTCAGGATGATACTTACCATGTTTTTATAAACAAGTGAGACATCGTATGCGGTGAGAGATAATCCTACCTTGGGCTCTCAGGATGATACTTACCATGGATCATCCAACCGTATGTGTTACGAACACAGTTGATCAAAACTATTACTCCGGGGTCATTGAGAGTTCTAAAACACGTCGATCAAAATTATTACACCGGAGGCTTTGAGTTCTAAAACACAAGTGGTGAGAGATAATCAATTTTTAGTTATTGGGTGTTCTACTCCAGCTACATCTGTTGATTAAACGATATACCCAACTGCAACAAGTGAGCGCAGCAAGCGGAGCGAACGCAGTTGGGTATATCGTTTAATCAACAGATGTGGCTGGAGTAGAACACCCAATAACCACCTACTATCGTTCTAAAACTATGAGCTTTTTTCTAGTTAATTGCGCTATGAAATCAACTTTCATAGGTCCGATCAATTCGAAAATCTTCTTCTTCAACGATATTTTAAGAACATGGAAGCATTGACCTGATGCTGGGACATCTCCTTTACTCTACAGAATACTCAAATCCACACCAACTTACAGCTCAGATTTTAAATGTCGGGTTTAGAGTCATTGGAATGCTTTTATTGAAAAGATTATACATACTCGTAGATCAGTCGGGGTGGTTTATATATAGATCATAACTATATTATACAATAGAATTTTATACAGTAAAAATATATTATTATACTATATTGACTTCAAATTGATTGTGATCGGTGGGGATCTATAGCATCGCTAAGCTTATAATAATATTTTCGTAGTAACTATGACCTAATCTGTGGTTTCACTGCAGATATTTTATTAATTTTGCGAAGCGTGTATGTGAAATCCGTGATATCTTCTAGAGTTTTCATTTGAATTATATACTGTAAAGGACAATTTTAATCTATAATATGCGGTCAAGCTAATTAACGTAATTATTTGGATAAGGATTAATACTATATACTTGAAAATAGCCTTGGAAGTTATGTAATATTTTTTAACAAAAAATTAAAGATTAAAATGGTTACTGTGAGTCAACCTTAAGAGATAGACATATGCTGTCGCGGACTTTTTTGTAGGTCTTATTATGTTGTATAACTCTTCCATAGAACATATTCTTCCATCTATTTTCAATTGAGCAGCGTTCGTAAGAAACGTGTTTTTTCGACCGTTTTTTAGTCGACTTAGGTTGCAAATTAGGTCTCCACGAATGTACCTTTGATTTAAACGGGATAATATATAGCTTATTTTCATTCCGAAAGTCCATTCTATATATTAGTGAAAGAATTTTTTAAATCGGTCCAGTAGTTTTTGAGCCAAATCATTACAAACATACAAAAATACAAATGTTCTCTCTTTATAATATTAGTATAGATAAGTAAGTGTTTACCACTATATTATCTTCTGATGGTAAAGGTACGGCCACACCGCGGCGTCCTGCGATCTGCGGGCGCGATCTCAGTACTTGTCAATTGTTTTCTGATCGTGTTTGGTGTGAACCAGTCGGTACAAATACTACTGTGCTATCTGATCGCCGCCTAGATCGCACACGCAGGACGCTGCGGTGTGTCCGTATCTTAAGTGATGATGTGGTCGAAGTTGGTGAACACGCTAGGCCGAGTATTCTACTCTGACTATCAAGGGCTGTGTGCTGCCGTATATATCCCTTACATCAACTGGGCCCTCATATATGAGTCGGAGTCTTAGTTAAAGAAAAACAAGCTAGTTTGCTTCAAGCGGCGTGTGTCTGACGTAAGTGCGTGACGTCACAATGCATTATCAAAGAGCCCGGGAAATGATGGCGTTTAAACTGCTCAAATTTATTTGTATATTTAAATGTTTATTTAAAAAATAATTAGGCTAATTCCAGCAGTATTTTATTTTTTTATTATGTTATATGGATGTAATGAGTGAAATAAAAATATTAAAAAAAAAACATGCATATTCCCTATTATCTCCAGAGAAATGGAGCTAAACAATATATTGCAAATACTAAATATATATAGATGACAAGATTACATTAAAGATTACATATAATACTTAGATGACAAGATTATACCTAGCCAGTACTTTCACTATCGCGGCATGTGAAGTCGGTTTTTTCGTTTTGTACGATCATAAATTATTTATCATCGGTTTTTCAATATTTTATTACAACATGCAGTTTTCACAACACCAGCAATAAAATGGCACATACCTGTTAATATGTTTCCCTGTACACTTCACTTTGACATGGTCACTTTTGACCAATACATAAACGTTGTCACCGGTGACCGTTGTAGGGTTTCCGAGGTAATATTTGGCATCGCTTTTGAAGATAATGTCTCTGTAGGAACATTTTATATCTTTGGTTGTTTGTAAGATCTTCTTCTCTACCCTACATTCGTGGAGCTGGAAAAGTAAAACAAGATATACATAATAAAACATAAATAATAAATATAAAAACATAAAAAAATAATAAATCCCAATGGATAGAGTGTCGAACTGGCGATCGATAGGTCGTGAGTTCGATCCCCACCCTACCCATTGCACTATTGACGTGAACCCACTCCAGACACAAGCATATTTAGCTTAGTTGGAGGGGTTAACAAGAATACTAGTAATGTCCAACCCGCATTGCGAGTAATCTTTAAAAAAAAAAAAAAAAAAAAAAAAAAAAAACTAGAAGTGCCCCGCGGCTTCGCCCGCGTTACATACTTTTTTCGTTCACTTAAAACTTTTCTTCCATAAAACTGGACCGCCAACTCGCCCACCGAGGCTTCCGTACCATCTTCTTAAACTATGATAGAGGACAAACTTTACTTTGCAATTTGTTGTATGGATCATTTTATGATTATATTGATGTTAATATATATATTATTTATTTATTTCACAAGTAACACGGACTCATAACATTACACAAACTAAAATATTCAAAATAACAAGATAACTCATATTATTGAAATCCTAATCATTATAAAAATTAAATCAAATTACACTATTATATCTCTATCAAATTACACTACTACTTTATAGGATTGATGATTTTTTTTAAATTATCAGTTCCATGTATGGGAAGCCCCCCTTCAAATCAAGGAGGGCTCCCCCTTGATATATATTATTTTTATGTTTGTATAAAAATCGTAAAGCTGTTCACAGAATACACCTACCTACTAAGTTTCAACTGAAGTCTTAATAGTTACGAAATAATGTAACTGTGACTGGACAGACAGACAGACAGACATGACGAATTTAATTACCTTATTTTGTTATTAAAATACATAATTATTTTTAAGGTTATCAGATTTATTCCTTTATAATTAGAATTTGCTTCTTGCATGATTTTAACGGGAAGTACCCTATAAAGTTTGCGACCCAAAACCTGTAGGGTACTTCCGGTTGACCTAGAATTGACAATTTTGGTTAAAATCAAGGTCTTACAGCACACGTAAGGGAAAAACTCCGAACAGTAAAAAAAATTGAAAATTAAGGTACATTTTGGTACTTGCAAGTTTTTACGAAAATCTAAATTTGCCCATATCTTTTTATCGTGTTCACTCAGGACCTTGATTTTTATACACCCAATAGGGACTATAGACCTCAGTATTTGGTATAAATTTCAATTTGCTAGGTTCACCCGTTCCTGAGAAAATCGGTGGTGACAGACGGGCAGACGCACAGACGGACAGACAGACGGACAAGAAAGTGATCTTATAAGGGTTCCTTTTTTTACCATTTGAGGAACGGAACCCTAAAAATAAAAAAAGTTAAAACTCATTCTAAAATTTGTCTATTTTATGTTCTACTGCCTGCCAAAGCCCTAAAACCCTAGGAGTACTCCATCGATGGTTTTCGTTTGGACCATAATGAAACCAAAAACCCTGAACTGTACAAGAATTGCTCGTAAGGTATATATTAGGTATATAGATTAGGTAATAATTAAGATAGTTTAAAAACTTAAACAACCCACTACAATGCCCCGCGAGTCAATTTCAGTAGCAAGTTTGAGACGTTTATCTTCATATCTCTGAAGATACTTAATTAGATATCGATGAAATTACAATGGGACCACCTCGGAAACGTACCCTACCGATTACAAAAAAAGTAATTTGAAGGTACGCAACCCTAAAAACAAACACATATGCGTTTGTTAGGTGTTTAACAATAACCGTGTAATATATGAGATATAGATAAGTACATAAATAGGGCTGTACTCACATAACACCTCACCCAATCCTGTCCATCGCAGACCACTTCACGCATCTTCTTGTCATACTGCGTGACTTCCTTAGCGAACGGATCTAGATGTGGTATCTCGCAGCCTTTGCCTTTGTCCTCCTTTAGCGCTTCTTGTAGCTTGTTCTCTATATATCTGTGTTATGTTCTATGGTTAATGTGATGCATGTTTTTTTCATTGTGGAAGATGTAAGTTAAGGAGTAAGGGTTAGGTTTAGATATGACGAAAACAACAGTAAGCGCTAGGTTAGGTCAGCCGAATGAATTTGGGCTAATATGCTATACCATTGGTATACCATTAACCATGTTTTGTCGTCAAAATACGTCTTTAAAATTGCTTCCATGGACTTAGGGAGAACTGCTTTTCACACGGTCGTTACGTAGTCTGTTCCAAAGTAAGCTCACGGAGTAGCATTTGTGTGGGATTGTGTCAGTTTGTAATGGATAGGAAGGCAATTCAAAAAAACTAATGATAACAAATTCTAGGTATACAGTTTGGTGTTGCAGCTACTGGATAGCTAAAGAATCAAAAAGTTTATTGCACTATGTAAGGACTGCACATCGCGCGGGGTGGAGAGGAAAGTGCTGCCATTTTGAGATCATTTTGCTGCGTATTGAGATTTCTATTTAGTACAACTTTTGACTTGGAGAATTTCGTTTCGTTCGTTAGCTCTCGACAAAATCTATCGATTATTGTACACACATTACAATGTAATATTGTGACTGTGACTATAATTAGGTGGTAAAATATAAAAAAATTAAAATATATAATGTCCGGCTATACGCTTTAAAAAGCCAAATCAAAATACAAAGATTGTATACGCTTGGAAGCAAGTACAAGATCAGCAGACTGAACATATCCCTTCTTTACATTGATGTGTGAGACAAGGGGACGTTATTTCCCCCAACTTGTTCACAAACGCTCTAGAGGATGTATTTAGAGGTTTGTTCAAGACGCTGAACTGGGAAGGACGGGGCATAATTAATATCAACGGCGAAAACCTCTTACACTTATGGTTTGCGGACGATATCGTCATTATGGCTGAAACCGTGCAAGACTTGCAATACATGCCGACCACCCTTGCTGATTCTTCTGCACGCATCGGTCTCCGGATGAAGTTGGATAAGACCAAGATCATGTTTAACGAACATGTTATTCCAGAACTGATTGCCTCAAACGGAGTACCTCTTGAAGCTTTCCTAGAATATATCTACCTTGGGCAAACCTTGCAATTGGGTAGAAACAATTTCGAAAAGGAAGCCCGTAGAAGAATACAACTTGGACGGGCAGCATTTAGAAAACTGCGTCGAGTCTTTTCATCGCCGATACCACAAAGCCTAAAGACAAAAGTCTTTAATGTGTGCGTCCTACCTGTAATGACATACGGAGCCGAGTCGTGGACACTGACGATGTGACTGATCCACCAATTCAAAGTCGCTCAGCGAGCTATGAAAAGGGCTACGCTCGGAGTATCTCTGAAAGATCGAATTCGAAATGAAGTCATCCGACAGAGAACCAAAGTAATCGGACATATCTCAAAGGCAAAAATAGCAAACCGAGGTGGCAGTGGGCTGGTCACATCTTTCGTAGAACCGATAACCGTTAGGGTAGACGTGTTTTAGAGTGGAGACCACGGCTCGGTAAACGTAGTGTAGGGCGCCCTCCAGATAGGTAGAGCGATGATATACCTACGCAAGCTGGCTGGCAGCGGTTGGAAACTAGAAGCTGAAGATCGAGCTCAGTGCCGTGCCATAGGAGAGGCCTATGTCCAGCTGTGGACGAATACTGGTTGTGAATGATGATGATGCTGAATCGTAATTTACTTTAATTTTACAAAATTCTTACTTTCTGATGCACTTGCTACCTATATCCGGTACTTGATGTAGACTGCTGTTAAACAGTATGTATAGTAAGATTACTATCAGTATAATGATTTGATTCCTCCGAAAAAGGTAACATCTCCTCAACTTAACCGCCATCTGTAAAAATATTACAAAATTCTATAAATTTTATAAATGCGACATGACAAATGCAAATACTTACAATGACATAATTTCTGCTTACATGTTTTTTTAGGGTTCCGCACCTTAAAAAGGAAAAAAAGGAACCCTTATAGAATCATTCCGTTGTCCGTCTATCCAGACCCATTTGTCAGGATCGCGTGAAGGTATGAAGTTAAAACTTATACCAATACTCGGGTTTACGGTATCTTTCAGCTATAAAAAAAAATTACTTTTGAGTCGATGTGATCAAATAATATCACCGTTTATGTCGCATATTTTAATTATTATTTTCTGTCCATACAAAGGTTGTCTGGTAGAGATCGCTAATCGCGATAAGACCGCCCATGTAATACCGCATAGATATATTTTTTTATTTTTGTAATAGATGTATAATTGGTTTGCAATAAAGAGATTTTGAAATTATTTATTTGTTTTGTATTTTATTGTATTATTGTATATTTTGCGATTTCACAAGGGAATCAAAACCTATAGGGTACTTCCCGTTGACCTAGAATCATGAAATTTGGCACGAAGCAAGATCTTGCAGTACTTATAGATAAAATAGGTTAGATCACATTTAAACCGTAGTATAGGAAAGATAATAATACTACGTAACCGTAGATTATTATTAAAATAAGAAAAATCTAGAAACTGGTTAGAAAAAAAAAGTTATGTCATTTTTAGGATTCCGTAGCCGAATGGCAACTACAGAAGCCTTATAGATTCATCGTGTCTGTCTGTCTGTCCGTCCGTATGTCGCAGCCACTCTATTCCGACTACACAGTTGAAACTTGGTAGGTAGATGTATTCTTTGAACCGCTTTACGATTCTTATACAAAAATAAAAAAATAAAAGATTAAGGGGGGGCTCCATACATACATGGAAGTGAAACAAAAATATCACATTTTCAAAACCGCAAATATAACTTTATTTTTATACAAACACTATGAAAAACAAATTAAAGTTTATGCTGTTTGCAGTTATCCAGCTACATTCCAGAAAAACAACAGCCAATTATATCAATTATTAAGTTCAGTATGACCAAAAATGTCTCTGTAGTCGTAATTTAGTAAAATTTTTAAATAAAATTGGCCAAGTGCAAGTTGGACTTGCACTCTCGGTTCCGTAACACTCGGGTTCCGTAACACAGTAAAGTATTCAATAACTGTGATTTTTCGCAACTACAAAATTAACATTGTTTTTCATAGTTTGTATGAAAAACAAAGTTATATTTGCGGTCACTATAAATCAAAAACTTCTGACAGTGTCTCGTTCAAACCAAAAAATTGAAATTTTTATTGAGATCTACAGAATATATTTTTTCTGTATTTTTCACTCCCATACTTTAAAAGTTAGAGGGGGGGACACACATTTTACCACTTTAGACGCGCCTATCTTTCAAATGTTTGATTGGCCAAGATTGACTTTAAGAAAAAAATATTTTAGGAACCTCAATGTCATTCTTAAAGATCTATCCATAGACACCCCACACGTATAGGTTTGAAGAATTTTTTTTTTGTTTCAATTTTATGTATGGGATCCCCCCCTTAAACATTTATATTTTTTATTTTTGTATAAAATTCGGAAAGCGGTTCACAGAACACATCTACCTACCTAGTTTCAATTCTGTAGTCCTAATAGTTTCGGAATAAAATGGCTGTGACATACGGACGGACAGACAGACAGACAGACATGACGAATCTATAAGGGTTCCGTTTTTTGCCATTCGGCTACGGAACCCTAAAAAGGTCATAAACTCTTTAAACTAACAAAAATCGCGGAACATACATGGGTGTGATTTGGATACCCTTTGAGGTGTTCTACCTCTGGACTTCCGCTTGACACTACTTTCTGGGACACCCTGTACAAAAGAAAAAACCCTGTGAGAAGGAAAAATAATTGTAAGTAGTCATGGATGTATATAAAAGGTACGTAGTACGTTCATACTTCATATCGATGTTAGTAGTTTGTTCAGATAATTTGATTTATGCCGACGCCAGACTTAGCTTCACATGTTTGAACCTTCAAGCATACACCAAAGGAGATGTTAACGTTGTAATCCGCAAAAATTTTTTTCTGCCGATATTTACGGGGGACGAGGTAAACACGTATTGCACACACACAAATCAAAATCTTATACATGAAAACGCTCACTTTAACGATCCGGCACACTAGCTTAAAAAACGCACACAGTTTTTAAAATACAGCGTAGTTACGGTGTTTAGACACACGCTCACTACGATCACATGAGTAAAGAAGGTACAGAGACAAAGCTTCATACAACTGCGCTGTGATGATGACGTAGACGCACGTGAGTGCGTGACCACTAGCGGCCTGTGTGCCGCCTGTCACGCATGGAGTGAAACCAGTTTATAGTGGCTCGGCTGGTGCTTTATCTCAGGGCTGTCGCTCGCGACGAGTCACGTTATATTATTTTCGTCCCATCTATTCGAAAAGTGATGGTTGGTTCCTCGATAAATGCGCGCAAAGTAGGTCTTTCCGCCATAGAGTGGGAAAGTGATTTTTTATTTTTTGGCTTATGAATGTTCTTATATAGTGCCCTGAAGGAGGTTCAATTCCTTGACATTTCATAACATTACACGACATTTCGTGACATTTCATGAAATTTCGTGACATATCATGACATTTTGTAACATATCATGACATTTTATTACATTTCATGACATTTCGTTGCATTTCGTGACATTTCATGACATCCAATGACATTTTATGAAATCTCGTGACATTTCATGACATTTAGTTACTTTTCATGATATTTTGTGGCATTTCATGACAAAATGACATTTCATGAAATTTCATGACATTTTGTGACATGTCATGACATTCATGACATTTCGTGACCTTAAATTATATTTTAATGATATTTCGTGACATTTCGTGACATTTCATGACATTTCATGACATTTCATGACATTTTGTGACATTTCATGACATTTATGACATATCATGACATAAATGACAAATCACGACATTAAATGACATTTTGTGACATCTCATGATCATGATCGACGACATACATCATTGTGGACAATGATGAAGCTTGAATAATAAAAAAACAAGCTTACAGAATAGCCTGGCTGGTCATGTTTACTTGAAGGAGGATTTTATTACGATGAAGATTTTTCTTATACATACTTACATACTTAACCCCTCGGACGATTTACGAGCCACGTATGCTCGTAAGAATCGCCGCCACTGTAGCGACTTACGAGCACACGTAGCTCGTAAGACATTGCGCTCATTGGTGATTTTTTCCTACATTGGTTTATAATGTTACAGATAAAATTTTGACACAGTGTGGTAGATTAGTTCACTCACAACAATTTTAGAACGAATTGCATCATGTAGAATGGTCATTATCGGAGAAATAAAAACTTTGCGGACTGTACTCACAGCAATCAGTTTTACGTGGGAACAAAATGGCGTCGCAAGCAAGAACGCCCCCGCGGATAAATATTGTCATTGCGAGCTACAAAAGGGCTTTAAGTGTAAACTAATGGTTAATATCTGTGAAGTGATGGTGCTAGTTTATTACAAACGTGAAATCACGGTGTGTGCGGAAATTTTTTCATGTAAAAAGTTAGTTGAAATGTGAAACAAGGAGTAAGAAAAATCAAAACATTGCATTCTCCGCAGATTTATTGGTATGTAATAATGTGATTCTGTATCACTAATTATTTCATCAGCTAGTCCGTTTCAAGACCGTAATCATGGTATATAAATCTTAACATAAGATTGCATATAATACCAAAACAATCGATTTTCAAAACGTCGTTTGACAACATTTTTTCGTGTCAATAATTCGTGGCACGTCGCGACCAGTCGGTGCACGTAGGGGTAAAACATCCGACGGGTTAAACATATGTCGATCGCTATATCGACATCGCGTAAGTCACGTTAAATTCCCGTCTCAAATCTATAAGATCTTTTTTGTTTTTTTTTTGTACCAACCCTACAAGAATAGGTAAACATTTTTTTCCGTTCCTTAGAAGGTTTGTCTCTGTTCCTTCTTTACTCATGTGCTACGATCGTCTCTAGTGATGGGCATTCACTAAGACCGGTAAAGTTAAACACTAAATGAATGAATGAAATGATCATGTTTTTAGGGTTTCGGACCTCAAAACCAGCTTTTGTGTTCTTGGCGAAATTTGGCAGGGATGTAGTTTATAGTTCGTAGATGTCCGCTAAGAACGGATTTTGTGACAGGGCCGGATTAAGGTCTAAGGGCTCTCGCGAGTTTGTATAAAAATTCTTGAAATCTAGAAATTTAGCCTAAGAAAACTGCGAGTTTGAATGAACTGCCTTCAGTTTCTGCTACAAACTTGAAATTTTGCACAAGTATTTAGTGAACGTTCCCTAAGTATGAATTTTGCGAGAGGGCCGGAGTAAGGAGGTCTAAGTGTACTCGCAAGTGATGATGCGGTCAAAAATGGTAAGCACGCTAGGCCTAGAATATTATTAGATGGGACTTTTAAAAATATGAAGATTAAATTCTATAAGTAATTTTCCATTTTAGGATCTGTAGATATATATTACGATTTCTTAAGTCTTAATTGTTGCTAAGAGTCGACCCCCTTATCTCAGAAGTTTATACTCAGAACCAAATAATCTTAAATCATTACTGAGGAAAACAATAACGACGATTCTGCGTTGTATAGATTTGATAAACTATCAAAAAAAACCGGTTTAGTCGAGTTGGATTTGCCCACCGAGGCTTCCGTACCAACTTCTCAGACTATTACTGCACAATTAAAGGAAAAATTCCGAAAAATAAATCAAGTTTATCAATTTTATTTATTTACCTTATTTAAGGTTGGCGCCAGTTAAGCTAAACCTCTATTTCGACGATTAAATTTTGGATTGTGTTGAACAATTTACAAAAATATAAAGTGTGTAACACTTCAAAGAAACATAATGTTATAAAGGATGTCTCAGTAAGAGTGCACTTTTTCATTTTAAAATAAAAACAATTATTTTATGACAGTTGTGATATTTTTATCGTATTGTAAAGAAGACATGTTCCGACTAAGAAAATAAAAACAAACATACATTCATACGGCTTGCACTTAGACACCTTTTTTAAAGTAAGGCGAAAATGTTTGTACTCCTTTTCTAACACTAATGCGCTCTTAAAACAGTAGGTAAAATACATAGCATTTTGAAATAATTTTACATCCATTTCATCAACCATTCAATCAATTTCACTCAACTAGTCCCCGCACTATGCCTTCTGCCAAGACGCAGTGTTTCCGTATAGAGAGTTAGTCGCTAGATCTAGCGGAATTTATGAGTGGTTAGCGGCAAAAAAAATTGAGTTAGCGACAAACAAATATTTAGAGACTTCTAGCGGATTTTGAGGCGTCGCATATGCGACTATTTTCCAAAATATTAAAAGAATAATGTATTTTTTAAGACCACCACTACTCCTAAACAACCATAAACATCCGTTCTGGCACCAAATATCCTTATACAGCCTCAACACCAGAATATGTCTCGTTCACAATCTTTTCTAAACAAATAATATACCTGATAAATGAAAATAATCTAGCGGAATTCTTCATATTACTAGGGACTTTTAATTTTGTAGAACGGCAACACTGTCAAGACCAGTCCCGCGACATTGCATACATAATTAAATAACTCAGAATTATGATCGTACTTTGTACCAACCAACACTGCAAAAATAAAATGTATAAGCATAATACCACAGATTACATAAAATAGTTACTACGTAAATAATACATTCCGTTGTTAGGTTGGCTACACAGTGCTTTCATAATTCGGGTATCAACAATGTAGGGAAGTGCCAACTCTTATAACGAAGTAGAGTGATTCAGTTTACGTAGTGACTATTATATAATCTGTGATTCAGTACTCTGTGGCCAAGACATCGTGGCGTCGTAAAACTGTCGCTAATCTGGTACAAATGGTATATCATTCTAATCAAAGTTTTACAAAATTACAAACACAATTGACAAAAATAACACTTATGATAGGAAATACCGTGTTCCCTTAAGTTTGATGTCGTTGATCGCCTTTTATACTAAAATACCGCACAATTCACCATTTTCACTCAGCTCTTATTCGCGACACGGTACGATGCGGAATGGGCCGGGTTGCGAGTGAAGTAGTTTTATATAACGAGTATGGCCAAGTAGCGCTATATGGTCAGCAGAGGGGTACGCGTTGCGTTGACATCTCCTTTGGTGTATGCTTGAAGGTTTGAACACATGTTTGATTGCTAAGTGTGGCACGGGACTTTGGGTATGTGTTCAAAGTTTGAACAAAGATTTGCACTTTGCCATGCGGTGTCGGTCTTTTTCGACACATCAAAGCGTTCAAAGTTGAATGTGTTCAAATGTTTGCGTAGCTTGCCACACTTGTTCAGTGTTCAGTTGCTCGAGCGTTGTTGAGCGGAACGGTTGTGTGCGTGCTACACTGCGTGCGGCTATATAATGGACTGGAGCAGCGAGTGCACATGTATAAAATAATTACATGCACACAAATAATGCAGGCACACTGAGTCTACGAAATCGTCGTCCATCTTGTTTTTTGTCTACCAGCATACTGTGGAGAAAAATGTTTGCGAAGCAAGTCGGGCAGGTTACGTCAATATGTGTTCAAATGCTTTGCAAAGTCGTCAAAGATATGTGAAAATCTTTGAAGCTATGTCTGGCGCCCGCGTATAGTCTGTGCAAAAAGAGAACCGTCGTGGCTTTACGATGAACTACATTCAAAGGCTAGGAAGGTATATATATATATATATATATATATATATATATATATCGTGTGTATATATATAATATATATATATCGTGCAGTGCGGTGCGCGATTGGAAACGGTCGTGTCACACTGCACAGTTGAGAATTTATTATTCGCGATTCGCACGGCGACAGCCGTTGCCCGCGCTGCGCTATGGGTTCTCAGCAACTTATAGCTAATGAACTTTTGGCGTTCATACAATACGCCATAGACTCGTTTGATGAACCCACCATCATTCATATATGCAAGTCGAGTTTTAAGGAGGAGGAAGTCTGCAAGAGCAAGACCCTACTCTTTCAGAGTGTCGGCAAGCTGGACGCGATGCCATCCCGCCGGAGAGACGGAGGCGAGAAGAGCGTGCAGGACATCATCACCCTGCTGAAGGAGACTGACCCGGACGACGTGCCCACGTTCGTGGCGAAGCAGCTGGACCGCATCCCTCCTGTTTCGTACGAGCACATCGACTGCACCAGGCTCCTGAAGGATATCGCATTCCTGAAGACGAGTCTAGCCCAAGTGGTGGATAAGTTATCGACGTCAGTAAACCACCATTTGTGAACTACGTGCTGAAGTAGTGTTGTTACGCAATGCTATGTCAGTAAGTAGTTTATCGCTGACCGATAATGTAAACACACGCCGCGGTGCACAAAATGCATCCATCGGCAGTTTGGAGTCAGCACTATTGAATGTGTCACCGCCTGCTGCCGTGCCGTCCGATGCCCCGCGTCCCGCCGCCCGCACCCCCGCACCAACGCGGAGACCGTCCGCCGTAGGTATGTCAACCCCTCATCCAACCTACGCTACCGCTGCAGCTAATGATGGGAAACAGAATGCTGCCTCTTCCGTTCCTTCTATATATTTCTATTATTATACCTTCTATATAAGGAAGGATCAGGCAGATCGAGATGATGGCGGCTTCAAAACGGTGGAGAAGAAGAAAAAGAAGCCGTCAAACCGAAACAAGTGCGGAACCGCACCGACTGGCCCGAACCATCTACTGCGTCCAGAAATACCGACGACGCTGTTGTACGTGTCTCGCGTGCACTACTACATCACGGCAGAGGAGGTGGCGGAGTACGTGCTGCTGAAGACCAAGCTGACGCTGAGGGTCGTGAAACTGGAGTCGCGTCACAACGTGAGCTTCAACTCCTTTGTACTGCGGGTTCCGGTCAAGTCTCTCGACACGTTCATAGCCGAAGAATTCTGGCCGAGAGGTGTCAGGTTTCGCCGCTTTAGAGGTCGACTACCTGACACCAAAGATATACGTCACACGTCGTAGTAGTATTAACGTGTCTTATTGGATATCGCTGATTTGTATTATATATATGTTAGTCTGTAAGGTATATGTTTAAAAATGGGCCAATGTAACAACACCAACATTATTTTGCCTGAAATAAATGAATTATATATATGTATACCTATGGTATATACCTACATAGTACCACCCGATAATGATAAGAGTAGGTACCTAACCTAGTAGTAACCTACCAAGGTATTAGACATTTTTAGTCGTATTAGAGCAATGTAACAACAACGCAACAAAAACAGTAAATTAGAATCATCAACACGCGCGCCCTCAATTGCTGCGACGGTTCTCTTTTTGCACAGACTCTATGATGAGTTATTGTTTTCATAATTAAATAGCTTACACTAGCGGGGTTTTCTATAGCACCTGGCAACAGGAAGGAGGGTTGTAGAACTAGGTCGGTCAACGATTATGAATATGTATGAAATACAATAACATTTTTATTACAAGTAAGTTTATCGTTTATTTAATACACGATACATATCGAATAGTTTGTACATAACTATTTTAGATAACAATATTTTCATGTTTCATACTTTTTAGAGCGTGATTGTTCAGTTGTCGGGTTTTAGTTTTTAACCGACGGAAAAAACGGAGAATGATCTCAAGTCAACGCGTATATTTTTATGTATGATATGACCATCTTCGATTGAAGATGACCATGATGCATAACTTTTTACACAGAGGTGTGATTTTGGTAATTCTTTTTTTTTTGTTATTATCATCACTATCATCACTACATAGTATAAAACAAAGTTGCTTCGCGCTGTCTGTCCCTATGTATGCTTAGATCTTTAAAACTACGCAATAGATTTTTTTATGTGGTTTCTTTTAATAGATATGTGTGATTTATGAGGCGGCAATAGCCCAATGGATAGGGTGTCGGACTGGCGATCGAGAGGTCGTGAGTTCGATCCCCTCCCCACCCATTGCACTATAGACATGAACCCACTCCAGATACAAGCATATTTAGCTTAGTTGGAGGGGTTAACAAGAATACTAGTAATGTGCAACCAACATTGCGAGCAATCTATAAAAAAATATAATAATAATAATAGAGTGATGCAAGATGTAGGTTTATATGTATAATACATGCATAATATAGTAAAGAAACACTGATAATTTTAGAGGTTTCTAATGTGATGTCGTAAATAAACACAATTTCTGCGCTTACATTGCAATCGCTAGCTGAACCCTACAAGATAGATCAAAATAATGGACTACAGTATTGTACACCTTAAAAAGGTCTACAAAAGAGTCCGCAATGGGTTATTACGTCTATCTCTTAAGGTTGTCTCACAGTAACCATTTTAATCTTTAATTTATAATAAAAAACATTATA
This sequence comes from Cabera pusaria, assembly GCA_954871355.1. Classification (NCBI taxonomy): domain Eukaryota; kingdom Metazoa; phylum Arthropoda; class Insecta; order Lepidoptera; family Geometridae; genus Cabera; species Cabera pusaria. The sequence continues at coordinate 2,849,089 of OX940910.1, forward strand.
CATACTTCCAAGGCTATTTTCTACTGTACAGTATGGATCCTTTTCCACATAATTACGTTAATTACCTTGGTCACATATTATAGATTACAATTGTACTGTCTCACAGTATATAATTTAAATGAAAACTGTAGAAGATATCACAGACTGCAAATTATGCGCATTAAAATATTTGCATCGAAACCACAGATTAGACAATAGTTACAACGTAAACATTATTAGCTTTGCTATTTCTGTAGATCAAAACCAATATAAATCAATTCGATGTGAATATAGTTTGATCTATCGTATAAAACTAGCTGTGCGCCGTGGCTTCGCCCGCGTAATCAAAAGTATCCTATGGCCTTATCCATTAAGAAGTACTTACTGCCTATCCTTGTGCAAAATGTCAGCTAAATCGGTCCAACCGTTTGACCGTGTGTAACGCTGGCTACTTTCTACCTACCTACTTAGACACTAGGTAAATAAAAAAATAGTCAGGTTAACAAGAGGTATATTAATTTTAGAATAAAAGTAGGTAGATAGAAGAAATGGGTCGTGGGAATCGTTCGTGTAACCGTTCTATCGTTTTGCTCTGAAGACAAACAATCTGCGGTCCGCGCTGGTGGTTGATGTAGTCTTTCAGGATGTCAGGCAGGGCAGCAAGTTGGGTGCTGACGTCCGTAGATAGCACGTCGGTAGGGCAGCGGCGCGTAACGTGCGCAGTACCAGGTCTTGCTAATGAAAACACTAAAGTGAATTTAGGTGCTTTGGAGTACCAAGCTGTTACCTATTAACGTTAGAGTTTACTTTAGGTTTTATTAAAGACGATATGATGACAAGGGCGTGCGCTAGACGTCTCCCATGGTATGACGAGCCACCGGCTGCTGCCCGCCGTCCGAGAGCTTCGGTAGTTCCTAGTTCGCTCCGCGCGCCTCAGTCATTCCCCTCAGCTGGTTTGACCGCGCTCGTCGCTTGTAATCACGGCAGGCGTTACACGTGAAGAAGTCCCAAACAAACAAAATATACATATTGACTTTCGCTTCTTCGCATGATGAACAGGCTAGTCCTAGAAAGGAATGACTCCCGACAGCTGTGCTGCCGGAACACCGTAAGGTTATCGCGGCAGATGTTTATTTTTAAGTGAGGCAGAACATCGATTTAATGATTCCACTATCTGTGTGCAAACACCCATGATTTATGAATGCATATAAAAACTTAAGAAAATCAATTGGTATATAGCTAGGATTATAACCAGCAACGGTCGCGTTAGAAATCAAGGTAACTAATCCTTTACGCCAACGGGCCGTCCAATATTATGTATTAATTTCACCCGTGTGAAGCCGGGCGGGCTGCTAGTCAGAATCAGAATCAGAATAATTTTATTGGTAACTAATACATTAATAATATGCCAGGTCTTATTGCAATAAAGTAAAATAAGTTCACCCTCGCGGGCATCCAATAATAAGAAACTAAGTACCTAATTACAACGGATTACAATAATAGTTGCGGAGTGTTTGGTGGAGGCCGATGGCAATCACGCATTGAGTTGTCGGCGTTGCACAGGGAGGTTTCCCCGTCACCATGCGCGACATAGTCCGTAAGAAAGACATAAGACATAGTTACACACAAAAGACATAGTCCGTAGAGCCCTCATATCGGCAAACGTTCCCTGCGTGCTCGAGCCTCCAGGTCTGAGCAGATCTGACGGTAAGAGGTCGGACGGGTTGACTCTGGTGCCTTGGAAAAACGGCAAGTACCTAGTTTGGGACGCGACTTGCGTTAGCACTTTAGCTGCCAGCCACCTCAGTCGCACCGTCCACTCCCCGCAGCAGCAGCAGAAGACGCGGCTAGTAAAAAGAGGCTAAAGTACGCTGCTATGGAGCCGCTTTACCACTTCGTGCCTATCGCAGTGGAGACCCTGGGTTGTTGGGGGACAGAGGCCAAGAAGTTCGTCCATGAAGTAGGTCACAGGCTTAGGGACAGTACAGGTGACTCCCGCTTCGGCTCGTTCCTGGTGCAAAGGATGAGCATCGCCATTCAACGTGGAAATGCGGCGAGTGTGATGGGCACCTTTGCACCCGGAGCGCTCAGGCATAGAAAAGATAATAATACTACGTATAGAACGGACACTCTGTTCCCCCCACCAATTCCGTGCTTCCTCACCCCGCCACCGCTCTGGAGCTGTCGAGGAGCTGCGCTGAGCAAGGACGCCACACGCGTACGACTATAGAACAATTACTACTCACGGAGAGAAGAACATCAACTTCATACATTTATGTTGGTACCAGTAGGGCTATTCTGTAAGCTATCTCGACAGCGGAATCCGCGATGAGATTCGAATTTCGTACCACGAAATTCAGTCGTATCACGTTCGTTATACGGTTGAATTTTGTAATACGAAATTCAAATCTCACCGCGGATTCCGCTGTCGAGATAGCTTACAGAATAGCCTAGCAGTAGACACTGGAGGTTCAAATTTACGTAGGTTCTTATTACGTAGGTATATAATAAACACATAATTATATTAGTATACCTACCTACATATACGTATTTTAGAATTAATTTTCATTATTGAAACAACGATATATACTTGTGCGTAAATAACATTTAGTTTGTAAAATATTTAAAAAAACTTTCACGGTAAAACATTTTTATAACACTGCAATTAGGAACTTGATGTAAGTACCTACGTAGTATTTATATTCTCTTTGCTTGTTGAAGTGCTGTGATTTAATGTTTCTGTAGACGATGGTTTACAAAATAGCGACTAATATTTTTAGTGTTAAAAGCTTTTTGGGTAAGTGTACAAAAAATATTCATACGGTCAGTACGGGGTACGTATGTACGAAGTAACTATTATATAATTTGTGATACGGTGATTAGGGGCGACAACCTTAGACATCACGCACACAAATGCACGTATGGAAAAACGACCCGTGTGTAGTGTCTGTGTCGATGTCACAGTGTCGGTCGTTAAAACGCTAGTTTGTACGGAGATTTAGCGAGTGTCCGGGGTGTGGCTCAGGGTTGGGTTATTTGACTAATATATAGATATATATTTTAATATTATATACTTAAGTATTTAACTAAACTACTAAACTTAAGTATAAAACTAAAATTTACTAAATTATGTATTGATTAAATTTAAATATTGATTGTTATAATAGTTGCAACATTAACAATTTGAACATATTCTTTCAAAATATAGCATTAGGAATACAAACACAACAACGAATAGTAAGCAAGCAATAAAATGTCAATATTCATTATAGCCGAATAGGAATAGTGATAATCAATGTCAAATTTAATTCATAGCGTCAATACTAAAGTCCCCGTCACGAGAAGCTATAAATTATGTAAACAAACATCTTTTACTAAGTAAACATTTTATACTGCGAGATAATAATAAATTGACCATATTCAATCGACATGAAATATAGACGGGTTATATGAAAGTAACAACCTATTTAATTTAGTCGGATCATATTTTAACGACGCAAAGCGCTATCGTTTGTGTTTCTTGGTACCGGACGCAGGGATTGTAAACTATCGGGACGCCATTTTGAAATAAACGCGTCATTCGAGTTTCAAGTTTATTTTCACAAATTCATTTTTTTTGTTGGTCCAAATGTTGTGAACTCCTGAACACTTGTTTACATAACTTATAGCTTCTCGTGACGGGGACTTTAGAATGATGGATTCTAGCGTCAGTACTTGTACTATTCATTATTCTGTGGCGTCAATGTCAATTGTATTAATTGTAATCGTATTACATGCTTACATGCTAGTGTTTTATAATGTAGTGATCTCGTCACATCTCGTCGAGCAAAATGTATAATAATAATACATTTCTGTATGACACAAAAGAAGCTATTCATAGACATACTTTTTAACCGACTTCAAAAAAAGGAGGAGGTTTCTCAATTCGACCGTATATATATATATTTTTTTTTTTTTTTTTTTTTTTTTATGTTTGTTCGCGGATAACTTCGTCGTTTATGAACCGATTTCGATTATTCTTTTTTTGTTCGAAAGAAGATATCCTAAGTGTGGTACCATGGTAATTTTATCGAGGTATGATAAGTATCTCCAGAGATATTAAGATAGACATCTCAAAATTGGTACTGAAAATGAATAGCGCGGCATTGAAGTCGGTTGTTTTTTAGTTTTTAAACGATATTATTAGTATGTATATTCTGCCCAGAGCTGACATGTTTAAAATGTCTGACAAGAAGGCCTAAACAAGGTAATTTTTATTTTCACATAAGGCGCCGCTCTGCGGAACTTTCTGGCGACATGTTACCGACCACACACAAACCTCGACGCTGTCGTTCTATATCCGCATCATCAGTGAAGCAAGATGTCACAATGTGCCCAAGATACCTCAACTCGTCCATTATTCTGACAGGCTATTCGTTGAAGTATAGCGGGGGAATGTTTTGAGGTTCCTTATCTGATCTGAATATTTTTTTATGGTTAATAAGCAAGGGTTTGACCACTATCTCACCTAAACAAAGAGTTTCTTTCTGTCTGTGATTACGTGTAGGAATAGGTATCCAAATTGTTGCCAGCCGTGATCCATGACACAGAATAAATAATAATACAAGCCCATGATAACATTTTCAATTTAACAAATTCAGTCTTATTAATAGTTATTAGTAACTTATAAAGGAAATGAGATTTATTTCTTCACAAAATATCTCTTTATAATAATACTAGCTGTTACCCGCGGCTTCGCCCGCGTTATTTGTGTCTTTATGACCATTGAGGTCTAGATCCATTGATCTCTTAGGCCAAGTCACCATAGATGACCCTCAAAGTCGAACTCAATATCATCTATTGTTAAAGTCATTAATCATTTTGGTTAGGTATACGAAGTTGTGCTGTTTAAATGTTTGACTCAATACAACAGTTCCTGAAACATTTCTTACAAAGAAAATAAGGTGAATAGCTGCGCGAGCGCAGCGAGCGCTGTTTTTGGGTGAGTGACATTTTTTTATGACTTTTTATAACCCTGACAGTTTAATGACCTAATAATCAAGTCAATATAGATGACTCTTAGGACGAACTCGATAATTATCGTCTATTGTTAAAATCATTAATCATTACTTGGTACTTGGTAAACCTAACCAAGGTCATTATGATTATTGAAGGTTTGTACTGTTTCAATTTATGACTCGTTTTGATGGATGTGGCTATTAAAATACAAAAGTTGCTGAAATGTTTCCTACAAAGTAGATAAAACAAAAGTTTGCGCGAGCGTAGCGAGCGCGAAACTTTGTACGTCTTTTTATGACCCTGATAGTTTTTATGACCTACTAAGACAACACCGATGGCCCTAAGGTTAAACTTGATATCCACTTATTTTAAGGTAAAACATTATTATGATTATCAAAGGTTGAACTGTTCCAAATATAACTCGTTTTGATGAATGTGGCTATTAAAACACAAAAGTTCCTGAAATGTTTCCTACAAAGTAGATATAACAAATGCTTGCGCGACCAGAGCGAGTGCTATTACTGCGCGAGCGTAGCAAGCAATATCACTACGCGAGCGAAGCGAGCGCGAAAATATGTTACGACCTTTCATGACCCTGTCAGTTTTTATGAGCTGCTAAGTTAACACTGATGACAAATGTCTGCGCGAGCGCAGCGAACGCTATCAAAGCGCGAGCGAAGCGAGCGCGAAAAAAATGTCGTCTTTTTATGATCCTGACAGTTTTTATGACTTACTAAGTCAAGACCGATGACCCTAAGGTTAAACTTGATATTCACTAATTATAAGGTAAAAAATCATTATGATTATTGAAGGTTGTACTGTTTCAATTTATAAACTCGTTTTGATGCATGTGGCTATTAAAATACAAAAAATGTTGAAATGTAACCTACAAAGTCGATAAAACAAAGTTTTTCGCGAGAATAGCGAGCGCTATCAATGCGCGAGCGAAGCGGGCGCGAAAATTCTTACGTCATTTTATGACCCTGACAGTTTTTATGACCTGCTAATTCATCACCAATGACCCTAAGGTTAAACTTGATATCCACTTATTTAAATTTAAAAAATCATTATGATTAATGAAAGTTGTACTGTTCCAATTTATGACTCGTTTTATGAATGTGGCCATTAAAATACATAAATTGCTGAAATGTTTCCTACAAAGTAGATATTACCAATGCTTGCGCGACCGGAGCGAGCGCTTTTACTGGGCGAGCGTAGTAAGCGCTATCACTGCGAGAGCGAGGCAAGCGCGAAAATTTTTTACGACCTTTTATGACCCTGACAGTTTTTATGACCTGCTTATTCAACACCGATGACCCTAAGGTTAAACTTGATATCCACTAATTTTAATGTAAAAAATCATTATGATTATTGAAAGTTGTACTGTTCCAATTTATGGCTCGTTTTGATGAATGTGGCTATTAAAATACAAAAGTTGCTGAAATATTACCTACAAAGTAGATCAAACAAATTATTGCGCGAGCGCAGCGAGCGCTGTCACTGCGCGAGCGATGTGAGCGCGAAAATTTTTACGTTTTATGACCCTGACAGTTTTTGTAACCTACTAAGTCAACACCGATGACCCTAAGGTTAAATGTGGCTGTTAAAACACGAATGTTTTTGAAATACTTCCCACAAAGCAGATAAAATACGTTGGGCAAGCAAAGCCACTCACAAAACACTCAGACTCGATAGCCAAAAAAACAGTATCCGATATCATTCTGCTCTATGAACTGTCTTAATACCACATTTCAGTCAAATCGGTCAAACCGTTTATTCGAGAAGAGGTCTTATATTTACAAAATTCAATTAAAAATATATGGAAACCCTGACTCGATAGTAAAAAAAAAGTATTCTATATTTTATTCTGCCTTATGAACTGTCTCTATACAACATGTCAGGCAAATCGGTCAAGCCGTTTATTTGAGAAGAGATCTTATATTTACAAAATTCAATTAAAAATATCTGGACCCTCTGACTCGATAGCTAAAAAAAAATATCCTATATCGTTTTCTGCCCTATGAACTGTCTTTATAAAACATTTCAGGCAAATCGGTCAAGCCGTTTATTCGAGAAGAGGTCTTATATTTACTAAATTCAATTAAAATATTTGGACCCCCTGACTCAATAGCCAAAAAAAAAGTATTCCATATCTTATTCTACCCTATGAATTGTCTTCATACAACATTTCAAGCAAATCGATCAAGCCGTTTATTCGAGAAGAGGTCTTATATTTACAAAATTCAATTCAAAATATCTGGACCCCCTGACTCGACAGCCAAAAAAAAAGTATCCTATATCCTATTCTGCCTTGTCACATGTGTTCATACAAAATTTCAGGCAAATCGGTCAAGAAGAAGTCTTATATTTACAAAATTCAATTAAAAATATCTGGACCCCCTGACTCGATAGCCAAAAAAAAAGTATCTTATCTACTATTCTACCCTATGAACTGTCTTTATACAACATTTTAGGCAAATCGGTCAAGCCGTTTATTCGAGAAGAGATCTTATATTTACGAAATTCAATTAAAAATATTTGGACCCCCTGACTTGATAGCCAGAAAAAAAGTATTCTATATTCTATTCTGCCTTATGAACTGTCTCTATACAACATTTCAGGCTAATCGGTCAAGCCGTTTATTCGAAAAGAGGTCCTTTACTTACGAAATTGAATTAAAAATATCTGGACCCCCTGACTCGACAGACAGAAAAAAAGTATCTTATATCCTATTCTGCCCTATGACATGTATTCATACAAAATTTCAGGCAAATTGGTCAAGCCGTTTATTCGAGAAGAAGTCTTATATTTACAAAATTCAATTAAAAATATCTGGACCCCCTGACTCGATAGCCAAAAAAAAAGTATCCTATATCCTATTCTGCCCTATGTGCTATGTTTGTACAAAATTTCAGCCAAATCGGTCAAGCCGTTTGACCGTGAAGAAGTCCCAAACAAACAAACAAACAAACAAATAAACAAACTGACTTTCCCATTTATAATATTGGTGTTGAGGTGTTGATAATACGTAAAAAAACATACTTGTTCAACAATTCATTCATTCATTCATGTTTTTTTTGCTTGTAGCAATATTATCGTCAAATATGAATCTGCTGCTGAATTGAATTGCGTTTAGTTCATTCAATTTTGTAGCCATTTTACGAATTATAGAGGAATTGTTTCGGAATTGCTGGGAATTCAGGAAATGAATTGCTTACAGATGAATCACTCAATGTGGCCTTTTTAGGCCCGCTGATGTTAAGTGTAGATGTGATCGACGATGTAGCACGCTTACCTGGAAGATATCTGTTCACTCGCGATTTGAAGACCCCCGGGTTGTACTTCACAGGAAACAGACTCTGGCAGGAATTCCATTCCTTCGCTGTGCAAATAATAAATGTGGATGCAAAGCGCTTCGTGCGGCAAAATGGAATATCCACCATGTATCGATGGCGCATGTCTGTGCGCCTGGTAGTACGATGGTAAAAGAGGGACGGTGGAATTAGTTCGTGCAATTGGAAGGCACACTCTCCGAAATGTATCCGATTTATATCGGATCGGACGATCTTAAATTATTTTAAGATCGTTTAAAAAAACTAAAAGAACCGACTTTAAACGCCGCGCTAGTCAAAGTAGCCAAGTAGTTAGTAGCATGTCATCGAGGTACCTATATAAATGCATCGTAATACAAATGTTGATATACCTATTAAAAACGGCTCGACTAATTTCGTTAAAATTTAAATGATACCACCTGGGAAGGATTAGAAACAAAAAATAATTTTCAAAATCGGTTTTGACATCTTCGAGTAACATGAACATAAATTAAAAATTAAAAAAGATTCCGACGAATTGAGAACCTCCTCCTAAATGCGGGCACTGCATAATATAAATATGCAGCATAGTGATCGCAACGTGAGATGGCAGGTTTCGCATAAGAGAGAGAGATTACACTACACTAATTAAACTCGGATGTAAGGGACCAATAAACGAGGCTCTGGCGACCGACAAATAACGGTATAACCATTTCAAATTATGGCGTAGCTAAATACTACAGGCCGGTGACGGGCAGCAGCGACACCGGTGCGAGGAGCTACGTCCTGCGATCGCTCAACCGCCTGCCCAGCGTGGCGATTAGGGATATTCCTCCCAATGAGCCGAAGATCGGGCTCTCAGTGGCGTACAGGAGGGTTATTATTTTAACTGTATGTATGTTCATTTTAACCGTATGTATCTGTACCCTCATAACTTCTTAACTCGATATCACAGTTTGACTAATGAGGTATCTTTCGAGGCGTCTTGATTTTCCGCTGTTTTATAATAAGCTAAGATGACCCACTAGAGAACATAAAGTTAGTTTAGCCGTATTACATATAAGGTGGTTAATAAGCCTCAAGGTACGGCCACACCGCGGCGTCCTGCAATCTGCGGGCGGGCGCGATCTCAGTACTTTTCAATTGTTTTCTGATCGCGTTTGGTGTGAACCAGTCGGTACAAATACTACTGCGCTATCTGATCGCCGCCTAGTTCACGCACGCAGGACGCTGCGGTGTGTCCGTACCTTTATATTTTATTAATTAATAATTAAGCATATACAAGGTGGTTGATAAGCCTTTAATTTGATTAATTAAGCACATTAAAAAAAATATTTGCTATTGCTCGCGGCTTTCCTTGCAAATATACTCGATGATTAGGAATATTTCTAAAATTAAAGCGTGTCTTTTCAGTAGTCAGGTTATATATACATTATTTTTTACACTAGTTTATGAAACCTTCATCGCCCTTTAAACCAGCAGTGACCCAGTGACGCCCAAGGTCGCTGACTGTAAAATTTCTATTTTCTTCCGTAAAATATTAGTTTATTACGGTTTATCACAAATAAATTATATTATAATTAGCTTATGTTGTAACATTATAACGTTTACAGTTAAATTATAACTAGCTATGACACACGGTTTTCCTCGAGATCTCGCACTCTAGACCCCGGCCCTAATAAGTCACAGGTATGTGAATATGAAGTCTAAAATACCTAGTTACCGTACAAAATTCTACCATAGTAGTTTTATTTTAGATTTATAGTTATTGTGAGTTTATTTCATGATTATATACTACCGACTATTATAATCACTACTGTTTGTTGTCGCGATCTTGCAACGTAAACTCCCGAGGAAGTGCGTCGGACATGCACGAAACCTAGGTCGAGATCAACAATTATCTGTACCTACTTTTAGTACTAATTTTCATATCAAACTCGATATCTTACATCGAACAAATTTTGCATGAAAAACAGTACACCGCCTCTAGTGGTTACTACACTTCACTAAATTTAGACCAATCAGAGAGCCAAAATAAGTCGAAAACTATGTGAGATCTGTCAAAAGCGTTTACGATGAAGACTTGTACTAAGGGTACAGGAATAAGTATTAACTACCAACTACTATATACTTGGTAGTACTTGGTAGTTTATAATCATAATAGCTTTTCCTATACAAATAATCAGCCAGATCGGTTAACTCGTTTCACCGTAAACAAATAAACCAATATAAAACATATCACAAGAATACAGATAATCAACACCTCAACACCAATCAACACCAATATTATAAATGCGAAAGTCAGTTTGTTTATTTGTTTGTTTGTTTGTTTGTTTGTTTGTTTGGGACTTCTTCACGGTCAAACGGCTTGACCGATTTGGCTGAAATTTTGTACAGAGATAGTACATAGGGCAAAATAGGATATAGGATACTTTTCTTTTGGCTATCAAGTCAGGGGGTCCAGATATTTTTAATTGAATTTTGTAAATATAAGACTTCTTCTCGAATAAACGGCTTGACCGATTTGCCTGAAATTTTGTATGAATACATGTCATAGGGCAGAATAGGATATAAGATACTATTTTTCTGGCTGTCGAGTCAGGGGGTCCAGATATTTTTAATTCAATTTCGTAACTAAAGGACCTCTTTTCGAATAAACGGCTTGACCGATTTGCCTGAAATGTTGTATGGAGACAGTTCATAAGGCAGAATAGAATATAGAATACTTTTTTTCTGGCTATCGAGTCAGGGGGTCCAGATATTTTAAATTGAATTTCGTAAATATAAGATCTCTTCTCAAATAAACGGCTTAAACGATTTACCTGACATGTTGTACAAAGACAATCATAGGGCTGAATAGGATACAGAATACTTTTTTTCTGGCTATCGAGTCAGGGGGTCCAGATATTTTTAATAGAATTTAGTAAATATAAGACCTCTTCTCGAATAAACGGCTTGACCGATTTGCCTGAAATGTTGTACAAAGACAGTTCATAGAGTAGAATAGGATATAGGATACTTTTTTTTTGGCTATCGAGTCAGGGGGTCCAGATATTTTTAATTGAATTTTGTTAATATAATACTTCTTCTCGAATAAACGGCTTGACCGATTTGCTTGAAATGTTGTATAAAGACAGATCATAAGGCAGAATAAAATATAGAATACTTTTTTTTTGGCTATCGAGTCAGGGGGTCCAGATATTTTTAATTGAATTTTGTAAATATAAGACTTCTTCTCGAATAAACGCCTTGACCGATTTGCCTGAAATTTTGTATGAATACATGTCATAGGGCAGAATAGGATATAGGATACTTTTTTTCTGGCTGTCGAGTCAGGAAGTCCAGGTATTTTTAATTGAATTTTGTGAATATAAGACCTCTTCTCGAATAAACGGTTTGACCGATTTGCCTGAAATGTTGTATTAAGACAGTTCATAGAGCAGAATAGGATATCGGATACTGTTTTTTTGGCTATCGAGTGTTTAGATTTTTTTAATTGAATTTTGTGAATGTGTGGCCACTTATCAGCTCAACAGCTTGACCGATTCAGCTGAAATTTTATACATATTACAGTTCATTTTGCATAGAATCACATAGGATACTTTTTTTCTGGCAGCCGAGTCCAGGTGTCCAGAATTTTTTGACCGATTCAGCTGAAATTTTATACATATTGCAGTTCATTTTGCATAGAATCACATAGGATACTTTTTTTCTGGCAGCCGAGTCCAGGTGTCCAGAATTTTTAAAGTGAACTTTGTAAATGTGTGGCCTACTCTCGGTCAAACGGGTTAACCATTTAAGCTGAAATTTTGTGCACAGACAGTCAAAAAGACAGAAGGACAACGAATACTTTTTTTTGGGTGGAAATTTAGGTTGTCTAATTTTTATTATGGAATTTTGTTAATGTGTGGCCTCTTTTCGGCCAAACGGCTTGACCGATTCTGATGAAATTTTGTACAAAGACATTTAATAGGGTATAAAAGGGCAAATAATACTTTTTTTCGGCAGAAAAGTGCGGGTGCCTATATTTTTTGTTAACTATTTTTTGTAAACATAGAGTTTGCATAATCATAAAAGTTTGACCTTAGGTTCATCTATAATTACTCAACTTAATAAGTGCCTTAATTAGGCCATAAAACTGTCATTAAAAGTCATCAAAATTTACGCGATGGCTTTGCTTGCCCAACGTGTTTTATCTGCATTGTGGGAAGTATTTCAAAAACATTCGTGTTTTACCTGCCACATTTAACGTTAGGGTGTTGACTTAGTAGGTTATAAAAACTGTCAGGGTCATAAAACGTAAAAATGTTCGCGCTCACATCGCTCTCGCAGTGATAGCGCTTACTACGCTCGCCCAGTAAAAGCGCTCGCTCCGGTCGCGCAAGCATTTGTAATATCTACTTTGTAGGAATAACAATTCAATTTCGCTCAATTTCCTGTGCTCCAATCATTCCCTGGCGTTGAGGTCATCTGAAACTTTAGAGTTAGATATGCCAGCTCACTCGACAATCTTCTATGATTCTTCTTTCATTATACAGGCAATCCGTCTTTGGAATGACTTACAATTCGACACGCTCCCTCAATGTATACTTTTAAAGAAAAACTAAAAAAAATCTACTTAACACAAACCGGTATTGATGATTATTAAGCTATCTCATGTATTTCTTAAAACTGTTATATATTTGTATGTGTATGTATGTTTATATATTATGCATATTTATTTATATTTGTTTTATTTGTATGTATGTAGATATATGTTATGAAATAAATATTTATGTTTATGACTTTTAAATAGATGTTTATTCATTTTATGATCTCAAAATTGTTAAATGTGCACCTTAGTCCTTTACATATTCGTACTGTCCACTCCGTCCTAAGGTTGTCTGGAAGAGATCGCTTTGTGCGATAAGACCGCCCATTGTACTAATGTATAATGTATTTTAAGATGTTTATTATTTAATTTTGGTGTACAATAAAGAATTATCATTCATTCATTCATACATTTCAGCAATTTTTGTATTTTAATGGCCACATTCATCAAAACGAGTCATAAATTGAAACAGTAGAACTTTCATTAATCATACTAATTTTTTACATTAAAATAAGTGGATATCAAGTTTAACCTTAGGGTCATCGGTGTTGAATTAGCAGGTCATAAAAACTGTCAGGGTCATAAAATGACGTAAGAATTTTCGCACTCGCTTCGCTCGCGCATTGATAGCGCTCGCTATGCTCGCGCAAAACTTTGTTTTATCTACTTTGTAGGTAATATTTCAGCATTTTTTGTATTTTAATAGCCACATGCATCAAATCGAGTTTATAAATTGAAACAGACGCATCAAATCGAGTTTATGAATTGAACAACAAACAACCTTCAATAATCATAATGATTGTGTACCTTAAAATAAGTGGATATCAAGTTTAACCTAAGTGTCATCGTTCTTGACTTAGGTCGGTCATAAAAACTGTCAGGGTCATAAAAAGTCGTAAAAAATTTTCGCGCTCGCTTCGCTCGCGCATTGATAGCGCTCGCTGCGCACGCGCAAACCTTTGTTTTATCTACTTTGTAGGTTATATTTCGGCATTTTTTGTATTTTAATAGCCACATGCATCAAAACGAGTTTATAAATTGAAACAGTAGAACCTTCAATAATCATAATGATTTTTTACCTTATAATAAGTGAATATCAAGTATATAACCTTAGGGTCATCGGTCTTGACTTAGTAAGTCATAAAAACTGACAGGGTCATAAAAAGACGTAAAATTTTTTCGCGCTCGCTTCGCTCGCGCATTAATAGCGCTCGCTGCGCTCGCGCCGACATTTGTCATCAGTGTTAACTTAACAGGTCATAAAAACTGTCAGGGTCATGAAAGGTCGTAAAAATTTTTCACGCTCGCTTTGCTCGCGCAGTGATAGCGCTTGCTACGCTCGCGCAGTAATACTGCTCGCTACGCTTGCGCAAACATTTGTTTTATCTACTTTGCAGGTAATATTTCAGCATTTTTTGTATTTTAATAGCCACATCCATCAAAACGAAGCTATAAATTGAAACAGTACAACCTTCAATAATCATAATGATTAATAACCTTAAACTAAGTGAATATCAAGTTTAACTTTTGTGTCATCAGTGTTAACTTAGTAGGTCATAAAAACTGTCAGGGTCATAAAAAGTCGTAAAAATTTTTCGCACTCGCTACGCTCGCGCAGTAATAGCGCTCGCTCTGGTCGCGCAAGCATTTGTTATATCTTCTTTGTAGGAAACATTCCAGGAACTTTTGTATTTTAATAGCCACATTCATCAAAACGAGTTATATTTGGAACAGTTCAACCTTTAATAATCATAATAATTTTTTACCATAAAATAAGTGGATATCAAGTTTAACCTTAGGGCCATCGGTTTTGTCTTAGTAGGTCATAAAAACTGTCAGGGTCATAAAAAGACGTATAAAGTTTCATAAAAACTGTCAGGGTCATGAAAGGTCGTAAAAAAAATTCGCGCTCGCTTTCCTCGCGCAGTGATAGCGCTTGCTACGCTCGCGCAGTAATACTGCTCGCTACGCTCGCGCAAACATTTGTTTTATCTACTTTGTAGGTTATTACCTACAAAGTCATTTCAGCATTTTTGTATTTTAATTGCCACATGCATCAAAACGAGTTTATAAATTGAAACAGTACAACCTTCAATAATCATAATATATATTAACCTTTAAATAGGTGGATATCAAGTTTAACCTATGTGTCATCGGTGTTGACTTAGTAGGTCATAAAAACTGTCAGGGTCATAAAAAGTCGTAAAAAATTTTCGCGCTCGCTTCGCTCGCGCAGTGATAGGGCTTGCTACTCTCTCACAGTAATAGCGCTCGCTCCGTTCGCGCAAGCATTTGTTATATCTACTTTGTAGGAAACATTTCAGCAACTTTTGTATTTTAATAGCCACATCCATCAAAACGAGTCATACATTGAAACAGTACAACCTTCAATAATCATAATGACCTTGGTTAGGTTTACCAAGTACCAAGTAATGATTACTGATTTTAACAATAGACGATATCGAGTTCGTCCTAAGAGTCATCTATATTGACTTGATTATTAGGTCATTAAACTGTCAGGGTTATAAAAAGTCATAAAAAATTTTCACTCGCCCAATAATAGCGCTCGCTACGCTCGCGCAGCTATCCACCTTATTTTCTTTGTAAGAAATGTTTCAGGAACTGTTGTATTGAGTCAAACATTTAAACAGCACAACTTCGTATAGCTAACCAAAATGATTAATGACTTTAACAATAGAGGATATTGAGTTCGACTTTGAGGGTCATCTATGGTGATTTGGCCTAAGAGATCATCGATCTAGACCTCAATGGTCATAAAGACACAAATAACGCGGGCGAAGCCGCGGGTAACAGCTAGTGTGTCCATAATCTGTATTCTTGTGATACCTATGTTTTATGTATTCGATTAAGGCTAAAGTGTTCAATAAATATTTATTATTCTTTTATTTCGTAGTCGTACACGGGTAGTACACGCCCGGTCTTTTGGAGGGCATTGATGGAGCCTAAGCCAATATTATTTATTATTATCTTATATAGTAAAAACTGTAAAGATATAAAAGTCTTAAAGAACTATAAGGTTTATCCAAGATTTAAGTACTTATTATTTTGAGCTTTCAAGCTTATATCGCCAATTATGACGTCAATATATCGTCAACTGGTTGTTTAATAATTATATTAAACAACCAGTTATCTTGACACCTCTGTCTGCAACGTGCTCGTTGTCATAATAATAATAATTTGTATATTTATATCCAAAGATTGACTGGAAGAGATCGCTCTTAGCGATAAGTCCGCCCATTGTACTATAGTTTTTATGAGTTAACTGTTTCGTAAGTTACTTTACGTGGTGTACAATAAAGTATTTTGTATTGTATTGTATATTTCTAACCCGCAGGAGCGGCTTTGTGGCGAGCCGCCGGTGAGTGGCGACACCGCGTACCCCTATCCCGTGAGAGCTAAATGAGACCCTCTGACCCCCGGCTTGCCTTGACCGGCCGGCCGGTGGTGGGAATCGCAAGAGCTAAGACCTAAGCTTCAGGGTGGAAGTGTTTAAGGCATAAAGCCGCTAGTAGCGTTTAGTGAAAGTGCAGCACACCTCTCAACACCCTTAGCTATACACACCAATGTTGCCCCTCGGCGCCGACATAACGGTCCGCCTTTTGGGGGCCCATTCAGTGTATAGCATGTCACCACCCGCCTTAATAATTTGTAATGAGGCATGATTGGCGGGTGCCGTTCCTCATAGACCAGCAATTTGACATTAATTAGTTCACCAAATAGTCTCATAATATAATGTACCATCTTTTTATAACATAGTTTACCATGTCTCCTTCTCATCCATAGTAATAACTAAGTTATAATTGTAAAGGGCCTCTTGATGTTGGCTTCGGCTCCATCAATGCCCTCTAAAAGACCGGGCGTGTACGACCCGTGATATTAAATAAATAATTTGTGTATTTCTAATAAAAATTTAAGCCTTATGCTTGTCTGTCCGCAATGAGAAAATTAACTAACAAATTTAGTTTTATATACACACTGAGTCCAATTGAAAAAGTCGATTTATCGCATGTAAAAGTATATAAATCAGAATACAAAGGACTTCTATATAATATTCGAATGAGTTCAACGAGGCGCTTCATTTTTTCTGTTCATGGTAAGATTTATTTTTTTGTATTTATTTATATTTAAAAAAAGGATATATTATTATTCATTAATTACACTTCATGTAAGAATAGTGAATTTTAAATGATGAACGAAATATATACATTTTTTTTAATATCGTATAGGCTAGCGTTTGACCACTATCTCACCTGTGGGTAAGTGATGATGCGGTTGAAGATGGTAAGCACGCTAGGCCTAGAATGGGAACTGGCTCTCAAGGATAGCTGCCGGAACACATTAGATGATTTGACGACAGATTTTAAACATACATACATACATACATACAATCACGTTTTTCCCGTTAAGATCTATCTAGTCACACACTCACTATCTAGTGTCCGCCTGGCCAGCTGCCACCGTCAAGTAAGAAAATCTATCGCAAAACATCTAATGTGTTCCGGCAGCTATCCTTGAGAGCCAGTTCCCATTCTAGGCTTAGCGTGCATTCCATCTTCGACCGCAACATCACTTACCAACAGGTGAGATAGCGGTCAAACGTTAGCCTATGAGACATAAAAATAAACTGGCCAAGTGCAAGTCGGACTCGCACTCGTAGGGTTCCGTACCACACTACAGTATTTTATAAGATCGAGCAAAAAAATACCTCTATCATTTTTCGCCAACAAAAATTTCTTATAACGCCATCTAACGTCTAACAAAGGTGTTAGGGATCGACATTTCAATATAACGCCATCTATGGGACGTTTACTTAACGAAGCATTCATAGATGGCGTGAAATGCCGATAAAAAGACGTTTCTTGTATGGGGACCCTCTATTATTTTTAACTTCATTCTGTTTTTAGTATTTGTTGTTATAGCGGCAACAGAAATACATCATCTGTGAAAATTTCAACTGTCTAACTATCACGGTTCATGAGATACAGCCTGGTGACAGACGGACAGACAGACAGACAGACAGACAGACGGACAGCGGAGTCTTAGTAATAGGGTCCCGTTTTACCCTCTGGGTATGGAACCCTAAAAACATGCTCACCGGTTATAGATACTTGACTTGGCCTTTCTTTAAAACGTGTCCGATCTGGTCGTGATACGTTCGCCTAGGTCGCCCTCTACCGGCTGCCCCATTCACACTCGTCTCATAAATCTGCTTCGTCTAACTTTCCATAAAATATAACGAAATATAGATAATTTAAAATACCGGAATTAGGACGCATCTCAAATTCTACCAAAAAAACCTTCTGTAAACTGTTGAGTAGTTTAAATTTAGTTTTAATTATTATTTTATTATTTTATTAATTTAGTTTTTTAATGTTTAGTTGACCACTCGTCAAGCTGGATTGCTATTTCTTATCTCTTATCAACCGACTTCAAAAACGAGGAGGTTCTCAATTCGACTATTTCCTTCCTTTCCTGTTCCGTACTTCAAAAGGAATAAAGGAACCTTTATAGGATCACTTTGTTGTCGGTCTGTCAGTCCGTCTGTCCATCTGTCATTCTGCAAAGTTAAGTTTGTCCTTTATACTAGTTTGATTTGTACGGAAGCCTCGGTGCGCGAGTTTAACTCGCACTTCTCGGCTGTTTTTAGGGTTCCGTACCCAAAGGGTAAAACGGGACCCTATTACTAAGACATCGCTGTCCGTCTGTCACCAGGCTGTATCTCATGATCCGTGATAGTTAGACAGTTGAAATTTTCACAGATAATGTATTTCTGTTGCCGCTATAACAACAAATACTAAAAACGGAATAAAGTTAAATATAATAGGGGGTCCCCATACAAGAAACGTGTTTTTTCGGCATTTAATATAACGCCATCTATGAACGCTTAGGTAAACGTCCATAGATAGCAATATATTGAAATGCCGATCTCTAACACCTTTGTGTTAACTTTCACTTCGATATTAGACGGTAGATGGCGTTATAACTTTAGAAATAATTTTTTATTCATTATTATTTTTGCTGGCAAAAAATGATAGTGGTATTTTTTGCTCGATCTTATAAATATACTGTATTGTGGTACGGTACCCTACGAGTGCGAGTCCGACTTGCACTTGGCCAGTTTATTTTTTATTTATTCACCACAACATTTGCTATTCATGGTATGTCAAAATGTCTTCTAAACTAAAATGAAAACACTAGTTTTATGCTAATGTTATAAGATTTTATAAGATGTAGTAGAAAGAATTAATATTTATCTAACATTTCCGTGCAGAAATGAATATTCGCTAATTTTACAAACCATGTATTCGTTTAAAGAATTAAAAGTGTTACATTTAAAAATTAATTTATTTTTTGTTTGAAATTATGTAGTGATAGTTTCGTTAGGTACATAAATTGGTAATTTATTGTTCACTAGCTGACCCTGCAAACGTTGTTTTGCTAAAACCCAAATATCTTACGGAACCCTATTTTTTTCCAAAATAAAATGTAGCCTATGTTACTCGTGGATACTGTGGCTTTCGAATGGTGAAAGAATTTTTAAAAACGGTCCAGTAGTTATTGAGCCTATTCATTACAACCAAACAAACAAAGTTTTCCTCTTTATAATATTAATATATAGTGTAGATATAGATGAGCTTTATGTTACTTATTCTTGTTTTTAAACTTTTTGATGTCTAATTTATGGCAGACACAAATTTTCCTTATTCTTTAATTATAGTTATGTATACTTATCCATATTTTTTAATAAACGTTTCTTGTCTGTGTGGGTTGGGGTGATTGTAAATGTACTATGAGACTATTGTAAATGTACTGTGATACGAGTGTCATAAAGCTGTTAATCTTGTTAACATTTCAGATGAAATTAAAGATGACCGTCTTGATTCTCATAGCCGCTTTGATTACTACATCATTGGCTCTATTCGTGGGAAAACCTGTTAAAATATTTGGTGCTGATTACAACATCCAAGAATTGACATTCCCAAAAGCCTACAGGAATCTTGTAGATATAACGTATGAGAGAGACCAGAAAATTGTTTACTTTAGTGTCGCCCAAGATAACACCGTAATTTTATCATTTTACGATTACTATACTAACGAAATTGGAACGTCACTACATACTGTAGATGGACAAGTCACTTCTTTAGAAATGGATAGGGCTACAAAAACACTGTATGTAGGTACGGATAGAGGTCTGAATTGGATGATTCCGAAACATGGACACGGACCGTTTAATATAAATATTCAAGGGCAACCGTTAGTGAAGTACGAGTACAAAAGAAAAAAGAAAATCACTTGCATTTACTTCAAAGACGGAGTTCTTTACTACGTTACAAAAGAAGACGGTGCTTTAATATACGAAACTAGAACTAAAGAGAGCATTCCGTACGGTGGTATGCCGAAAGGATATTTTGACAAATTTGTGATTGATAATAACAATTATAAAATTTTTATGAATAGGGACACACAAGAGGGATTTTGGGTGCGTGAAGATGTGTTAATACCTACAAAATTCTTAATGAATGTCACCGATGTAGCTGTAGATTATGAGTATATAGCCTATGTGTCTTCACATGATTCACTATATTATTTTGATAATAAGAAACTGGAATTGGTAAAGGTGGCCGATATACCAGGAATAGACAGAATGATTTTAGTGGATAAGGGTCTTCCAATATACATATCCGATGGGAAGCTCAGACGAGTGTCGCCCGCTGTCACCCAATGTAGAAATATTACGGGGTAGAAAAGTCGTAAAAGTCACTATTGATGTAAACTACTATTTAGATATGCCCGTTTGCACAAAACTTAAGAACCGCCTTTAGCTCATAGATTTATATACCTTTAGCTTGTGAAAATATACAAATTCGAATCCAAATGTTACCAAAATCTCAAAACATAGATAAATATGGGATTATTGAGCAATCTACAACAAATATTTTGCGATTTCGTTTCCTGATGTTGCTTTAATTGAGATATTTTGAAATATTAGGTGATGATTAAGTTCAGTGTAAACGGGTATTAATAATGCAGTCTTGTTCAAAATCTCGATTCTCGCTCTATCGATTTGTAGTACTAATATTTAAAATATTAAAATTTAAAAAAAAAACATTGTTTTTATCCCCCGGTACTTTTAACGTCGTAAGCAAGTTTTTGAATAAAATAATTAA
The DNA here is from genome assembly GCA_954871355.1 of Cabera pusaria. Classification (NCBI taxonomy): domain Eukaryota; kingdom Metazoa; phylum Arthropoda; class Insecta; order Lepidoptera; family Geometridae; genus Cabera; species Cabera pusaria. The sequence continues at coordinate 2,870,157 of OX940910.1, forward strand.
GATCGTTTAAAAATTAAAACAACCGACTTCAATTTCAGTAGCAAGTTTGAGACGTTTATCGTCATATCTCTGGAGATACCTTTCAGATCTCGATGAAATGACAATGGGACCATCTCGGAAACGTACCCTACCGATTACGAAAATTGACTGAAATTGACTCGCGGGCATGGAAGTCGGTTGTTTTAGTTTTATAAAACAAGCTTGGAGTTACAACCTAAAAATTATAAATAACCGGCCAAGTGCGTGTCGGGCCACGCGCAGTGTAGGGTTCCGTAGTAGCCTGTTATTCAATGCAAGTCTTTACCCGTTATAAACAAGCAACTAGGTACTACGTCTTTGTCACTTTAAAGGATTTATTCTAAGGATTTTGTATTTGATACAAAATTATCCAACACCCAAGTTCAATGACTATAACTGTTAAACTCATAAAGTTATCTCAACCGCTATAATTTTTCTTTTAAGTTAATGAAACGCGCTATTATCACGAAATTTCCCAGATTTTTCAAGCCAGCAGTTTAGCTTTTAGAAGGGGGGACGCCCTACTGGAACAAAAATTTGCACTTTAAAGTTTAATATTTCGTAAACGGAGCATTCAATCGAAAAATGGTATTAGCAACCCTTAAGTCATTTTAAAAGACCTATTCAACAATACCCCACACGATGGGGTAAACGATGAAAAAAAAATCATCCCCACTTCTCATATAGGGAAGCTACCCTAAAAAAAAATATTTTTCCAAATTTTATTTCAGCATTTTGTCGCGGTAATATATATACATACCCCCACAAAATTACAGCTTTCTAGTATTAACGATCTCTTAGCAAAACCTCGGACAGACAGACAGACAGACAGACAGACCCTAAAAAGCGGTGGATACGCCATTTAAAATCCAATTTCTGTATTGTAAGAACATAACTTTACTTAAAAGTAAGTCTTGGGCTTAAATATCATATTTCATCATATTCGTTTACTTCGTCCGTCTGATTCATAGATCATCAGTTTGGATGGGGAAATTGGAAAAATTTAGAATAGTACGGTAGGTATTACTCCGATATCGCAAAGATGTATCAAATCTTTCAATTGTGTGATTGCAATCGGCAGTTGGCTATTGTATTATAGTTTCTGAAATACAAAATTAAATTATTTTTGGTGAGTTTCTTCATTACCATTGAGTTTCTTTCATACAACTACCCTTTCCTGTACCTTTTCCTCTCAAACTACCATAAAAAAGGCAGACGGAGCCGTGCCTAACAACAACAACGTGCCTGTGAACGCAAGTCCAGTAATACTAAATGCTTGAGTAATACGCTTCCGCGCTCTTTTTGCTACCAAGCGGTTGCAGGGTCGAACGCTTCCGTGCAGTATTACTTCGCAGCGTTGCTTACGTAGTAATCATGCCGTAATGACTATGCCGGACTGAGCGCGGAAACTTATTACTCAAGCATTTAGTATTAGTGAACTTGCGTTCACACGGGTGTTAGGCACGGCTCCGTCTGCCTTTTTTATGATAGTCTGAGCTTTTCCTTTTCCTGTTCCATTTCCCTTTACTTTTTCTTTTATAATCTTCAGCTCAAAGAGGGTATCACGAACAAACGAAGCGATCTACCCGACGACTACTCGTTTCGGTCGTTCGTAGCCCCTACCATTTGCTATCGACGAAACTCGTTCTCGACATACAACACTCACACTATCTTCACGCGTTTTGATTTGGACTACATCTGTTTGGCTCCAACACCTAGTCGCATTCCTTATAATAAAGTTATATGTACCATTGAGGAAATTATCAGTCATGACAAAATACCTAAGGCTGATGCTGAGATTCTCAGACAAGATGTCGCGTTACGTTATGACTCTCCAAAAAACTCAACCTAATGTCAATGCTGCTGGAACTTTCTGCATTAAGAGACCTGCGCAACGATGACGACATTTTAATGTTAAAGGCTGTGTAACGTTGTGTCTAGCGCCGTTACTAAATCTAGGCCAATTAATAAAAGTCTAAGACAAAAAATAAAAACTACATCTATACTAATATTATAAAGAGAGAACATTTGTATTTTTGTATTTTTGTATGTTTGTAATGAGTAAGTTCAAAAACTACTGAACCGATTTAAAAAATTCTTTCACTAATACATAGAATGGACTTTCGGAATGAAAATAGGCTATATATTATCCCGTTTAAATCAAAGGTACATTTGTGGAGACCTAATTTGCAACCTAAGTCGGCAAATAAACGGTCTAAAAAACACGTTTCTTACGAACGCTGCTTAATTGAAAATAGATAGAAGAATATTTTCTATGCAAGAGTTCTACAACTTAATAAGACCTACAAAAAAGTCCGCGACAGCATATGTCTATCTCTTAAGGTTGACTCACAGTAACCATTTTAATCTTAAAATTTTTGTTAAAAAATATTACATAAATGCCAAGGCTATTTTCAAGTATATAGTATTAATCCTTATCCAAATAATTACGTTAATTAGCTTGGCCATATATTATAGATTAAAATTGTCCTTTACAGTATATAATTCAAATGAAAACTCTAGAAGATATCACGAATTTCACAAACACGCATCGCAAAATTAATAAAATATTTGCAGTGAAACCACAGATTAGGTCATAGTTACTGAGAAAATATTATTATAGGCTTAGCTATGCTGTAGATCCCCACCGATCACAATCAATTTGAAGACAATATAGTATAATAATATGATCTATTGTATAAAATAATATTCATCTATATATATAATAATATAATATTATATTTTAAACCACCCTGACTGATCTATGTATAATAGCTTTTTCCAATAACTCTAAACACGACATTTAAAATCTGAGCTGTAAGTTGGTGAGGATTTGAGTATTCTGTAGAGTCCAGGAGGCTTCCATGTTCTTACAATATCGTTGAAGAAGAAGATTTTCGAATTGATCAGACCTATGAAAGTTGATTTCATAGCGCAATTAACTAGAAAAAAGCTACTAATTTTATAACGATTGAACGAATTTTCATGAATCAAAGCTAAGAAAACTCTCGATGAAGACATCTATCAAACAAAAAAAAACTATCAATAATAAAAACAAAATCGGTTCATCCGGTAAGGTGCTAAGATGCTACAGACAGACACACAGATACACACGTTAAACGTATATTACCCCTACATTTTGCGTCGGGGAACGCCGTAAGGTTACGGCGGCAGATGTATTCCTTGGTGGTAAGCTACTTTATGGTAGATTTAATGATTCCACTACCACTGTACGAAAACTCATGATTCATGAATGCACATAAAACTTTCATTGGTAGGTATATAACTAGGATTTGAACCAACGACCGTCGGGTCAGAATCAGGGTAACTATCCTTTACGCTAAAGGGCCGTCCAATATCAATACGTAAGTATTATAAAACAAAGTTCATCACTGCGTCTGTCTGTCTGTTGGCAATAATATCAATAGCTACTGAACGGATTATCATGCGGTTTTCACCAATAGCCAGAGTGTTTATGAGGAAGGTTTAGGTGCATAATTCGTTAAGGTTTTGTGTAAATTGGATGAAATATGACGATGGTTGTTAAATATGTTCATATTTTATATTCGATGCAACAAACTGATGCAAATTTTGTAGGCATATATGTTCTACCCGTGCGAAGCCGGGGCGGGCTGCTAGTAACTTATAAAATATAAAGAATTTATTTACCTTCCTACCACCTGTGAAATAATATCATCATCATCATCATCGTAATCAGCCGATGTTAGTCCACTGCTGGATATAGGCCTCTCCCAAGACTCGCCGCTGAGCCATAGAATAATGAATAGTACAAGTAACTGAGCCCGATTTTCGGCTATTTTTGTTTTTTCCAGTTTGTCAATCGATATACATTGACGTTACGATGAAATCATCAATATAATAATACTTTTATCCATTATTTTAGTTGATTTATTAAAAGCTGCTCGCCTGATTCCGTTAAAATTTAAATGGGACCATCTTGGGGTGTACACCTTTCCAATAAAAAAATAATTATCAAAATCAGACTACTCTGTAAAAAGTTATGCGTGGTCACACATAAAAATAAATATATATACACGTTGACTTGATAACCTCCTCCGTGTTTTTTCGTCGGTTAATAAAAAAACAAAATTTTGGGATTAACAGATTTATTTTAAATGATCACAACAACATTCTATAAAATATGTTTGTAGATGGCATCTTAATTGTGACAGATAAACAAATAGTAATTACACTGCCCATACTTCTTTTTTTAAGTTTTATTATGGGTCCACACGATTAGTGTATTTAGCCAGTGTCGAGTATTGAAATTCTTCAAGTTTTTATGAGTTTTAGTCGTAGATATGGGTCAAAGTCACATTTCATGTCAGTTTTCAAGTAAAAGTCTAGTCAAAGTCATACCTTCAGTAAAGATGTGGTGTTTACTGAAGATTTTCAGTGGAATTTTGGTGAGAACGCAAATAGTATGTTTTTCAACATTTTGCTGTTTCCCTACACTTGCACACATTCACCGGCCATTAATGGTTAATAATCCACATTTATTACACATTAACTCGCGGAAGAACACAAGGAAAAAATACAATTAGATCACACCCACTTTTCCACGTTCCCGCCAAAACTCCCTGGCGATACTTTTGACACTGGCAGAAAAACGTCAAGCAAAATTTAAGAGTCATGATAGTAGTCATTGTCATAATAATCAGCAGAATGAGTAGGTCGATCACGCAATAAAGCATATATTCTGTCGTTAACTACAAAAAAATATTCATCTACACCAACAAAAATAATCTTTTTAATATTTTCCATATTACTACCATATTTTGTAACAGTGTTGGATGTGCTATTGAATGCAAACACACCTCTTTTAGTTGCTATAAATACATCCTTTTTGGGATCTATAGCTATATCATTGGCGTCATTAATATCAACGCGCACCTTTTGTGTTGCTGGCAGGCCAACAGTACCCCGTGGTAAACAGAACACTTCACCATTTCTTATATATACCATGGCATGCAACTTGTCTATAACAAACTTGTCGATAGCGACAGAGAAGTTGTTATGCTGAAAGTTTTCTAGAATTTTATTGTCGACCACCTCGTCATACGCATACAGATATGTTTCATTGCATTGAGTGACAAAATACAATGTGCCATAAGAAGATAAAAATAAATTTTTGATAGCATCTTCAACGGTCTTAATTTTCTTGAATTCAGTTAATACGGGGTCGAGAGAGATTTCGTAAAGACCGTCTTCCCCACCAGCGTATAATTTGCCAGTTTTGTGGGATATTGCTAGAGCAGTAGGCCAATATACAACTCCTACGTCTTTCCAGACTTGTCTAGTTTCGAGGTTTAATGCGCTGAGATAACGTGCCCAAATAATTTCATTTTTCTTTCGGGGATTCGAATATATAACGTATAACGTTTTATTATTGGGGTTATATGCCAAGTCATGAACTTTATATATGGCGCTGTCGATGAGCTTGATGGTATGGTACTTGTTCTTGATGCATACTCCATCGCAGACGAGGGGACAGTCCTCTGTCGCTAATACTGACGTAAAGTACAGCAGCACGAGGTAGAGGAATTTCATTGTTTGCGTTCTGTAACAGTATATTATTCCATGCATTTCAGTAGATTGAGGCTACACGCAGGATGACTGGTAGCGGTTGAAAAAAGACGGCTAAAGATCGAGCACAACGGCGTCTTATAGGAGAGGCCTATGTCCAGCAGTGGACTAATGCAGGCTGATAATGATGATGAGGCTAAACAAGTGTGTTGCGCTGCGTTGCGACAACTTTGCGTGTCATATTTACATACTAACTTAAGATCGTTTACAAAGCGAAAAAAAAGCGACATGGAATACCGCAATAGTCATCTTCGGTTCCCTATTGTTTTGCAGCATATTTTTCTTGACATAATTACTGTTAGCATAAGATTTGTGGCATAATATTCTAAGAATAATATTATAAACGCATAACTATAATTCGGCATAATTTTTTGTGTCATATTATTATAGCATAATTATTAAATAGTACTTTTTTAAATTTTTATCTTTTCACGACTAATCTAGCTAGTAGACCGATTTTGTTTAAATATTGCTCTGGTATACCAGAGCAATATTTAAACAAAATCGGTCTATTATATGTCCCATTCCATTATTAGGTATACCTACCTAGGACATATAATACTTTTTAACGCAGACGAAGGTTACGAGGCTCAATTTGTAGATTTACGAAAAAATATCATAAACTTAATGAAAAAGTTTATTGGATGTGTTAAGCATGTCAAGATGCGCGTAATAAGTGTAAATATTGACTTATAACTACCTAACCAAATTACGAACATAATAATGAGCTGATATCTAATCAAATGCAGAACCAAAACCGTGAGATAGATGCACTTCGAAAAAGGTATGTTATGTTAATTTAATGTTTGTTTGACCTATCAAATAACTTTCAGTTCTTAAATAAAAATAATCGCGGCGTAAGGGTGGCCCAAGGACCACCCCCGCCGAACTTGAACCTACTGTCACAGTCTAGTACAAAAATGTTGTTGGTATTAATAACTTTATCTTACTTTATTAAATTAATTTAATTTGGCTGCGGACTTGTAGTTCACATATTACTAAATATTGATTTAAAAACTTAAAACCACGAACTTTTTTTTTTGAGCCGAGCAACTCTCTACTAAACATGACAGTCTTACCTTAATTCTGACTTTGGAAGTGTAATTTTTTTTATGTACTTTTATAATACTATCGTCGTTTCTTTAAAAAATAATAAATGTGTAATTAAGTAAACATTGTTTCTTTTAATCGGAATAATTCAGCATAAAGTATGTGTATACATTCAGTTATGCTTGTTTAGACAATATGCCAAAAGAAATGCGATAGTACTATTATGCCATTTAAAATTATGCGTAACCCGTTATGCCTAAGTAAATTATGAATAAAAAATTACGCGAAACAAAGGGATCCCGTCAACTTCAGTACGAAGTTTGAGGTGTTTATCTTCATTTCCCTGGACATACTTATTAGATCTCAATTAAATTACAATAAGACCATACGGGAAGCATACTCTCTTAAACAAAACAATTGCATCGGTTCGAACGCTATTGCGTTGTAGAAAAGTAATTAGAGGCAATTAAAAAAAAAATTTTTTGAGACTATGTTTTCTCAAAAATTGTCCAGTCTTACCAGTCTGCACCTTAATCACAGTCATATCTTAGCCGAATTGAAAAATTCTTTTTTTTAGGGAGATTATGCCTCCCGTTTGGTCCCATTAAAATTTTATCGAGATCTGATAATAATCTCCGGAGATATGAGGATAAACAATATAAACAAATTTGATAGGTACCTCGATGACATGATTATGGCTAGTGGATATTTTCACTATAGCGGAATATGAAGTCGATTTTTAAGGTTCCGTACCTAAAGGGTAAAACGGGACCCTATTACTAAGACTCCGCTGTCCGTCTGTCTGTTTGTCTGTCTGACCGTCTGTCACCAGGCTGTACCTCATGAACCGTGATAGTTAGACAGTTGAAATTTTCACAGATGATGTATTTCTGTTGCCGCTATAACAACAAATACTAAAAACAAAATAAAGTTAATAATAGAGGGTCCCCATACAAGAAACGTGTTTTTTTCGGCATTTCACGCCATCTATGAACGCATAGTTAGGTAAACGACCCATAGATGGCGTTATATTGAAATGTCGATCCCTAACTCCTTTGATAGACGTTAGATGGCGTTATAAGAAATAAAATGTTAATTTTTAAAATTTAAAATTATTATTTCTTGCTGGCGAAAATTGATAGTGGTATTTTTTGCTCGATCTTATAAAATACTGCAGTGTGGTACGGAACCTTACTAGTGCGAGTCTGACTTGCACTTGGCCAGTTTATTTCTTTTTGTACAATCACAAATGATTCGTTTTGAACAATCATAAATTATTGTAGTCATCTATAGACACCCCGCACGTATAGGTTTCATGAATATTTTTTTTTAGTTTTAGTTCCATGTATGGGGATTGGGGAGCCCCTCTTTATTTTTTTTATTTTTATTTTTGTATAAAATCGTATAGCGGTCCACAAAATACATCTGCCTACATACAACTCAGAGACCTATCTTAATTGGAGTTAACTATGTTTGTATGGGGACAGACTCCCTTTAATTTTCAACTTTTTTTTTTGGAATTTTTTCGACCCAAAACCTATAGGGTACTTCCGGTTGACCTACAATTGTCAATTTTGGTTAAAAGCAAGGTCTTACAGCACAAGTAAAGGAAATTCCGAAAAATAAAAAGGTTGAAAATCAAAGGATACCATACATGGGTGGGGCTCACAAAATTTGTACCATAACGCACTAGAAAACGTAACACATAAATTAAAATGCAACACACTGGAAATTTTGTAACACGCTGGAACCCTGTAAAGGCAGGATTACATTGTATAAACATTTACTAAAAAATCTTACCACATTTAAGAGTAATGATGATAAATCGTATAAATCATCAATATTATATTTCCCTAAGTTATATTTACTGGAAATATGACTATTTCATGAAAAAAATACGGTTTCCAGGATAATTTAACTTGAGAAATTATTGATGATTTTTAAGATTATTAATCAGTAGGTAAGTAAATACTATCATTATTGTAGCGTATCAGATAAAAATGACAAGACATTTTAAAATTTACTTTTTATTATTGTCACATTTTTTGCAAAAGCAAATGTATTATACCCCTTTTGGACTCCGCCGCAGTCGGTTAAAGACAATGTGCACCAAGCTTAATGTTATCCAGTGTGTTACGTAACACATTATGTAACACAACATAACACACCAGAGCGAACACACGAGAAAATTCTAGTGTTTACTTGACTATAGCAGCCGCAAATTCAAAGAAATATTGGAAAGAAAGCCATAATATACGACACAAAAAGGTATTTATTTAGTATCTATACTTCAATATAAAGAAAGACAAACACTTTCCTTGAAAATTCTGTATTTAATAACCAATTTTTTGGAGGGAAAAAACACTACACCAAATCACTTCACTTGTGTTACAAGACTAAAATGGTTGGCATTAAATTGACACATGACGGCTGTTGGTATACGGTGTTGCCACCCTACAAAATATGTTCTAGTGTGGTTATCACTAAACTACGAAAGCTACCGTGTAACACATTACTTGTAACACACTAGAAGATTTTATGGGACTTTTTTTTTTATTTGTTGTTTTGTAAGCAATTACAATTTTTTGCGAGATTTACGGACAAAGTTCTTTGAATTAACTCCCATACTAACAATAAAGACAAAAAGAAATGAAATTAACAGCGTAATAAAAAAATAAAAATTAAAACCTTATCGACGGACTGCGCTGGGACATTTCTGTTTTTTATGGAGCAAATAAATTATTAAAAGTTTTATGAACTTATGTATTGTGTAAATTGAAGATTTTGTGTATTTTCTTTGCAAACATCAATTTTGATGTATTTATTTTAATGCAACAAATAAAATTCTTTGATAGAAATTACCATAATATACTAAAATTTAGGAGCAAACATGTGACCGCGATTTTTTTTAACCTCCCCTCCCCCTCCCCCACAATTCCACCTCCCCTCCCTCGCCTTCCTTTCCCCCTCCCCCTTCACCTTCACAAATTTTGATTGTCATATTTATTTATATCGAATCAACAGCCTAAACAATAAGTTTTAAGTTTCTAACTTTAAAAATGACGATACTTCCATACAACTTTTCATCCCCCTTTTCATTGACGTTTCACTGCAGATATTTTATTAATTTTGCGATGCGTATATGTGAAATCCGTGATATCTTCTAGAGTTTTCATTTGAGTTATATACTGTAAAGGACAATTTTAATCTATAATATGTGGCCAAGCTAATTATTTGGATAAGGATTAATACTATATACTTGAAAATGGCATTGGAAGTTATGTAATATTTTTTAACAAAAAATTAATGATTAAAATGGTTACTGTGGGTCAACCTTAAGAGATTTTTTGTAGGTCTTATTAAGTTGTACAACTCTTCCATAGAACATATTCTTCCATCTATTTTCAATTGAGCAGCGTTCGTAAGACACGTGTTTTTTCGACCGTTTTTTAGTCGACTTAGGTTGCAAATTAGGTCTCCACGAATGTACCATTGATTTAAACGGGATAATATATAGCCTATTTTCATTCCGAAAGTCCATTCTATATATTAGTGAAAGAATTTTTTTAATCGGTCCAGTAGTTTTTGAGCCAAATCATTACAAACATACAAAAATACAAAAATACAAATGTTCTCTCTTTATAATATTAGTAAGTAGTAAGTATAGATAACAAAACAAAACAAATACATCCTTACATACAATATACATAAATACTTATATTCCTATATACATAGATACATACATACACATTCATAAATATATAATACTATTACCTATACATATGTTAAACTAGAAGTGCTCCGCGGCTTCACCCGCGTTAAAAACTCCTTTTATTTACTTAAAACCTTTCTTTTGTAAAAACGATTCTATCATTAAAGACATCGATTATGAATTATCCAAATCGTTTCACCCGTTTTCATGTTATCGCTTGACTAAGGCAAATCGGGATTCATATTTATAAAACCCGAAAAACCCAAATTATCATACTTTGTTACCTAACCCATTTAAAAAAAATCCTACAACACGTACTTATTTATTTATTTACAGAAGTACTTATGTGTAAAGTTTCGAATAAAATAGACTATCTCAACTTGTTTCGCCATACAAACTTTGAACCCCCATTTCATCCCCTTAAGGGGTGAATTTTGAAAAATCCTTTCTTAATTCCCCCCTAACGTACTAAGACAAATATACCCTCCAAATTTCAAATCTCTACGATCAGCGATTTAGGCTGTGCGTTGTCTGTCAGTCAGTCAGTATGTCAGGACAAAGATTCTTATAGTATTAGAATAGTTAAACTAAATACATTCAACCGAAAATATAGTGCAATAAACAAATAAGACTTAATTGTCATTGATACCGATTTCATTCAAGTACAATTTTTTAACCTGTTCTTTGAAAGAGTTTTATAAGCGAGCATATCGAACTGAGACAGGTAAGTCGTTCCAAAGGCGTATTGCCTGTACAGTATAATATCGTTTAAAAACTAAAAAAGAACCGACTTCAATGCCGCGCTATTCATTTTCAGTACCAATTATGAGATGTTTATCTCAATATCTCTGGAGATACTGATCACACCTCGATAAAATTACCATGGTACCACACTTGAGATCTCTCCTTTCGAACAAAAAAAGAATAATCAAAATCGGTTCAAAAACGACGAAGTTATGCGCGAACAAACATAAAAAAATATATATATATATATATATATATATATATATATATATATATATACGGTCGAATTGAGAAACCTCCTCCTTTTTTTGAAGTCGGTTAAAAAGAGGAAACAAACAGAAATACAAACAAAAATACATTACTACATTATATACATTACAGAAATACATTATCTGTGAAAATTTCAACTGTGTAACTATCACGGTTCATGAGATACAGCCTGGTGACAGACGGACAGACAGACAGACATGAGTCTTAGAGTCTTAGTAATAGGGTCCCGTTTTACCTTTTGGGTACGGAACCCTAAAAAAGTTTCACTTGCGTCGTGATTTCATAAAACCAACCAACACTTGTTATAATGCTGTCGAGTTATTTTACTAATAGATTTTTTTAAAATATCTTATAGGCTAGCATTTGACCACTATCTCACCTGTTGGTAAGTGATGATGCGGTCAAAGATGGTAAGCACGCTAGGCCTAGAATGGGAACTGGCTCTCAAGGATAGCTGCCGGAACACATTACATGTTTGGCGACAGATTTTCTAACTTGAGGGTGGTAGCTGGCCAGGCGGACACTAGATAGTGTCCTACCACCATGCGGGGGTTGTTGGTTTCTTAACGATGTTTTTCTTCACCGGAGGGCCACTGTGAAAAGCGCACATATATTTTTCGACAGAAAAATCTATTGGTGCACGGCGGTTTGAACTCGGTACCACGGCATCAAAGCCGACCGTTCTCCCGATTACGCCACCGGGCCTTCAAATGTAATACTTATGTAACCTGAAAATAAAATCAGTAGTATTTGTAAATTGCTTATTCCTTACCGAAGTTTTTACAAGACGTCGTACGCCACAAAACAAATAAAATGACTACAATGCGGGTCCTATTTATATTTATAATGTACGTGAAATACAATTATATTTATCTACATTATATGCATCGTATGTTTGTCTGTCATAATTGCACAGGAAAAATAATAATAAAAGAATAAACTGGCCAAGTGTGAGTCGGACTCGCACATGTAGGGTTCCGATAGAACAAAATTTCCCGGAAAAATTAAGTATCTACATAGTTTGATATATATAAACACCGTGTCAATACTAAACATATTTACTACAACGCCATCTAACGAATGTTGAACGCACTTCTAACACCCACCATGTGAACGTTAACACAGAGTTCAGTGACCTTTGTGTCGGTTACCATAGTTCATAGATGGCGCTATAGTAAAAACACGTTTTTTGTATGGGGACCCCGTTTTTTTTTTAACTTTGTTCTGTTTTTAGTATTTGTTGTTATAGCGGCAACAGAAATACATCATCTGTGAAAATTTCAACCGTGTAACTATCACGGTTCATGGGATACAGCCTGGTGACAGACGGACAGACAGACAGACACAGACAGACAGACAGACAGACAGACAGACGGACAGCGGAGTCTCAGTAATAGGGTTCCGTTGGTACCCTTTGGGTTCGGAACCCTAAAAAACCGACTTGTAATGCCACACAAAACGATTTATATTTATGTAGATATCAAATCAATTCAAAACATTATTCAGTATACCCATAGGCACATTTAAAATTTGCACTTACACACGTCAAATAACATTAAATATATAATAGATAGAAAAATTAAATAGAACATAGGTAAGTAGGTACTTCGTACATGTATCGAATGGCCGCACCCGGCACTAGTCATTTTCAGTACCAAGTTTAAGGTGTTATCTCCATATCTCTGGAGATACTCATCAGATTCTGATGAAATTACAATGGGACAAAACAGTAGGGCTATTCTGTAAGCTATCTCGAAAGCGGAATCTGCGGTGAGATTCGAATTTCGTACTACGAAATTCAATCGTAACATGATCGTAATACGGGTGAATTTCGTAATACGAAATTCAAATCTCACCGCGGATTTCGCTTCCGAGATAGCTTACAGAATAGCCCTACAGGTCTCAAATAAATAAATAGAATTACAAATCGGTCAATAACCCTAACGGCATTCCAGCAGCAATCAGCTCTTGAGAGTCAGAATATTCTAGATCTACCGTGCGGCCGTGTTCACCATCTTTGACCACGTCAACGCTTAACCCCTGGTGAGATAGTGGTCAAACGCTAGTTCATAATCCATCATCATCATAATCAGCCTGTGTCAGTCCACTGCTGGACGTGGCCTCCCCAAGATACGCCACTAAGCCCGAACTCCGGCTCATTGGGAGGGATATGCACTAATCGCCACGCTGGGTTGGCGATCGCAGGACGTAGCTCCTCGCACCGGTGACGCTGCTGCCCGTCACCGGCCTGTAGTATTTAGCTACGCCATAAGTTTGAAATGGTTATACCGCCATTTGTCGGTCGCCAGAGCCTCGTTTGTCGGTCAGCAGGATGCACCACGGGCGGTGAGGTTGGCTGGGAGCACTGAGGTGGTATTTGTGCTCCCTCACATCCCTATCATAATTCATACTTACGAATATTTACTAATTCTTACTAATACTTACTGATACTTACAAATATTATAAAAACGTTTGTCACTCTGTCACTCTATCTGTTGTTACCTCATCACGCCTAAACGGATGATCCGATATTACATACAAGTAGATAACAGATACAAGGAGATAACTTTATAGCATTAGGATGAAATTAGGCTACTAAATTCTTGGTGTACGTAAACAAAGTCACGGGTATCAGCTAGCAAGATATAAAAAAAAAGAAAAATAAACATATAGCTGATCTAATAAAGGAGCTGAAATGTAGAAATTAAATCTATATTTTAGTATTTATTACGAGTGAATCCGCAAGTCGAGTCTACTTACAAATAATTATATTTTCCGCGTAAAATTTGATTCACATTAAATAAATTCAAAGAGTTAATAAGAAATAAATTTCTTAAGAAAAACAAATTATATGACATAAATCAATTTGTGTTTTGACATAAATCATTTTTTTATCAATTTCTAACAGCGACAACATCTACTTTTCTTATTAACCGACTTCACAAAAAAGGAAGAGGTTCTCAATTCGTCAGAAACTTTTTTTTAAGGATGCATGTAACTTTTTTTGTACTAAAAAGGGTTAAATAAATTATTTTTCAAAAAAAATAAAACCGACTTCATAACCACAAACAGGCACTCAAAAGCGAAAAATAAATTAGGTACTTAATATAATTATTATAAGCGCTACCCACTTATCTAATTGAAGTCGGCGCCAGCCAAGTCTAATAGGTAGTAGATAGATACTACCTACTTACTACTACTACTGTTGGAGCCAAATATTTATATATTCGCGCCGTGCGCCGCGGCCCGCGTACTAAAACACAATGAACATATCAGCAAGCAGCCTGCGCCACGAAGACGCCCGCGCTCCAACTTCACAGCAACAATACGATACGAACCGATACTGTAGAACACACGCGTTACCTTTTCTAATATACCAGTTTTAAATACAGTCCACTATTTCATTTAATCGAAGCCTACACACCAACAACTACATATATAGTATCTATCTACTATCCAATAGACGTGGCTGGCACCGACTTCAACTAGATAAGTGGGTAGCGCTAATAATAATTATATTAAGTATAATTTATTTTTTGCTTTTGAGTGCCTGTTTGTGGTTATGAAGTCGGTTTTATTTTTTTTGAAAAATAATTTATTATCTTTATCATCATGCGGTTCTAAAACAGAATAGTGAATCCACGAAACTTGTACCCATTTGATGGATCTCTCGTCTGGTGTCATATTAATGGCCGGTCCTAACGTGAAGGACTCTCTGTTCTCCATTTTGATTCGTGCTAGGCAATACAAGTACCTGCTAACGGGAGACGTGGAAAAGATGTACTAGTACACAGTACAAGTCCTAGTACATAAAGAAGAGCGTTGCCTGCAGCGCATATTGTGGTGGGAAGCAGAGTCTCAAGATTTATATACTCTCAAATCGTACTCACAACAAAGTAAACAAGGTACAAAAAGTGCGAGATTTTTAACCGACGTCTAAAAAGGAGGAGGTTATATGTTCGAGGTGTATGTTTTTTTTTATGTATGTTCACCGATTACTCCGCCATTTGTGGACCGATTCGTAAAATTATTTTTTTATTTGAAAGTGTATACTCCTGAGGTGGTCTCATTGGCACCAAGTCAGGATCTGATGATGGAATCCCAGGGAAATCGAGGGCAACCCTCAAATGTTACAGGTATCAACAATGTTTTTCATATATTTTCTAAAGCTATTGAGCCATTTGCGTATGTCATCATCATCTCATGACGCTGAGCTGATGAAGGAAGGTACAACTCTTTAACGGTTAGGTTCGGTGATGAAATTTTGTTAATGGATTTAACTATAATATAGCCTGTTCTAAACTCCATCATGACATGGCCGCTGCACCCGGGGTTAACTTCCGGCGAGGGAACTCCTCAACGGTGAATAGTACAGACACAAAATTGTATACCTAAATTGATTTAACCGTAACAGCCTGTTCTAAACTCCTCATGCTGCACAGCCCAGACACAAAACTTAATATATTCATTTAATTGAAGAAATTAAAACTAGTTTTGCACTAAAAATGGTAAAATAAATTATTCAAAAAAAAAATTAAACCGCCTTCAAAACCAGAAATAGGCAATCAAAAGCGAAAAATAAATGAATATAATTATTATAAGCGCTACCTACCCACTCATCTATTTGGAGTCGGTGCCAGCCAAGTCTATCAGGTAGTAGATAGATAGGTACTATGTATGTAGTAAGTAGGTAGATACTTGTAGGTAGTATCTATCTACTAGCTAGCTTGGATAGCACCGACTTCAAACAGTTGAGTGGGTAGCGTTTACAATCCGCCTATTTCTGGTTTTTAAGTCGGTTTAATTTTTTAACCGACTTAAAAAAAAGGAGGAGGTTTCTCAATTCGACCGTATACAATGTTTTTTTTTTGTATGTTTGTTCGCGGATAACTTCGTCATTTATGAACCGATTTTGATTATTATTTTACCATGGTAATTTGATCGAGGTCTGATAATTATCTCCTGAGATATGATGATAAACACCTCAAAATTGGTACTGAAAATTCATAGCGGGGCATTGAAGTCGGTTCTTTTTTAGTTTTTAAACGATCTTATTTTCAAATATTTTTTGAGTACACGTTGCTTATGGCAATTAGGCGAAGAGCAAGGTGAAGCTCATCAAAACAGTAATACATATGATCGTTTAAAAAACTAAAAAGAACCGACTTCAATGCCGCGCTATTAATTTTTAGTACGAATTTTGAGGTATTTATCTCTATATCTCTGGAGATACTTATCAGACCTCGATAAAATTACCATGGTGCCACACTCGGAATATCTCCTTTCCAACAAAGAAAGAATAATCAAAATCGGTTCATAAACGACGAAATTATCCGCGAACAAACATAAAAAAAAAACATATATACGGTCGAATTGAGAAACCTCCTCCTTTTTTTGAAGTCGGTTAAAAAGGACTTCTACGCCGATGACCTCATCACCGGTAGCAATTCTGAGATCCAGTTACAACACAAACAAAATGCCGTATCAAAAGCAGGGTGTTTTAATTTGGGAATATACAAAACTAACGTACTCTCATTGTTTGATAACCTGTCCAATAAAAATCACACACTAGCAATTAGTGAGCCTTTCAGTGCATTAGGTCTGAGGTGGACCCCATCGAATTATACCTTACATTTTTCCTATCAATGGGTTTGTTTCTAGCAAGGAAAACGTAGTAACAAAACGTATTAACATTTCTACTACTAACGTTCCAACATTTCCTGAAATTAATGCTCACTAATTAGTATTCACTTAGTGGGGGTAAGTTGGCGCTTAGGACGAGTTCTGCAATGGACCAGACGGAATCTCAAGAGTAGCAGTCATCCAGAGGCAACCTGCGGCGTGTCTTGACGCGCCCATGTCCACTTCCAACAGCTGAAGAACTGAATAGTTGAAAGAACACACTCTTTCAACGGCGGGAAAGATGTTAGGCCCACGATCTTACCTGGTATAAATAAGGTAAATACTCTTATAGCGATTGCTCTAAAAATATTATCAGGCGTTTTGTTCGCATTTAGTTTTATATAGCTGTCACCCTTAACTTGCTTTGACGCTCTCGCACAGTATGCACTGATTTTTAATAAACTTATGAAAACCATCAAGAAACCATTTTATTACACCAATGTACTAGCCAAACGTACAAAAGTGTTGTTTATAAATTTTATAGACGCAAACGAACTGACGAGGAAACCACCAATATAATAAAACCGACATGATAAAATGATTCACCGATATTATAAAGCAATCCACCGATGTGATAAAACTGTGCGTCTAATCACGAGTTAATACACCGATATGAGAAATAAGCTACCGGTAATTTTTTTTAAACTAAATTTTATCACATCGATGAAAATTTTCACATTTATACGGTGGTTATAAAAAACAACCGATTTCATCGATATGAAAACACCAACGTGATAAAAACACACTTTTCCGAAAATTACAAAGAATACATAATATCTAGGATAAATTCAATAACAGTCAATCAAACTATTTCACTACTTTTATAAGAAGCAAACAACCATAATAATAGCTACTGATACTGATCAGACTTGATAGAGCAACAACCGATATTATAAAAAAATTGTCCGGGAGCAACTAAAATGGCGTATTTACGTTATTAGCGGGAAAATAAAGCGATTTGGCAAATGTCCGTCCTGACTACGCACTAGCACATTATAGCGTGGAACAAAATGGGGTGAGAGGACGCTGTCGGACTCGTCTATGTTTTCTTAAGTCTAATTAATAAATTAGGTCTAATTTACTTTTGGTCACCGATATGAGAAAATGTTTTAGGACAAGTGCGTTTGTGCCTCTCTGCAAAAATATACGTTAGTTATTGAATAAAACTATTTATTAGTAATAAGACATGAAATAGAATAAGTAGTTTGTAAACGAAATTTACTTATATTTATTGGCGTATAAGCTTTTTTAACCGACTTCACCAAAAAGGAGGCGGTTCTTAATTTAATTTTTTTTTTCATCTTTGTCACCTCAGAAGTCCGTCAAATCTCATCCGATTTGAAAAATTATTTTGTTTGAGAGATTATGCCTTTCGTTTGGTCCCATTCAAATTTGATTTAGATCTGATAATCATCTCCGGAGATATGGCGATATACAATTTAAACAATTTTGTATACCTCGATGGCATGATTATGGCTAGGGCTACTGGCTACTTTGCCTATCGCGGCATGTGAAGTCGGTTTTTAGGGTTCCGTACCCAAAGGGTAAAACGGGACCCTATTACTAAGACTCCGCTGTCCGTCTGTCTGTCTGTCTGTCTGTCTGTCTGTCTGTCTGTCTGTCCGTCTGTCACCAGGCTGTATCTCATGAACCGTGATAGTTAGACAGTTGAAATTTTCACAGATGATGTATTTCTGTTGCCGCTATAACAACAAATACTAAAAACAGAATAAAGTTAAAAATAATAGAGGGTCCCCATACAAGAAACGGGAATTTTTTTTTTGGCATTTCACGCCACATATGAACGCTTAGTTAAGTAAACGTCCCATAGATGGCGTTATATTAAAACGTCGATCCCAAACATCTTTGTTAGATGTTAGATGGCGTTATAAGAAATAAAATGTTTATTTATTATTATTTTTTGCTGGCGAAAAATGATAGTGGTATTTTTAGCTCGATCTTATAAAATACTGTAGTGTGGTACGGAACCCTACTAGTGCGAGTCCGACTTGCACTTGGCCAGTTTATTTCTTTTTGTACGATCTTAAATTATTGTCTGTAAAAAAATTAGGGGGACTGCACCGATATGAGAAAATTAAGAGTTTATGTATTTATTTCTACCTTTAAATATGGTTTTAGTCAAATGATATTTTTGCCACAACCCAATATCTACCTCTCATGGACAAATAATACGGGTCAGTACGAAAAGTTAGAATAACAAAATGAAGGAGCTAGCAAAATGAATGAAACTGTATGTTGTAGATAATTAAGTTTCACCGGTTCATGATATAGTGACAGATAGTTATCTGACAGTTGATTTCATATAAAAGCTGTCAAAAATGTGTCAGACTAGTTCCTGATAGGGCTGGGCTATCAGGAACTGGTGAAACTGGCCCTAAAAGTTGTAAACTTTTTTATTTTATTTATTAAAATTACATAAAAACTAAATATCAACATTGTCAGTAAAACACCTTCTTCCAATTGAAACATCGTGTAATGGGCGCAAACTTCGTATAATATACATCCGACCAATGTCGGTACATCACAAACTATACAATAAATGTCGAGAATTTAGAGGTACTTTTATAACCACGACCTACTAGTATAAACGCCAAGACCGAACTGAAGCCCGACTGCCAACACTCTACCGCGTTAACTTTCTTGTTTTCTTTTTAAGGTTGGCATCCATGCTTAGAGGCCACAGACAATTCTCATTCGCGGTAGTTTTGAAGTTGGCAGGTTGGCACCATCGATTGACACTGACAGTGTGAGTCAAAACGTTTCCAATGGCAGTTTCACAAAACATAAGTAAAATGAGCACAATTCATTATTAAAATACATCAATATAAGTAAATTTAACTTATAAAAATAAGAAATCATGACACTCGGCCATCCGACAACGTGATGCCTCCCGGCATACACATAAAAATAACTCAATCATATTTTAATAATAATAGAAATATCAAGAATATAATACTGTTCAACTATGATTCTAATATTTCATCGCTATAATATCATATTACATTATTTCTGATAACATAAATTCCTACAATATTTATCAAATAAACTTTTCGACGAATATTAATTCCAAATTAATGTTTATTTAACTTAATATAAATTTACTATGTTTACTAATATTTCACACGAATTGAAAAATAATTACTTATATGTATGAACAAAACTAATTAATTAGACAAATTCGCTTTACACAAATTATTTAACTATGCTTTAATTAAATCATGACACAAAATATAATGTGTGAATAAATATATAACATAAAACCCTGGTTTTGTAACCTCAGTAGCTGAAATCATGACATCAGACCTTATTTCATACCACCAGTAAAGATGCCATCATCATAGCTTTGTACATCAACGGATTTAATATATATCCAAGGTCGGATTCTATTGAATGCAGTAACCGCAGTTACTAATAAGTTTAAAAGTATTATTTAATCAAGTTATTTTAATCTAACAAAATTATCAAAAA
Organism: Cabera pusaria; assembly: GCA_954871355.1. Taxonomy (NCBI): domain Eukaryota; kingdom Metazoa; phylum Arthropoda; class Insecta; order Lepidoptera; family Geometridae; genus Cabera; species Cabera pusaria. The sequence goes on from OX940910.1 coordinate 2,890,729, forward strand.
CTTAGTAAAGTATGAAAAGTCGTTCGAAAGATTATTTATGAAAATAAAACATGACTACGGCTTTTAATAAATGCTGAAAAAGGCACGGAACAACGTAATATATTCGGAATACGTCTAAGCCCATAGATTTGACAAGATCAATAAATAACAAGAGCATAACTGCTGATAAACAAAAACATAAGCAGTGAGTTCATAATTAATCACCAAAAGTATATAAATCACTAAAATATCAATTATAAATTGTAACGTTACAAAGGTATCAAGCACCTAAACAATAAAATATTTTTAATCCACTTTTGTTTGAAATACCTTCGACTCCAGCCAAAATAAAATAAATACACTTTAATACGAAACGTTAATTTCGTCAGTCGCCTGTAAGAATCGCTGGCAGAAAGGTTAGCGTTTTTGATTTGCAATCTGCGTGACCCTGATTCGAACACCGTCATTTATCGTTTTCTTTTTTGTCTCCAGCGCAGTAACTTTGTATAGCAACATCAATGTTAGTAAAATGTCAGCAGATAACCAAGATAGCACCACTTGTAGTTTACCTGATTATTTTGAAAATTAATTTGGAACTCCCGAAATAATTCCAGGACTTTATATTTAGACATTAGAATGAAATTATAGTATTACCTCTTGAAGACGAAACTTTAAAAGGCAAGAATGAAGAATAACCTCTTTGAAACGAACTATATAAAAAGATATTTAAAGTTTCATTAAATCGAAGTCATTAACTACATCTCAAAAGTAGTAAATCTTCAGTAAAACATTGATGTGTATTTTCGGGCTGTTGCCCGAACTAAAACAATTATTGATAATATAGACTCCAAAAAAACATTCAACGTATAATAAGACAGCGTTGACATAGATGGAAAATTACTATGAAATGAACCCAAAAACAAATATTTCATAATTATTTCAAGTCATTAGAAATAACCCAAGTATCCACTACATGTCTAAAGAAGGAAATATCACTTGACATTACCAACAAAGAAATTTGTGTTTAGAGCTCGAAATATCATATAAAGATAGTAACGGTGGCCGAAAATAATGTACCGTATCATAAAAAGACAGATAATATGTTACTAACTTGTCGTATTCATCCAGTAGTATCTTATGTATGTGTGTATAATAATGTATATGGCTATATATATGTGTGTATGTATAAAATGTGTGTGTAATGTACATTTAGTGTATGTATTTTATGTATTATAATTATTGTTATATAATTTTATAGCTGTACACCCCTTTCCCTTGCAACATGAATATGTGAAATCCTGTCCACCCAAAGCTTGTCTAATAAAGATCACTCCAAGCGATAAGACCGCCCATAGTATGAACATTATCTTGTTATGAATTATTGTCTGTATATTTTATTTGATGTGCAATAAATAATCATTCTATTCTATTCCACCTTTAGATTAATGTCAGTAGCAACAAGCAGCTTGTTACAGATATGGATAAGAAGTTAGCGAAATTACGGAGAATGATTACTGCATTAATCCGCCAAAAGAACTTCAGAATATCAAGTGATCACTTTGGTATATCCATGTAATACATAGTACACTTATAAATATTATACATACTAATAGTATACCTATTATGTCTACCAACTGTTGAATACTCAAGACTTACAATTGAAGAGTAGAATATCACAATTCCTGAGCTTGAGCTAAAATCAATCACAAGGAAATAATCCAAATAGGAATATAAAGAGAACAAAAAAAAACCACAATGGAGTAGTAATCCTCATGAAAAATATTTGTAGCTTAATCGATCTTTTCTTAATTAGAACAAATCTTTCTTTTTTCCTGTGTAATGAAATTATAATTATAGTAATAATGATTTCCATATAGACGTACAAAATTAACATCGCTTTATACTTTAATGATTTGTTTTTTTATGGATTATAGACATTTTATTAGCATTTTTCAATTTTCAAAGCATTAGCTTTTAAACAACAGACTATATAAAATAGGAACCAAAGTTGGTTTTATAACTCCGTGCATTGTTTTTTTAAAAAAATTACTGTAAAACTGAACTGTTGAAACTAGCACTCTATGAACACACTGCACAGCTGATACGGTGTGGAGATTGAAAATCAGTAGTAAAAAGCAGATACTTTTTACAGCACATCTACACTCAAATCTACAATGACAAATAGAAAATAAAAATAATACTCTAAACTCCTATTAAACATTTTATACGCATGTCACAAAAATAAAAATATCGAATAATACATCGAAAACGTCGTGGTGAATACGTAAATATATCAAACAAAATGTTATCTTAATTCGCAATTATTTTAAGTAAAATAACTTTAAAGTTACGTATGAGTAATTCATACTGAAGAAATATCCTACATCTTAAATGATTATATTGTAAATAAAGTCATACCAATATCTACCACAATTAGGAAACAAAATAACAACATAAGGAGCAATACAAATTGTATGTTCATGTGCCCTTATATACCTCACCTCATATATCATACAATATATTTTAAAACTGAAGGTCACTGAAAAATACCAATTGTGTCGGCTATATTTGACATTGTATTTCATTAATGTTAATTTTATGTTCTTTCACATGTCATGACATGGCGAAATAGATGGTCTTATATGATTTCTTCGAAAACCTTTTAAACTCTATTTCATGTGAAATAAATTCATTTCCATTTATTTCATTATAATGCGATTTCTTATAAAATAATAAAACGTGTCATCATTGTCGATCACAGCAAATGTGTTCATACACATGATGCTATCCTATGCTATGATTTGAGTCATATTGATGCTTTAAACGAATGCGACGAAAAGGTAACCTTTTCGATAAATCAGGTATATATCCAGACAATAAAATAAAAAAATTATTAAAATATTTTTATACAGATATCCAAAGAAAGCTGATTTTTAGTTCATAACTATCGATCCATAGTAATAATGCCAATAATATCCAAACTATTTGAAAAGTATGTAATATAGATATGCATATATATATATACATATATATAGATATATATATATATTTCTTCTACAATTAAACGACTACTTCGAGTAATATGATATTTTCTGTGACGAAAAAGGGATATAGATTTACACATTATCACAATAATTAACTTTAAAGCAGCAAGAATATAAGTTTCGATGTTGACAACCATAATGCAGTTTATGCGATCTACTGTAACCATGACCATACTACTTAGTTAAAAAGTTACTTAGTTACAAGCTGGACGTCCATGGCGTCAAATGCACTTGGCATAATTAATCATATTTCATATTCTTTTATTCCTAAATCGTCAAATTTACACGTCATTTTTACAGTGTTGTACCCGTGTACAATACACGCAGCCAGCTTACAATAAGTTGTAAGTTATCATCTAGATATAATTAATTAAATATACACATCAATTCAACGCAAGGTGAAGTATGGAGTAGCTAGCGTACTTAGCCCACTTCTATTTATCATCTACATTAATGATTTTTCTAGAGCAATCCGATCAATATCCAATGACTCTGTTTGCCGAAGATAGCATGTTAACGATTCCTTGACACCCTACAGGTCTTACGAGATGTAGCAACTTCTTCGCTGGTATTAGTAGTAGAAGGTGACCTTCTCTTCTGGTTATTACATGGTCGCCGTCGAGTGGCGAGTCAGGCAGGGTTCCATCATCATCAGTAGACATCATTGGCAACACACTGAAATACACACATTGCCAACGGCATAATCCATTCACAAACAAAACACCGACAATATTCAATTTAGATTCATCAAACATTTAAATTTTCCAAAATTATCTAGCATATTGAATCCAGTATTTAAAATAAAATAAATAAAACTCTCCTATTTCTATTTAACCCATTTTTCAATTCATATTTACTTTAGTAAGCTGTTATATTTTTATAAACATCACCATCATCTCCACCATCATCATCACTTCCATCAACACCATCACCGTTATCATTATTGCCACCATAATCACCATCATCATCACCACCATCATCACCATCATCGCCGTCATCATCGCCGTCATCATCACCGTCATAATCATCATCATCACCATCATCATCACCATCATCATCACCATCATCATCACCATCAGCATCACCATCAGCATCACCATCATCATCACCATCATCACCATCATCATCACCGCCATCATCACCATTATCACCATCAGTACCATCATCATCATCACCATCATCGCCGTCATCATCGCCGTCATCATCACCGTCATCATCACCGTCATAATCACCATCATCACCATCATCATCACCATCATCATCACCATCATCACCATTATTATCTCGCTCAATTTACCAATAAGTACAGCTAGTCCTTTAACTGATAATCCGACGTGTCTAATCGACTCAACCAACGTACAATGTGACACTCACGTGCCAGCTCAATTAACCGATGAGTACAATTAGAACGCCCCCTAATTAACAATTCGACGTGTCTAATTAACTTAACCAACATCCAACGTGACACTCACGTGCCCGCTCAATTAACATCCAACATGACACTCCCGTGCCCGCTCAATTAACATCCAACGTGACACTCCCGTGCCCGCTCAATTAACCATCCGACGTGTCTAATCGACTCAACCAACATCCAACGGGACACTCACGTGCCCGCTCAATTAACCGATGAGTACAATTAGAACGCCCCCTAATTAACCATCCGACGTGTCTAATCGACTCAACCAACATCTAACGGGACACTCCCGTGCCCGCTCAATTAACCGATGAGTACAATTAGAACGCCCCCTAATTAACCATCCGACGTGTCTAATCGACTCAACCAACATCCAATGGGACACTCCCGTGCCCGCTCAATTAACTGTTGAGTATAATTAGAACGCCCCCTAATTAACAATCCGACGTGTCCAACCAACGTCTAGCGAAACACTCAGGTGCTCGCCCAATTAACCGTTGAGTCAACTGGCATGCCCTCTAATGTATCCAATAATCTGACAACCAGTCGACCCATACATTAGAAAAACAATATATTATTTTAACACACTTGTAACTTTATATTCTGAATGCTTGTTAGACTTTCTGTTTGAAACGTTTGTAAATATTAAAATCAAAACTTATAAAGTTCAATGACTTTCAATGGTTTAATACTTTCTTATAGCACGCGCAACCACAACATAAAAATAAAAATAAAATGTCAAACGTGTTATATGCTATCGGAGGGTGGCCCCGACCAAACACAAACACGCCCAACTCAAAAGCGTACGAAAGCATGCGCTAGGTTCTACCAGAGGGTAGCCTTGGCCAAGAACCCACGCACACCACCGCACACGAATGATCTTGATTTAAGCAGCACATCACCAGAGGGTTGCCCTGACCAGACACGCTGCACAAATCCAACACAATCATGTAAATTGCACGTGATCCAGTTCAATTTTTAAATAAATGTCAGTTACTTCTGATAAATTACTTTAGTGGACGCATATCAAGCATACCAAATATAGGAGAAAAAAAAACAATCTATTAAAAGCTATCAACATACCCTTTGGGTTATCCCGCTTCTGAATTGTCAGTAAAACACCTTCTTCCAATTGAAACATCGTGTAATGGGCGCAAACTTCGTATAATATACATCCGACCAATGTCGGTACATCACAAACTATACAATAAATGTCGAGAATTTAGAGGTACTTTTATAACCACGACCTCGTTATGTGTGTACCTCACCCCTCAGTACTTGATTAGCGCTGCGTGAGCGTTCTCACGGTGATCGCCCAGACGCTAACGAGGCATTCTAGATATAAGCTGATTTAGCATTTAAGTAGTAAACATAAGGGTTCTTGTACAGACAATTAGATTAATTCATTCAATATATTTCTTGCCTCCGAATCGGCAACACCTAAGTTTAGTTTTCATTTTAGTTTTTAAAAAGGCATTTTACCTACCCCGATACTTAACTGGCGCTGCGGACAGGATTTGCTCGTATATAATACGTCTACGTCTACGTCTCTACATTATTACGGGTGTCAAAATTCGCCTGTAGTGAGACAGTAGTAGAGCAAATCCACGAACCAAATAAATTTGTTATAATTCGGGTGTGTGTGTGTGCAACAATGGGTGTAGCGGTCGGTTGGTAAGTACAACTTTTTGCCATCCTTCCCCAATATCCCCTTATTCATTTAAAGTGTTCAATGTGATAAGTCTTCTCTCATTAGCACGTTATCTGGTTACTAGTACTAAGAACTAAGCGATAAGAAATATTGTTTACTACAAAGAAAGTTACATAGAGTAAAGAAATTTTAGAATTGACTTTAAAATAATATAATAATCGTGTTTAACTAATATTTTATGAGCATCTGATGGTTTAAAACTCAATCATTTTAGATGGTACATTTATTGAACAAAGAATAAATAACTTAATATATTTACAAAAATAATTAAATTTTTATAGTTAATAAGTTTTACTAATTTTGATTTTACTTGTTCTTTTACTGTGTTTTATACTGTTTTGATTCTGTGTATTTTTGTGTCTTTTACTGTTTTTGTGTATTTTCTGTGTTATATTATAACTGTGTTTTTGTGTGTCTAAATTGTTATAACTCTGTGCAAAAATGGAAGGTCAACCGCATGTTGTAGCTATACCAAACGATATATTAAAATTAATCCCTCTTTTTGGAGGAGACAATAGACAACTTAATTTGTTTTTACGAAAATGCGTTTATGTGATTGAAAGGTACCGTGGTAACGAGGATCAAAATTTATACGTTTACCACGCCATTACGAGTCGGTTAATTGATAACGCAGCTGCCTTATTATCAGAACGAGAAGATATTGTGAGTTGGTCTGAACTCAAGGCCTTATTAGAACAGCATTTTGGTGACCCTCGCAGTGAGGAATGTATAAATATAGAGTTAGAGAGTTTGAAAATTAAATCCAGTGAAACGTATTTAGAGTTTTGCAATCGTATTCAAACGGTCCGGTCAATTTTAATATCCAAGGTTAATGCATCGAGTAACGCCGAAATAAAAATCGCCAAAATTGCAATTTATAATCATACGTCACTGAACGTATTCCTTTACAACTTACCAGAAAATATGGTGCGTATTGTTAGGTTAAAGGCACCCGCGACTTTAGAAGCCGCCTTAAGTATTGTTTTAGAGGAAGTGAACTTCCACGAACAATACACCTTGCGTAATCGGATGTATGGCAATTCGGTAACAGCTAAGCCAACTCTACAACAGGGTTTTAGCGTGCCACAGAACCCCACTGGTTATAGGCCTATGTTACCTGCCAATAACAATTCAAAATTTAGTTTCGGAAGCCCTCAAATTCAACAAAATTCAGGGTTCCGTCAACAACCCAATCAACAATTTGGGTATCGACCACCTCAATTCGGGTATCGTCCACCTGTTCCACAACAATTCGGTTATAAACCGCAAAATTTCGGGATGATGCCACAGCGATTTGGCTATAAGCCTCAAATGGCTCCCCAACAATTTGGCTACCGGCCCCCAATGGCCGCTCAACAATTTGGTTACCGGCCTCCAACGGCCCCGCAACATTTTGGCTATCGTCCTCCTACAGCCCCGCAACAGTTTGGGTATAGACCTCAACCGTTCGGCTATCGACCTAATATTCAGAAGCCGCATTATCAGTCCACGGACGTCTCTATGAGAACAGCACCGCTTCAACAAAACTCTCCCAACGGTTTTAAACTTAATGAATTGGCCCTGAATTCTGAGTACATAGACGAGGAATGTTATGACCCCAACTATTACTATCCTGACTATTGTGACGAACAGTATGACGATATGACTGAAGTAGTTCCCTCTGAACAATATTCCGAACACCGTAAACAAGACGAGAATGATGACGAAACTCAGACTCCTCCTTTTCAGGCACAGGCCTCGACCAAAGACAGGACATAGAAATTAACTGTGATCATAGTTTAAAACTACCCTACGTGTATATACCAGAAATCGACGCGAAACTAATGATCGACACCGGAAGTACACGTTCCTTCATTAGCCCTCGAAAGGCACATGAATATTTCTCTCAGTTTATCTGTTACGAACCATTCAGAGTTATCAGTACCCATGCTTCCAGTCAACATGACGAGGTTATACAAATACCCCTTTTCCCGACATTTCAAAATGCCGAAGAACACAAATTTTACCTGTATGACGTCGACCCACGCTATGATGGTCTAATAGGTAACGATTTGTTACAACAGCTAGGCGCGATCATAGATCTGAAAAATCTTGTTCTGAAAACTCAAACAACATCTATTGCCATAGTCAATAATAACCTTAACTATGTTATACGAGTGCAACCACGAACCGAACAACGAGTGAAGTTGCCTACTAACCAATATTCTGGCGAAGCTATTCTTGATTATCAAGAACTTTACCCTGGTTTACGGATGCCAGATGCTTTAGTAAATTGTACCAACGGATATGCATCGACGATTATCCAAAATACTACAGACCAAGAGATTATACTGACTGTAGAACGACCCTTTACCGTAAATACATACGACAACTCTGAAATTGAACTAAACCATATAAAAGACAACCAGGACATGAATACTGACATATTACTTGAAAATAATCTCCTTGACAAACTCAGACTAGACCACACAAATGAAGAAGAACGACAAAAAATACTGAATCTCTGTAAAGAATATAAAGATATTTTTTATTGCGAAGATCTGCCCTTATCATTCTCTAATCAGGTAAAACACCAAATTAGAACAAAGAATGAAGACCCGATTTACGTACGACCATATAGGCAAGCCCCTGCACAAACAGACGAAATAAATAACCAAGTTGAAAAATTATTAAATGACAATGTTATACAAGAATCTCATTCCCCCTGGAATGCCCCGGTACATTTGGTACCTAAAAAGACTGACGCATCAGGACAACCGAAATATCGCATGGTAATTGATTATAGACGTTTGAATGACATTACAATTGATGATAAATACCCGCTTCCTAACATGAACGACTTATTTGACAAACTGGGCAAGAGCTCTTACTTCAGTACTCTTGACCTAGCTAGTGGATACCATCAAATTGAAATACAAGAGCAAGACAGACAAAAGACCGCCTTCAGCACACAACACGGACATTTCGAATTCTCAAGAATGCCATTTGGGCTAAAGACTGCTCCGGCTACCTTTCAACGAGCTATGGATAACGTCTTGAGAGGCCTGCAGGGAATACACTGCATGGTCTACCTTGATGACGTCATCATATTCTCAGCCAGCTTAGAAGAGCACATACAAAAACTGCGAACGATATTTGACAAATTCCGACAGACAAACTTAAAAATTCAACTTGACAAATCAGAATTCTTACGGACAGAAGTACTTTACTTGGGACACACAATTACAAAAGACGGACTGAAACCTAATGACGATAAAATAAAGGCTGTACTTAATTATCCACTGCCAAAAACAACGACTGAAATAAAGAGTTTTTTGGGACTGGTAGGCTACTACCGTCGCTTCATCAAAGATTTTGCCAAAATAACCCAACCTCTAACCTCATGCCTCAAGAAGCGTAATAAAATTATTCTTGACCAAAATTATATTGATGCCTTTAACAAATGCAAGGAACTCCTTACTAATGCCCCACTATTACAATACCCAGATCATGATCGACCGTTCATTCTTACCACAGACGCGTCTAACGTTGCTCTTGGTGCTGTTTTGTCCCAAGGCACAGTCGGTAGTGACAAACCTGTCGCGTATGCAAGTCGAACACTCAGTGATACTGAATCCAGATATAGTACAATTGAGAAAAAGCTTCTTGCCATCGTATGGGCAATCAAACAATTCAGGCCTTACCTTTACGGCAAAAAGTTCTTTATATATACAGACCACAGACCTTTAGCTTGGTTAAATTCCCTAAAGGACCCTAACAGTAAACTGACTAGATGGAGACTACGACTACAAGACTATGACTTTGAGATTACTTATAAAAACGGCAAACAGAACACGAACGCTGATGCTTTATCTCGAATAAAGGTAAATGCCCTTGACTCTGACGATGAAGGACAATCCATGCAAGTTAACATTGACAACGATTTACAGACAAAACTTGACGACATAGTTAAAGAAATTGAACAGTTTGTTAATAAAAAGAGAACCCGTAATGACTCCTCGACTATAACTATCTCTGATGAAAGTGCCACGGCAACTCTTACAGACATCTCCGATACCCTGTCAGCTACAAGTACAGTAAAACTTGCCGAATATCCCAAAACATCCCCTGAATACCCGATTAGGTCACCCTCTGAATCTAATCACTCCCAAACAATTCATTCAACTGCAGATTTAGAACCCACCGGGATACCTATCCTGCATGAAGCAATTGACACGAAACCTAACCAGATACGAGTATTCTCATGGTTCAAAAATGAATTACAAGTTAAAAATATATCGACCAACAAACAAAAAATTTTAGAAGTTTTTATGCCTATAGGTAATGATGAACTCATTAAACAATTTCTAAAAGAGTACATCACTCCGAAGCTTAAATATTTCATATACTTCGAAGAAAGCGAGCATAGGAAACAGTTTGGCAAGGTAGTAATAGAGTTGTTTAAAAAAGATTTGGTAAAACTTATTGAATGTACACAACGCGTAGTTTGTGTAGAGGATGAAAATGAACAAAAGGCCATAATCCTGAAATTTCATGATGGAAAACAATGCCATCGTGGAATAAAAGAAACATTAATGAGACTGCGAAGAAATTATTACTGGGAAAAAATGCAAGAGACTGTAGCAGCCATAATCAATGCTTGCGAGTCTTGCCAAACTATGAAATATGACCGTAAACCTATTAAACCGATTTTGCAATTAACACAAACCCAAGATGCTCCTTTCCAGGAACTTTTTATAGATCTTTTCAACATTAAAGGCAAATACTATCTGACAGTCATTGATGCCTTCAGTAAATTAGGACAAGCCATCGAAATCTCAAATAGGTCAACCCCTGAGGTTGTTAGAGCTTTAACAAAATACTTTTCCTTTTACGGCACCCCAAAAAGAATAAGTTCTGACCCTGGCACGGAATTCAACAATGAGTTGCTAAAAGAATTCTTAAGCCTACATAAAATTGACCTTCATATTGGTACCCCGCGAAATCCAAACTCAATGGGTCTCATTGAGCGCTTTCATTCAACGTTAACAGAAATTTACCGCCTTGCGAAGTATGAAAGGAAGTGTACCGATGCTGGATCGGTGATGACCTATTCCATTATCGCATACAATCATTCCGTTCACTCAACTACAGGCCTTACACCCTTTGAAACGGTATTTGGACATACTGACTCCGATAGCCCCTTTAACGTAGAATTTGCAAAGAAATATATACAACAACTTGTAAAAGACCATGCAAAACGAACTAAATACCTATACAATCATATAGCCGAAAACATGTTAACTACTAAAGAAAAGATAAGGAACAAGAGAGGAGGTGAAGCTGATATTCAGCTTAGTACAGGAGATACAATTTATGCTAACGTAGTAAATACAAGAAACAGTAAGGATAAGCCTCGCTATCGAAAAGCTAAAGTAGGTGGTCCCACAAATAAAAATGTTGTACCCATTCAAGTAGGTGAAAGACAGACCAAGGTACCACTGAAAAATATAAAACGACCTCCACAGGTGGCAGCTCCTGATACTAGCCCCTCTGTTGCAGGCCCTTAACTTTCAGACTGTATTTATTAAAATAAGTGATATTTAAATAACCTTATTAGCTTTAAGTAGTCTCAGTTTTACATCGAAGTATTGTTAACTCTACCGAATTATTGTTTCATCTGAAGTTTTATCCAAATATGTAAACTTGTTATATCTACCTACAGACTGTAACGTAGTAACATTTGAAGAATCTACCAGTGTTAAATCTTACCTTAAGAAAAACCAGATAACGTTCATAATGGAAATACCTCTTATCACTAATGTAACTGGCAATTATTTTAAAATGTGTTCCCTACTTATTTTCCATGAACGAGAAATCCTTATACTACCATATTTCCCAAACACCCCTTTTGGCGAAAGGTATCAGCTACTTACCGATTGCGAAACCATGTCGCGCACTCGCCGCTAAGGATCAATTCTTCTGCACCGACAATGATCGAGCCTTGTATGCGGTGCCTACAGTTACAGCAATTTAATAATGCTAACTGGATCATTTACTCCAGATTGAAAACTACAGTTATTCAAAAACATGAAGATGAAATTACCAGATATCCTATTTCTGGTACATATATGATGACCCTGAATGAGCCCTACGATGTTTAAGTCAACGGCATCGAAATCCATTATCATAATGCCTATGCCATTCACGAGGACGTGGAAGAAATCTCTATTGTCTTGTCACCTCAATTGTTTTTCTTGTCCCCTCAAATTCCTCCACTACAGTTGCACTCGAGCGCCGAGCTATCCGGTGCATATGCACTAAACATGAAGGAAGTTAACCTGGACGAACTGAAGTACATGGCGTATGCGTTAAAACAAATTGAATTAGTGAATAGTGCCAAAAGTGATTCGGTTTTTACAAGTGACTGCTTATTTTATGTATCGTTATGTGTAGTAATGTTAAGCCTTATTATTTCTTGTTTGTTAATTTTTAGAAAAAAATGTATTGTCATCTTTTCGCGAAATCATCGGGATAATATAAAAATCAATAAACCCGATAATTTCGCTCTTGAGGGGGGAGACGTTATGTGTGTACCTCACCCCTCAGTACTTGATTAGCGCTGCGTGAGCGTTCTCACGGTGATCGCCCAGACGCTAACGAGGCATTCTAGATATAAGCTGATTTAGCATTTAAGTAGTAAACATAAGGGTTCTTGTACAGACAATTAGATTAATTCATTCAATATATTTCTTGCCTCCGAATCGGCTACACCTAAGTTTAGTTTTCATTTTAGTTTTTAAAAAGGCATTTTACCTACCCCGATACTTAACTACCTACTAGTTTAAACGCCAAGACCGAACTGAAGCCCGACTGCCAACACTCTACCGCGTTAACTTTCTTGTTTTCTTTTTAAGGTTGGCATCCATGCTTAGAGGCCACAGACAATTCTCATTCGCGGTAGTTTTGAAGTTGGCAGGTTGGCACCATCGATTGACACTGACAGTGTGAGTCAAAACGTTTCCAATGGCAGTTTCACAAAACATAAGTAAAATGAGCACAATTCATTATTAAAATACATCAATATAAGTAAATTTAACTTATAAAAATAAGAAATCATGACAACATGTTTTGCGTTGAAAAATTACAAGACAACTTCATATATCACACAAAAACGAACTTTAAAGCCATTTATTGCCTCCACGGGCTCTTCTTACAGTTGCCAGGCAATTGGGCATGCTGTTTATTAAGTTTCTTATGCGATGTTGCGGGATATTGTTCCACTCTTCCACTAACGCATGTTTCAGGTCTCTAAGTGTAGCTGGGGCGGGGTTTCTACTTCTTACACACCTCCCGAGCTCGTCCCAAAAAAACGTCAATCCATGGGCGCCGGCAGGGGGGTGCCAGGGGGTGCACTTGCACGCCTTGGGAATCTCGGGATCAACAGGAATTATTGAAATAAAAAATAAATAAAATATACAATAAATTCATTATGAATAGTCAGAACTTTGTAAATGTCTCGAACATTCAGACTAAAATTTCATCTTTTTATTAACAATCATATACGGCACAGATTGTAAGAAAACTAAAATCTGCACCACCTGGAAATTATTTCTGCCGGCGCCCATGCGTCAATCGGATTTCAATCCGGGCTTTTCGAAGCCCAGTCTATGCAATTGATGCCATCGTCTTGAAGATACTCATAAACAATTCGAGCTGTATGTGGCCTAGCAATGTCATGCATGAATATGGAATTTTCACCCTTATAAATCAAGTATGAACCGACAATACAATACAATACAAAAACTCTTTATTGATTACCAATTAAACAAATTGTACAAAAAACAAAACAATAAAATAAAATATATCTGAATGGCAACACAATCGGCGGTCTTATCGCTTGAAGCAATTTCTTCCAGACAACCTAGTATGGAAAAAAAATAAAACAAAAACAAAACATGGCGGTAGCGTACAATTTATAACTGAAATAGATAAAAATAGAATAAGTAAATAATAGACATACACAAAATATTATATACAATACAATAATAATAATATAATATACTTATACATACACATACATACAACCTATATATTAGATCAAATAATATTATTATATTACAGCAGTGTGGTACTTTTAGCTTTGTTCGGACAAATAATGAGATTTTACCATTGTTTTAAAGATTGCTAGTGATTTCGTACGCCTTATTCCTACGGGGAGCGCGTTCCACAAATGAACCGCTTGCACTGTAAAAGATTTTTCATAGACGTGCGAAGAATGGACAGGAATTTGAAATTGTAGGGTATCTGTGGACCGAAGAGAACAAGGATGAGAGAGATGTAGAAAAGTAAAACGTTCCTTAAGATAGGGAGGAGTGGAAGGGATAAATAGAACATGCTCATTAAGAATCTCTTCTACATATCTTGCACTAGTTAGCGTACCATTTTCTATCAGCAGTTCAGCACTAACTCTCTGAAGCGATTCCATCCCAAACCATAATGGATTCACCGCCGAACGATACTTTCTTCAAAACACGCTTGAATAAAACGTTCCCCTGGCCGTCGTTAAACTCTTCGCCGCCTATCCTGTGCATACAACATAAATCTACATTCATCAGAAAACATTACTCTTGCCCATTCTTCGTCTCCCCATTGTGCATGTTCGCGGGCGAAACGTAATCTTGCTACTCGATGTTCCCTTGCAAGTTTTAGACCATTTGCAATATGTGGTGTCAAATTAACTTCTCGGAGCCACCGTCATAGAAAAGATAATAATATTACGTATAGAACGGACACTCTGTTCCCCCCACCAATCCGGGCTACCTCACCTCGCCACCGATTCTGGAGCTGTCGAGGAGCTAGTGTGAGCAAGGACGCCATACGCGCACGACTACAGAACAATACTACCTCACAAGGAGAAGAACATCAACTTCATACATGTATGAATATAAAACACAGAAATATTAATAATAAGTATTATGGAATATTTCTGTGGGACTAGGTAGACACAGGAGGTTCAAATTTACATAGTTTCTTTATAATATATATACTAATACACTTATATTTGTATACCTAACTATATATTCGTATTTTAGAATTCATTTTCATAAATAAAACAACGATATACTCGTGCGTAAATAAACCTTAGTTTTTAAATTATTGAATAAAAACTTTCTTAATAATTTATTTATCTTTGTCGCTTTTTCAAATCAAGTAACTTAAGTATATGAAATGTCTCTAACTAACTCGCCACCGTGTTACAGTCTGCTCGCTAACGTCGTCTCTACGGGTCTCTCGAAATTGATTTGTCACTTCAACTGACATGAGGTGTCAATTTCGGAGCTGGTCGTAGCAATAAATCGATCCTCTCGAGCAGTAGTACACCTCGGTCTGTCGGTTCCTGGTCTTCTAATGTTGTGCCCAGTTTCTCGGAAACGTTGAACGAATCTTTTTACTGTAGAAAGTGACACGCCTGTTACTCTTGCGGTACTTTTCTGACTTCTGCCTTCTTCTAGCATAGTGACGATTCAAGTAGATTCTTCTGGTGTTAGCGACATGATAGTAATTCAATAATGACCGTGAAAGACGATGATGACTGCCTTTTAACATTTTGATTTCACAGATTGAAAACAAATGTGAGAAAACAATCAAAAGTAAAACATGCGTGATTTGAATCTATTACCAAGTTCGAAGTTTTGTTTATTTATATTATTCTAAATACGTGTACCCTTTACATTTATGGCCAGTTTCACTGGTTCCTGATAATGTGTCAGATAGTTATCTGACAGAAGACGCCATACAAATGCTCGAAGCATACAAAAGCCGTCAAAAATCCGATTAGTTACTGAATCGGTCAAACTGAGTTTTTATTACTTAAGGTTTTATTTTATACGATATTAAATTCTCTATAATATAAAGTTAGTTCCATGCACGTAACATTATTAATTTGCAAGATACAGATTATTTTGTCACTGACCCGTATTATTATTCAAAGGGTGTATTGTACACTCAGAGTAACAATATATTATTAATTGTTACCCTGAGATTATACACTAAAAATAATTGAAGATACCTAACCTGCTTTAAGAACCGACCCCAAACGTCGCGCTAGTCAAAGTAGCGAACAGTAAGTAACATGTCATCGAGGTATATAAATGCATCGTAATACAAATGTTGACATATTAAAAACCGCTCGACCGATTTCGTTAAAATTTAAATAAGACCACCAGGGAAGAGTTAAAAAAAAAATCCAAATTGGTTCTGGCATCTTCGAGTATTCGGTAAACATACTTTTAAAAATAAAGATTCCGATGTATTGAGAACCTCCTCCTTTTTCGTGAAGTCGGTTAATAAAATAATTCAATACAATATTCTTGTTTTAAAATACGAATTTCACTAAAAACAAAACAAACGTCATATCATATCACAATTTCAAATAATTTCAATCGTCTAGCCATTGAACTATTTTTACTGCAGTACTTAATTACAACTCACTGCGTCTAGCAATCCCTTTCTGTAGGGCTATTTTGTAAGCTATCTCGAAAGCGGAATCCGCGGTGAGATTCGAATTTCGTACTACGAAATTCAATCGTAACACGATCGTAATACGGTTGAATTTCGTAATACGAAATTCAAATCTCACCGCGGATTCCGCTTCCGAGGTAGCTTACAGAATAGCCCTACAGATCGTTCCCAATACAAAGGTGTCCATAACACTAGCTAGCGTTTCCGCGCTGGATAGACACGGCTAACCTTTGCACCAAGAAAGAGCAGGAACGGGGCTCTCCTGTCTTGTCCCTTATTCTACGCCCTAACTCCTTAATTAGAGCTTTGTCTTCTGCACCCCAACATCCCATCGTCTCCACGGCTATGGACACAAAATAATAATGTGACTCCATTTATTATATACTAGCAGCCCGCCCCGGCTTCGCACGGGTAGAACATTATGCCTACAAAATTTGCATCAGTTTGTTGCATCGAATATAAAATATTAACATATTTGACAATCATCGTCATATGTCAACCAATTTACACAAAACCTTAACGAATTATGCACCTAAGACCTAAACCTTCCTCATAAACACTCTGGCTATTGGTGAAAACCGCATGATAATCCGTTCAGAAGCTATTGAGATTATTGCGAACAGACAGACAGACGCAGTGATGGACATTGTTTTATAACACTTACGTGTGATATTGGACGGCCCTTTGGCATAAAGGATAGTTACCCTGATTCTGACCCGAGAGTCGTTGGTTCTAATCCTAGCTATATACCTACCAATGAAAGTTTTATGTGCATTCATGAATCATGGGTTTTCGTGGGATTAATGATCCCTATGATGAATCTACCAATAATTAAGATTTCAGTGCAGAAATAAATATTCGTATATAATAATTAAGATAGTTTAAAAACTAAAACAACTGACTTCAATGCCCCGCGAGTCAATTTCAGTAGCAAGTTTGAGACGTTTATCGTCATATCTCTGAAGGTATTTATCACATCTCAATGAAATTACAATGGGACCATCTCGGAAACGTACCCTACCGATTACAAAAATAATCATTCGAATCGGTTCACAATTGACGGAGTAATCGCGTAACATACACACACATAAAAAGAAAGAAAAAATATATATACTGTCGAATTGAGAAACCTCCTCCTTTCTTTGAAGTCGGTTAAAAAAGAAACATACAGACGAATTGAGAACTTCCTTCTTTTTGGAAGTCGGTTGAAAAGTAGCTTACCACCAAAGAGAACATCTGCCGCCGTAACCTTACGGCGTTCCCCGACGCAAAAAGTAGGGGGGGTATTATACGTTTAACGTGTATATCTGTGTGTCTGTCTGTAGCATCTTAGCACCCAACCGGATGAACCGATTTTGATTTAAAGTAGGGGTATTATACATTTAACGTGTGTATCTGTGTGTCTGTCTGTAGCATCTTAGCACCCAACCGGATAAACCGATTTTGATTATATTATTTATAGTTTTTTTTTTATAGATGTCTTCATCGAGTGTGTTCTTAGCTTTGATTCATGAAAATTCGTTCAATCGTTATAAAACTATGAGCTTTAATCAACTTTCATAGGTCTGATCAATTCGAAAATCTTCTTCTTCAACGATATTGTAAGAACATGGAAGCATTGACCTGATGTTGGAATATCTCCTGGACTCTACAGAATACTCAAATCCTCACCAACTTACAGCTCAGATTTTAAATGTCGTGTTTAGAGTTATTGGAATGCTTTTAATTAAAAGATTATACATAGATCAGTCGGGGTGGTTTAAAATATTATATTATATAAATAGATCATTATTATTTTATACAATAGATCATATTATTATACCATATTGACCTCAAATTGATTGCGATCGGTGGGGATCTACAGAAAAGCTAAGCTTATAATAATATTTTCGCAGTAACTATGACCTATTCTGTGGTTTGACTGAAAATATTTTATTAATTTTGCGATGCGTGTATGTGAAATCCGTGATATCTTCTAGAGTTTTCAGTAGAATTATATACTGTAAAGGACAATTTTAATCTATAATATGTAGCCAAGCTAATTAACGTAATTATTTGGATAAGAATATTTATAAATTAATATTATAAATTAATAAATATTAATATTATAAATTTATAAATTAATACTATATACTTGAAAATAGCCCTGGAAGTTATGTAATATTTTTTGGTGGTTAAATATATATGTTACAAATAAAATGGTTACTGTGAGTCCAACTTAAGAGATAGACATATGCTGTCGCGGACTTTTTTGTAGGTCTTATTAAGTTGTACAACTCTTCCATAGAAAATATTCTTCTATCTGTTTTCAATTGAGCAGCGTTCGTAAGAAACGAGTTTCGACTGTTTTTTTGTCGACTTAGGTTGCAAAAATTTTTTAAATCGGTCCAGTAGTTTTTGAGCCAAATCATTACAAAAATACAAAAATACAAAAATACAAAAATTCAAAAATACAAAAATACCAAAATACAAAAATACAAAAATACAAAAATACAAAAATACAAAAATACAAAAATACAAAAATACAAAAATACAAAAATACACAAATACAAATGTTCTCTCTTTATAATATTAGTATAGATTATTATATTATCGCGCTTATTTAGCGCCGCGTATTTAGCGCGCTTGTATTTAGCGGCTCCATTCGCGGCCGCTGCCGCCGTGTAGTGCTGCTTAGCCGCTTAGGTGACTGGGGGCGATTGTGCTGACACAAGTCGAGATAGCTTACAGAATAGCCCTACAGACCGACTAAGTCCTGATGGTTCTAGCAGGATTTCTCACAGGATACGTTGGCTGAGACAAAAGCTCTACAGACTAAGTATGTCGTTGAGTGCATAGTGACGAGGAAACCTACCGGAGCAGAGACGACAACTCAGTGCGTGATGGCTGATAGACGGACAATCAGTTCCATTCAGAATATGATTTGTACTGCAATTAGTCTGCGTTTTATTTATTTATTATATTTCATTATTTCACAATTTTTTGGATAAAAATTGTCTGAAGTACCTACTGAAACATGCACTGGGTTGCGGGTGCACGTAATAGTATGGTTGGCAACCCTACATTAATCAGGGGAATTAAACATGTGTTTTAAGTGTGTGTTACGTTCGACGTCTAGATGAAAGCTGACTGGCTCAATACCTTTGTTTTTTTTTGTAAATTCAAAGCAATAATTTATGTTTCTGTTATATCTATAATATTTTTTATTGAATATGATCTATTTAATGTAATTTGACGTGTGTAAGTGCAAATTTTTAATTTGTCCATATACTGAATAAATGCTTTGACTTTTGACTTTTGAATTTTTAATTTGCCCATATACTGAATAAATGCTATGACTTTTGACTTTTTGACTAGCGGTCTCCTCCATGGAACCACATGCAGATATCGGGTTCACACACCTTGCAGTCGTCTTGATTTTCCGCTGATTTATAATAAGCTACGATGTCCCTCTAGAGAACGTAAAGATAATTTATGGTACGGCCGCACCGCGGCATCCTGCGATCTGGGGCGCGATCTCAGTACATATTAATTGTTTTCTGATCGCGTTTGGTGTGAACAAGTCGGTACAAATACTAATGCGCTATCTGATCGCCGCTTAGATCGCACACGCAGTACGCTGTGGTGTGTCCGTACCTTTAGCCGTTTTCGATATCAAATGAAAGGCTCAAGTTAAGCACATTTAAAAAATATTTATTAGCTGTTGCTTGCGGCTTTCCTTGCTAGCACCCGATGATTGGGAATATTTTCTAAAATTAAGGCGTGTCTTTTCAGTAGTCTGGTTTTAGTGTATAACTTACTTTTTAGGGTTCCGTACCCAAAGGGTAAAACGGGACCCTATTACTAAGACTCCGCTGTCCGTGTGTCTGTCTGTCTGTCTGTCTGTCTGTCCGTCTGTCACCAGGCTGTATCTCATGAACCGTGATAGTTAGACAGTTGAAATTTTCACAGATGATGTATTTCTGTTGCCGCTATAACAACAAATACTAAAAACAGACTGAAGTTAAAAATAATAGACGGTCCCCATACAAGAAACGTGTTTTTTTGGCATTTCACGCTTAGTTAGGTATACGTCCCATAGATGGCGTTATATTGAAATGTCGATCCCTAACACCTTTGTTAGATGTTAGATGGCGTTATAAAAAATAAAATGTTTATTAATTATTATTTTTTGCTGACGAAAAATGATAGTGGTATATTTTGCTCGATCTTATAAAATACTGTAGTTTCGTAGGTACGGAACCCTACTAGTGCGAGTCCGACTTGCACTTGGCCAGTTTATTATACTTATTTATTAAAACGCCTTTTTTATGGTAAAAGGTAACAGGACAAGCACGACGCTCGCCTGATGGTAAGCGATGACGTCTACCTATAACAGATACAGCGGCATACAAAATTCTGGCAGTCCCGAATTTTGCATGTCACTGCACTGCGCCTGTTACCTTGAGACATAAAGAATTTTGAGTCTCACATGCCCTGTAATTTCACTGGACACCTTGCCATTTCTACCGAAAAACATTCCTATTTCACGGCTGAAAATGAATTGGCAAAGTGGTGGTCCCGCCCCAGGCGGACTAGCAGAAGTCCTACCACTGATAATAATACTAATCTAATTCTGATATTAAAACGCCTGATCGCCCTTTGACCAGGGACACCCTGTAACACCGAAGGTCATTATGACTGTAAAATTTCTATTTGCTTCCGTGAAATATTAGTTTACTGCGGTTAAGCACAAATAAATTATATTATAATTATGTTAAGTTGTAACACAATAATGTTTACAGTTAAATTATAACTAGCAACACACGGTTTCCCTCGAGATTCCGCAATCTAGACCACGGCCACAGAATACTTAATAGTACCACGGCCCTAAAGGTACGACCACACCGTGGACTCCTGCGTGCGCGATCTAGGCGATATTTGTACCGACTGGTTCACACCAAACGCGATCTACGGCGATCAGAAAACGATTGAAATTTTGAAAATCAGATCGCGAACGCACACTCGGACGCCGGACACCGCGGTGTGGTCGTACCTAGGGTTACCATATCTCAAGATTTTTCGACTTTTCTCAGGATTGCGGCCGAAATCTCGTGATATCTCAAGATTTTCAATTCACAGGTTACATTTTAAAGATCTCTTTAATTAAACAAACGAAAAATAATCTTCTTTTGGTAACAATTGAACAGTTAAAATCAATACTTATTTATCCAAGTAAAACAAACTAAAAAAACGTGTGTGTACTTATGTACACGCGTTAGAAGTTAGACTTCTGTGGCGTATGGAAAAAAAATAACTAAAATGCAGTAGTGATTAACGATAAATATTAAAATTTATGAAAAAGATTTTATTTCAATAAAAAAGGTTTTATTAACGTAAAAATATGACGTTCTTACGAAATGACATATACAACTTGAATATAGTCATGCCACCTAGAACTAACTTCACGGTGTAGAATTTAGGTTTCGGTGTGCGCGCGCATCGTACCACCTAGAACTAACTTCACGGTGTTAAATTTAGGTGTCGGTGTGCGCGCGCATCGTAAAAATTCACTCTCATCATTTTTCTCTATCGCGCCAAAAGAAGTATAACTTCAAAACCACCCCTCCGCCCGCCGCTTTGAGTGCGATGTGCAAGATGCAACGTGTGAGCTAGATCCGCAGTGTATAAAACGACAATAATACGTTTTTGAGAGAAAATTCTCCAACTGTATAAAATTTCAGGACTTTTCCATGGAAATCAGGCCTTTTCGCCGGTCTTTTGATTTTTTCATCTAGTAACCCTAGTCGTTCGTACCTTAATAAGTGATATGTGAAGCTGAAGCCTAAATTACCTTGTTACCGTAAACAAATTTACAATAGTAGGTAGCTATTTTTAAAATAAGGATTATAGCCACCGTGAGCTTAAATCATGATTATAAACTACCGACTATTATAATCACTACTGTTTGTTGTCGCGATCTCGCAGCGTAAACTCCCGAAGAAGTGCATCGGACATACATGAAACCTAGGTCGATATAGTCGACAACAGAGTACGAGTTTTCATACCAAACTCAACCCTTAAAACTAAATTAAAATTGGTTCATCCGTTTGGGCGCTACGATGCCACAGACAGACACACACATACACACGTCACGTCAAACTTATAACAACTCTTCTTTTTGCGCCGGGGGTTAAAAATGTAACGGATCGCTGTCTATGGAACATGGAAGATATATAAGAACAAATATTATTGGGACCTTTATTAATATAAATAATATTAATATATATATATATATATATTATAGCACCCAAAACAATGATTTATTATTGTTATATACCGGCTGTAATTCACGTTCATTGTACCTTTAATCGAATTTTCTCGACCTAGGTTTCGAGCGAGTCAGTCGCTCTTCCTCGGGAGTGGTGTCACGCGGTGAGATCGCGATGTTCACTGGGGAAGAGCGACTGACTCGCTCGAAACCTAGGTCGAGAAAATTCGACTAAAGGTACGTGAATTACAGCCGGTATATAACAATAATAATGTTACAAATTCACGATAATTTTAAAATCAAAACAAAAAAAAAACTGTCTGTTTATCTGTGCGTTTGTGCGTTTGTGCATGCTAATCTCAGAAACAACTTATCTGATTTAGATGTAGTTTTCACCAATATATATATTGTGGCAAGCTTCACTTAGCATTTAGTGTTTTTTTCATGTCAACGGTTCATAAATACACAAGTAATGCAACACAATTTGAAAATTGACGTCAACATTTGTTAAACTCATTTCGGACATGTTGTTGACCAATGTAAGTTGACCTCTGATCTAAATCATCAATTATATGAAATTGGGTTCAGCTTAGGCTGATCGTATGTAGGTTGTACACGCCTGCGTATATAATGAACTAAATAAACAAAATAAATCAAAAGATTTTTTTTTAAATCTCCCGAAAGTCACTATTCCACGCGGACGAAGTCGCGGGCACAGCTAGTTTCTTATAAAAAATTAAATTATTTATAAGTGTCTGTCCGCAATGAGAAAATTAACTAACAAATTTAATTTTATATACAGACTGAGTCCAATTGAAAAAGTCAATTTGCCGCATGTAAGTATATAAATCAGAATATCAAGGATTTCTATATAATATTCGACTGACTTCAACGAGGCGCTTCATTTTTCTGTTCATGGTAAGATTTATTTATTTGTATTTTTTTTTCACCGGTCGTAAATCACCCAGTTCTTTGGTAGGCATTGAAGGAGCCGAAGCCAACGTCAAGAGGCCCAACGACAATATTACTTTAAATTATATGATTTGTGGATAGAGAGATGGAAAACTATAAAAACATGAAATATATATATATAATTAACCGACTTCAAAAAAAGGATGTTTCTCCATTCGACCGTATTATATACATATATATTTTTCTAATTTTGTTCGTATATAATTTCATCGTTTGTGAACCGATTTTGATGATTTTTTTTTGTTCGAAAGTAGATACCCCAGGAATGGTACCATAGTAATTTCATCGAGATCTGATTAGTATCTCCAGAAATATGGAGATAGACACCTCACACTTGGGACTGAAAATCAATAGCGCGGCATTTGAACTCGATTCTCATAGTTTTTTAAACGATCTTATTCAAATTATTATTTAGCACACTTTATGTCAGTGAATTCAGTATTTTAAATGATGAACAAAATATAGGAAATTTAAAATACCGAAATTATGACGCATCTCAAATTGTACCAATAAAACCTTGTGTTATGAGTAGTTCAAATATCTTCTTAATTAAATATTATGTTTCATGAAGTGTTACACACTTAATATTTTTGTAAATTGTTAAACACAATTCAAAATTTCATCGTACTGACGGGATTTGAACCCGAACCCCTCGGATAGCACGTGCTATTCTTAATGTGCGTCTACCATAGAAATAGGAATAATCTATTTCTATGGCGTCTACTTAATCTAGTTTACCACTTGGCAAGTTGGATTGCTATTTCTTATCAACCGACTTCAAAAACGAGGACGTTCTCAATTCGACTGTTTTTAGGGTTCCGTACCTCAAAAGGAATAAAGGAACCCTTATAGGATCACTTTGTTTTCCGTCTGTCTGTCTGTCTGTCCGTCTGTCATTCTGCAAAGTTAAGTTTGTCCTTTATACTAGTTTGATTTGTACGGAAGCCTCGGTGCGCGAGTCCAACTCGCACTTGGCTGTTTTTTATGTATATTCACCACAAAAATAATATATTTGCTATTTATGGTATGTCAAAATGTCTACTAAACTTTTTTTTTATTATACCTTACGGTTTTCTAACTTGAGGGTGGTAGCTGGCCAGGCGGACACTAGATAGTGTCCTACCATCATGCGGGGGTTGTTGGTTTCTTAACGATGTTTTCCTTTACCGGAAGTCCACTGTGAAAAGCGCACATACATCATACAAAAACCCATTGGTGCACGGCGGGGATTGAACTCGGTACCTCTGTCATCAATGCCGAAAGTTCTCCCGATTACGCCACCGGGCCCTCAAAACTAAAATGAATACACCAATTTTTTATAATATTCTAAGATATAGTAAAAACAATTGGTATTTATGCAACATTTCAGTGCAGAAATAAATTATTCGAATATAATAATTATTAAGATAGTTTAAAAACTAAAACAACCGACTTCCATGCCCCGCGACTCAATTTCAGTAGCATGTTTGAGACGTTTATCGTCATATCTCTCGAGATACTTATCAGATCTCAATTAAATTACAATGGGACTACCTCGGAAACAAACCCTACCGATTAAAAAAATAATCATTCAAATCGGTTCACAATTGACGGAGTATTCGCGTAACATACACACAAAAAAATAAAACAAACAGACGAATTGAGAACGTCCTCCTTTTCTGTGAAGTCGGTTAAAAAAGGGTTTAAAGTTAAAATTAATTATTTTTTGTTTAAAATTATGTAGGGATACTGTTGCTACATAAATTGGTAATTTATAGTTCATTCATAAGCTTTATGATACAAATTCCTCGTTTTTTTTACTTTTTGAAGTCTTATTTTTGGCAGATACAATTTTTGTTTATTCCTTAATTATAGTTATGTACCCATATTTTTCAATAAACGTTTCTTGTCTGTACTGTGATATAAATGTACTGTGATACGACAGTCCTAATTAACATTTCAACATTACAGATGAAATTGAAGATGATCGTCTTGATTCCCATAGCCGCTTTGATTACCACATCATTGGCTTTATTCGTGGGACACCCTTTAAAAATATTTGGTGCTGATCACGACATCCAAGAATTGACATTCCCAGAACCCTACAGAGATCTTGTAGATGTAATCTATGAGAAGGACAAGAAGATTGTTTACTTTAGTTACATTCTAAAGAACTCAGTAAATTTAGCATTGTACAATTACAAAACTAGCACAATTGAAAAACTAGAGGTGGATGCAAACGTCAATTGTCTAGATATGGATAGCGCTACAAAAACAATATATATAGGTACGGATAAAGGTCTCAAATCGATTATGCTGAAACATACACGAACAGCGATACAATTGTATGTTGAAGATAAGAATATCACAAGCGTTTACTTCAAAGACGAACTTCTTTACTACGTTATTAAAAAAGACGGTGCTTTTACATACAAAACTACATCTGGTGACAGCGTTCCGTACGGTGGTTTGCCGAAAGGATATTTCGACAAATTTGTGCTTGATAATAAAAATAATAAAATTTTTATGAACAGCGAGACACAAGAGGGATTTTGGGTGAATGAAGATGTGTTAATACCCACTAAATTCTCATTTAATGTCACCGATGTAGCGGTAGATCAAGAATATACAGCCTATGTGTCTTCACATACTGCACTATATTATTTTGATAATAAGAAATATGAATTGGTAAAGGTGGCCGATATAGAAGGTATAGACAGAATGACTTTAGCGAATAAGGGTGTTCCAATATACGTATCGAATGGGAAGCTCAGACGAGTGTCGCCCGCTCACGTCCACTGTAGGGAATATATCGGTCCCCCTATTCATAAGTAAATGACTGTGCCTATTCTATATAGTAAAGGACTATGCTAGTTTGCTCTTAACTTACGAATATATTACCTTAGCTTGTCAAAATATCACAAAATAAATCCGGTTACCAAAATCACTAAATATAGATATATATAGGATCATTAGCCTATCTCAAAGATATGCTTTGAGATTATGATTCCCGGTGTTGCTTTATTGCGATATTTTGAAATCTTAGGCGATTCTTAAGCTTAGTGGAAACAGGTATTAGTAATGCAGTCTAGTTCAAAAAGTATAAAAGATAAGTATATCGGTTGTCCAATCTTCCGATATCGCAAACATGTCTCAAATCTTTAAATTTGGCGATTGAAATTGGCAGTTGTATAATGTGCTATTGTATATATAATTTCTGCAATACAAAATAAAATTCCTTTTTGTGACTTTCTTCATTACCGTTTTTTCTTTTATACAACTACCTAAGACTAGGATGTATAGAGATAGAGCATTTAGAAGATATAAAAGAAAAAGGACAGTAGAAAGTTTGAACATACACAAAATTGAGAAACAGCCTTTTGCAACATGTCTTTTGCAGAAATGTAAAGCGTTTTATATTTTTTATCAAATAGAAGCTTCATCTCCAAGTGGCATCTGGAGTTTTTTAAGATCACTCGGCATAGGTAAATCTAATTCTCTTGACTGAAAATTGCCATTCGATGCTAATATTCTTAATATGCATTTTACTTCAGGTACGAAATTAGATCATGTTACTAAAATAGCTCCATTAAATGAGATCCAAAATATATCATCACCATTATTTGAATTTTCTCCTGTAGGGCAAGATCCTATACGCAAAATTGTCAAAAGCAATTAGGTGCGAAAATATCGGTCGCATTATTACCTCGTATATCTTAAATCACATTTTTCCTGCTTTGACCCATATTGTCAACTAGTCACTGGAATTTGGAGAATATTTATACGTAACTTTTAAGTTACTGAAGTTATTCGTCATAACATGGAAAACTCTAACGTCACTATTCTTATTCTCATCGACATCAGTAACGCCTTTAACTAAAAAAAAAACGAAAACGCCTGAAACTAAAAAAAAATATTTTTCATCAAACCGTGCGGGGTGTATAGATATAGGTCTTTAAAAATTACATTGAAAAACTATTTTTTCTCAAAGTCAATCATTTGAAAGATGGGCACGTCTAAAGTGGTAAAATGTGTTTTCACAGTAGCCCTTCGGTGAAGGATAAACATGTTTAAGAAACCCTCAACCCCCGCAAGGTGGCAGGACACTGTCTGGTGTCCGCTTGGCCAGCTACCACCCTCAAGTTTGAAAATCTGTCGTGTATTTTGGCAGCTATCCTTGAGAGCCAGTTCACGGACTAGGTCTAGCGTGCTACCATCAACGTCCGCATCATCACTTACTATATATATATCTATATATATAAAAGAAAGTCGTGTTAGTAACTACACTTATAACTCAAGAACGGCTGAACCATTTTTTATGATTTTTTTATTTATGGAATTGTCTTTGTCAGGAATAGAATAATAAGTATTAAAAACAATGAATAATTGACCTAAAAAAAAAAATAAGATAAATTATTTTGCCAAAATGAATGAGAATGAATTTTGACAATTGTATGACATATTTATTGATTGTCAAATATGCGTGCGTTCTGAAATGTTTGCTTACGAGTTTTTGGCGGGAACGTGGAAAAGTGTGTGTGATCTCATTGTATTTTTTCCTATAACTGGTGTTCTTCCGCGAGTTAATGTGTAATCAATGTGGATTATTAAGCATTAAGTTCCGAGTTCTTGACCAAGTCAAGACACACAGTTACATTGCGGCACGTCAGAAATACGGTGTGTCGAAGTGCTGGACCCGAGACGGTTACATCTTCGTCCTCGGGCCGGACGGGTCCCGACACCGTGTCATCAGCCAGGCAGATCTCGACGTGATTCCAATGGAAGCTCCAAAGGCCTCCGGCGAAGGAAGCCGCCGCACCGAATAAATCCAAACAGAAGAGAGCCGTCGCCAGGAAATAAACTCTATCATCTGTTATCATTTCACTGCATATTATCAGCTGGGCTAAGAATAAGGTAGTATTTGTATTATATTTGGTTTGTATTATATATATATAGTATTATACACTTTTATGAACCAAAGTAATTACAGTAGTGATGAATCTGCGACGTCGTATTTGTCCGCATATAGCAGCAGCGATGATGACAGTTTTCATAGTTTGCCTAGTTTGTCGAGTACTATTGACACTATCCTAGTGGGCGTTGCGAAAGACTTTAATGTTTTTCATATCAACGCTCAAAGCATTCCGGCTCATCTCACTGATTTGATGGCGTCGTTTCAGCATACAAGTATTCATGCCATACTCGTTTCCGAGTCTTGGTTGAAACCGTCTCTACCGTCATCCCTTTATACATTACCTGGCTTTCATCTTATTCGCAATGACCGCATTGGTAAGGGTGGTGGTGGTGTTGCCATATATCTCCGTTCTCATATACCATTTTCCATTTTAAGTATGTCAGCACAGCCACCTCCCTCCAATGCAGGTGAGCACCTTCTACTAGAAGTCTCCTTATCTTACTCAAAAATGTTACTTGGTGTTTACTACTGTCCATCACTTCAAATTAATTTCTTTTCCTCATTTGAAACCCTTTTAGAAAACTTTACCCCTTCTTATGAACACACCATAGTTATGGGTGATTTTAATACGTGCGTACTAAAACGAGATATCCGCTCCCTAGCTTTTGAATCATCTGTAAGGGCATGCAACATGACTATTCTTCCTTTAGATGCCACTCACAATCTCTCTAATTGCACACCATCTTTACTAGACCTGATACTTGTAAAATCCACTGTACATGTCAGCAAGCATGGTCAATGTGCTGCAGACGGGTTTTCACATCATGACATGGTTTATCTTTGCTACAAAATTCGGCCGCCAAAAGCCAAACCCAAAGTTCTTATGCAGCGCAATTTTGGTGGTATTGACATCGAAAATCTACGCAGTGATGCTAGTAACTTAGATTGGTCTGAAGTCATCGGTGCAACTTGTGTTGATAAGAAAGTTGAACTTTTTAATGTCATTATTACCAAACTTTACGACAAACATGCTCCACTAAGACCAGTCAGAATGAAGCATTTACCTGCGCCTTGGCTCACTGCAAATATTCGGAAACACATAGATAAAAAATGTGCTGCCAAGAGTAGGTATAAGTGCAAGCCTACAGATTACAATGAAAACAGATATCATGAGCGTCGAAACGAATGCAACAAGGTGTGTAGGGATGCGCAACGCCGACATATTCACAGTAACTTAGAGAACGAGGATCCATCGAAGGTATGGAAATTCCTCAGGTCTCTAGGGGTTGGTAAATCACGTAGTAATACTATTCCTAATAATTTAAAACTTGAAGCTCTCAATCAGCATTTTTCATTTTCTGCCACATTTGATGGGCCAGCTAAAACTGCTACTTTACGTCATCTTGCAAAAATTCCAACTCCTGACCATCTCTCGTTTGTATTTCTACAATTTACCGATTGTGATGTTAGGAAGGGCATAGAATCGATTACATCTAACGCTGTAGGCTGCGACACCATCAGCCGCAAGATGATCGTACTTATACTGAACGAGACTGTGCATGTGATCAAATATCCGTACCAAGCGTGAATAACTTAACAAGTCCAGAATGCACATTTTTCAGGGCAGCCATTTTTAAGTTTAAATTTTTATCTGTAAATTCAGATTTTATGTTATTATATATTTTTTGTCTGAATGTAATTCATTTGCTTTACGTTTTTAGATAACATAAGATTATTTAATAAATTTACCGTATTTATTATAAAAAAATGACATATCAAGTTGTTCACCAATGAGTTACCAAGTTATTCACCTAAGTGTGCCTACTTTAAGTACGTGTGTAAAAAAACCTAAGTAATAAGTATAGTCTCTGCCTGCCTCATATGCCTCTAAATCGTGATATTATGTATGTAGGTATGTATAGGTAATAAAAAAAACTAAGTAAGTAATTTTAAAATAATTATTTTTATTTCGAAAACAAAGTTATAGAATTAGTTTAATTCTTCTCCGTCTCCTTCTGCATCAGGGTCTTCGGAGTCTAAATCAGGATCGATGTTGGATACGTCACCATCAGTTTTTATGTTTTTATAAAATTCGTGAAAAATGGGATCTATAAGTGGTAATAAATCCATCAAATCCTTCTTTTTTTCTTTACTTATTGGTAAAGTCTTTTTTGAAACAACTTCTAATTTTATAGTGTCTAAATTGTATTTACCTCTTTTCCTGTAATTTATGACTCTGAAAGAACTTTCATTGTCCAGATTTGTCTTAAAACGTATTTCTCCGATAGGCTTCTTATATTGCAGCCATTTCACGGGTTGCCATAAAAAATGTTCACAAGCATCCTTCTTTTTAATTGTAAATGGACCTTTCTTCGAACTCAATTCTGCAAAATTGAGAAAATTGTCTAGTTTCATGGGTACAATGGCAAATGCGTTATTAATCTTGCAAGATCTTATCAGTTGCATCCAATCGTTAAGATGGTTTATTTTAAGCTGGGTTTTCTTTTTAGTTCTTTCAATTAGGGCATGATCCGAGTCACATTCCATGTGGCTATGTCCGCTAATCAAAAACTTATGATTGATTGTCTCCAGGGTTGGATGCACATGCAATAAATACATGAACATCATTGCAACAGCGTTATTTTTATTCTGGCCACCACATGTGTCAGAATAAAATGTGACCTCTTTAACTTCAGGTGGCAAATTTTGTAAAAAATGCCACAAACACGAAGCAATTTGATTCGCTCCTCGAGCACCGATGGTTTCGTCCCACATGTAACAAGTAGATTTATCATCTCTTAAGTTATGAATCGTAAGATTGAAAGACCATAGTTGTCTCTTATAAAAAGAGACAGACGTTTTGAGGAAAGGCGTAGGTAAGCATTGCTGAAGATCAAATGCATAAGCTCGAAAATTTAAATTGCGCTTTGCCTCATCTTTATCCTTTCTTTTTTCTGCATAAGCGTTTTCGGCTTGTGATTGATGCTCTCTCAGCTCCGCTATAAAGTTGGTCTTTTCCTCTCCTTCTTTTAACGCTATCTTTGTATTAAAAAGATCGCATGTGTGGCAAGTATCTTTAGCCGGTTTTTTGAATGATAAGTTTAAATCGTGAAAACACTGGGAATACAATTTGAGTGAAATAGGATTTGGGCAACTTTCTTTATATAAACGATACATAGCAGCTATAGAAAGGTCCGATGATAAATATTTTTTATTTGTTCTATTTCTGCAATAATGACTTTCGTAGTTAGGGAATGATAAGATGTGTTCTTTGGCAAATTGTAAATCATCAACAGTCCTTTTACTTTTAGATGGCTGATGTCCTCTTGTATCAGCTGGAATGATTCCGGTGGCGGAGTGCTTCTTTTTATCCATTACAATGTTAATGAAACCTTTAGTTTCCCCAAAAGTTTTGCAAAAACAATCTTTAAAAATTGGTCTGCTTTCATTATTTATTGTTAATGTATATTTGCAGTAGCAATCTCTATTAATTGTTCTGCTGTCGGTTTTCTGTGTTTTCTTTGGTAATATGGTAATATGGCTGGCAATATACGCTGCCCTCTGATCTCTGCTTCCTAGAGTCCAATATTCATCAAAGCATAGCTTTCTTTCTAATTCAGAAAACCGCTCAATACATTTCAGTCTACAAAGACTTAGTGCTCGCATTTGCCTCGCAGCAATTTCTGTACCTTTTTCTGTAACGTAGCTTTGACCAGAATTTCTTAGTCTTTTACAATCTTCTCTCTTTTTCCTTGATCAACCTTTCCTTTTTTTGGTATGAATTTGATCTTCTGAGACATCAGGTAGCACTTCGCATATTATAGTCTCGTCATTACTAACTGCTATGCTATGTGCTATATTATCTGTGGGAGAATGTAGATCATTGTTGGAAGGATTTTTATTTACTGGACTACTTGTAATAAATCTATCAATCTCAAAAGTCTCGAAACCACTGCCAAAAATAGATAAACTTTCATCTTGGCCTTGGGATGGTAAAGGCACGTGAACTTGGGCTGAAGTTATTTTTTGAATACCTAGTTCTTCTATCTCACTATCTGTATTAGAGACATCAGGTAGCACTTCGCATATTATAGTCTCGTCATTACTAACTGCTATGCCATCTGTGGGAGAATGTAGATCATTGTTGGAAGGATTGTTATTTACTGGACTACTTGTAATAAATCTATCAATCTCAAAAGTCTCGAAACCACTGCATTATATCCTTAACGAATCCATATCCTGTGGCGTGTTTCCTTCTATGTGGAAGGAAGCACAGATCACTCCTCTGCCTAAAAAATGCAATACCTCCTCTTTCTCTGACTATCGACCTATCTCCATACTTCCATTCCTATCAAAACTCCTCGAACGTCTCGTACACTAGCAACTGACCGCCTATCTTATCCGACACAACCTTATGAATCCTTTCCAATCTGGTTTCCGCCCTGGTCACAGTACAGTCTCAGCTTTAGTTAAGATTACGGAGGATGTGCATCAAGGCATGGATAACGGCAAACTGACAGTATTATCCTTGCTAGACTTCAGTAACGCATTTAATAACGTCGATTTTGATATTTTGTTAAAAATTCTACGCTCTATTAACATATCTCCAACGGTAGTTGATTGGTTTCGTACTTACCTGAACGATCGCCGGCAGCGTGTTCGCATAGATGATACCTTTTCATCGTGGTGTAATACGTCTGCAGGTGTACCCCAGGGCGGCGTTCTTTCTCCTCTTCTATTCTCACTATTTATTAACTCGATTTTCAATCACCTTACTTCTTCCTACCACCTTTACGCTGATGATCTGCAGATCTACACACAGTCTACACTTTCACAACTACCTTCGGCTGTTGAAACTATTAATTCTAACTCGACAGAGTAACGTCGTATCACTGAATGGAGCAAATCTTATGGTCTCAATATTAATCCGGCGAAAACCCAAATGATTGTAATAGGCAGTTCTAGGATGATTTCGAAAATAGATTGGTTTCGCCTTCCACAATTCATTTTTGATGGTACAGTTTTAAAAGTCTGTGATACTGTTAAGAATCTCGGTATTTACATCGACCGCAATTTCTCATGGGTGTCTCAGGTAGCCGAAGTCAGTCGCAAACTCTTTGCCTCCGCGTTTTCTCTTAAGAGACTGCGAAATGTCCTGCCAATATCCACTAAAATTGCGCTTGCCCAATCCCTGCTACTTCCAATACTTGATTATGCCGACGTCTCATACCTCGACTTAACCGAAGAACAGCTGAATAAACTGGAACGATTACAAAACTTTTGTATGAGATTTATTTATGGCCTTCGCAAATTCGACCACATCTCACAATTTCGTATTAAGCTGAAATGGTTACCGATCCGTTTGCGCCGGAATGCACACATTCTCTGTCTCCTTTATTCTATGCTTTTTATCCCTTCCACTCCACTTTATTTAAAAGAACGTTTTGAATTCCTACATCAGTCCCACACCCTATCCTTACGATCTTCTGACACACTTATCCCAAAAATTTCCTCAGAGTACTACGGCGAGTCATTTAGTGTTCAAGCTGCACGGTTATGGAACGCACTTCCACTAAATATACGACAGGCTAAATCTCTTTCAATCTTTAAAAATATGGTGAAAAATCATTATCTAGCTCACTTGTAGTTCACTTGTAGTTCATTTAATTATTTATTTTATTTTATCATTTTTTTTCATATCAAAGGTGTGATTTTACTGTCTATGTATGTATGTATGGTATATGTATGTATATATCTATATGTATGTATAGTATATATGTATATGTATTTATGTAATATAGTATGTATTTATATATTTTCTTATATTATATTGATGTTTATTTGTATGTACCTATATTGCAATATACCATATCAATATTATTACAAAAATATTGGTTTTTGATTGTTGTTATTTATTTATTGGGATATGGGATGTAAGGGAGCACAAATACGACCTCGGTGCTCCCAGCCAACCTCACCTGCCCGTGGTGCATCCTGCTGACCAACAGACGGGGCTCTGGCGACCGACAAATGGCGGTATAACCATTTCATATCTATGGCGTAGCTAAATTCTACAGGCCGGTGACGGGCAGCAGCGTCACCGGTGCGAGAAGCTACGTCCTGCGATCGCCAACACGCCTGCCCAGCGTGGCTATTAGGGCATATCCCTCCCAAGGGATGCAAAAGACTATGAAAAAATTATGGAAGGACACCTAAAGCCAAGGCCCCCAGTTCCCGGCCGCCCTGCTATTCCTGACCACGGCGGCGGTCACGGTAACGGCAGGGCAGGGGGTGCTAAGAATCCCCGGGTTACGGTAGGCCGCCAGAACAAACTGACCCTCGCAACGTACAATGGACGCACGATTCGGCTGGACGATCATCTGGCGCAACTAGAGGAGGAGCTGAAACACATAAGATGGCACATTCTGGGGTTATGTGAAGTCCGAAGACAGGGAGAGGACACCATAACCTTAGAATCGGGCCATCTTATGTACTACAGAGAAGGAGATCAGCCATCCCAAGGCGGCGTCGGGTTTCTGGTCAACAAGGTTCTCAGTGATAACGTTGTAGAAATCTCCAGTGTGTCGACCAGGGTAGCGTACCTCAAGTTAACCAAGAGGTACAGCCTCAAGGTTATCCAGGTCTACGCACCGACCTCGACACACTTGGATGATGAGGTGGAGAGCATGTATGAAGATATCTCCAGAGCTTTACACACCACCTCCAAGGCTCACTACAACGTTGTCATGGGAGACTTTAACGCCAAAGTGGGAGTACAAACTTGCGGCGAATCGTCTATAGGACCACACGGATTTGGGAGTAGGAATCACAGGGGACAAATGCTCGTCAATTTCCTCGAGAGAGAGGGGCTTTTCTTGATGAACTCGTTCTTCAAGAAACAGCCCCAAAGGAAATGGACGTGGCAAAGCTCCGACTTTGTGACTAAAAACGAGATTGACTTCATCATTACGGACAAACAGCGCATATTCAGAGACGTCTCAGTGATCACTAGGTTTAATACTGGAAGTGATCACCAACTTGTAGACTTGTAGTTGAGAGATTCCGATTGATGAAGTCTACGCTCCGTCCGAACCTACTCCAAACCGTTGTTGGGTCCGAAACATTCCAATTAAAATTGGAAAATCGATTCGCTGCCTTGGAAACCACAGATGACGTAGACCAGAAACTCGAAGAAATGGTGGAAATCCTCAGGGATGAAGGGACGAAGTTTTGCGAGAGCAAGCGTACGGGCAAAAAGTCCAAACTCTCGGCAGAAACACTTCGGCTAATGGAAGAGAGACGAACAGACCCTTTGTCAGCTTTGTCAACTAACCTGGTGCGCAACAAATCCATAAAGAAGCTGGTACGACGCGACCTCCGATCCTCTAACACGCTCTTGATTAAAGAATCAATTGAGCAGAATCGGGGGTCGAAAGTGTTCGTCCAGCCTCTGGGTAGAAGCCACCTCACGAAGCTGACAACGTCAACGGGGAACGTCGTCGCATCCAAGCCGGAGATTCTGTCGGAAGTTGAAGACTTCTACGGCAAGCTCTACGCATCGCATGCTTCAAGGCCCGAACCCGATACTCAGGATTCTAGAGCCACCTTAACCCGCCACTTCACAGAAGATCTGCCCGAAATTAGCCGAGACGAAATCGTGATGGCCCTTAAACAACTCAAAAATGGAAAAGCCCCAGGAGAAGACGGAATCACAACGGAGCTTTTAAAAGCCGGAGGAGCTCCAGCAGTTCAACAGCTTCAGCAGCTATTTAATTCCGTTCTTTTTACTGGGAGAACTCCACAGGCATGGAACAGAAGCATGGTGGTTTTGTTTTTCAAAAAAGGAGACAAAACCCTATTGAAAAACTATCGCCCGATTTCGCTTCTGAGCCATGTCTACAAGCTGTTTTCAAGGGTCATCACGAACCGTCTTGCGCGAAGACTCGACGAGTTTCAAGCTCCGGAACAGGCCGGGTTTCGAAGCGGTTACGGCACCATAGACCACATCCACACGGTGCGGCAGATTGTACAGAAGACCAAAGAGTACAATCGGCCCCTGTGCTTAGCATTTGTGGACTATGAGAAGGCCTTTGACTCAATCGAAACCTGGTCTGTTCTGGAGTCCTTGCAGCGTTGCCAAGTCGACTGGCGATATATCGAAGTGATGAGATGTCTATATAATGCCGCAACGATGACTGTACAAGTACAGAACCAGCGAACTAAACATGTCCACCTGCGTCGAGGAGTGAGACAGGGGGACGTCATATCCCCGAAACTGTTCACTAACGCCTTGGAGGATATGTTTAAGACGCTGGACTGGAAAGATCATGGCATTAACATCAACGGCAGGTACATCTCTCACTTACGATTCGCAGATGACATCGTCATTATGGCAGAGACGCTGCAGGACCTACAAAGGATGTTGAATGGCCTAGCTGATTCTTCTCGTAGCATCGGTTTCCGGATGAATTTGGACAAAACCAAAGTCATGTACAACGAGCACGTTGTTCCGGAACCGATTGCCGTAGATGGAATCCCACTCGAAGTTGTCACTAAGTATGTTTACCTAGGGCAAACGCTCCAACTAGGCAAACATAACTTCGAGAAGGAAATCCAGAGAAGAATTCAGCTGGGCTGGGCAGCATTCGGAAAACTCCGTCGAGTCTTCTCGTCGCCTATACCACAGTGTCCAAAGACAAAAGTCTTTAACCAGTGCGTTCTACCTGTGATGACATACGGAGCCGAGACGTGGACACTCACAGTCCGACTGGTCCACCAGTTTAAAGTCGCTCAGCGAGCTATGGAGAGAGCTATACTCGGTATTTCTCTGCGGGATCGAATCCGGAACGAAGTAATTCGCCAGAGAACTAAAGTTATCGACATCAAGCTCAACGGATTAGCAAGCTGAAGTGGCAGTGGGCTGGTCATATCTGCCGCAGGACTGATAACCGTTGGGGCAGACTTGTCCTAGAGTGGAGATCGCGAATCGGTAAACGTAGCGTAGGACGTCTTGTGACCAGGTGGAGCGACGACATACGCAAAGCGGTGGGCAGTGACTGGAAGAGAAGAGCCGAAGATCGGGCTCAGTGGCGCATCTTGGGAGAGGCATATGTCCAGCAGTGGACTGATACAGGCTGATGATGATGATGATGATTTATATATTATTATTTTTTTTTTAACGATAGTTGTATGCTATGCATTGTGCCACTGTGTTTTTCTGCTTTAAATTCTGTCCATCCTAAGGTTGTCTGGAAGAGATCGCTTCAAGCGATAAGACCGCCCATTGTACTATCTTAGTTAAGTTTTCTTCGATATTTTGTTTCTCTATATTGGTGTACAATAAAGAGTTTTTCTATTTCTATACTATTCTATTAAGTGCTGGTGAATGTGTGCGTGTGTAGGAAAACAGCACAATGTTGAAAAATATGCTATTTGCGTTCTCTCCAAAATTCCACTGAAAATATTCAGTAAA
Organism: Cabera pusaria; assembly: GCA_954871355.1. Taxonomy (NCBI): domain Eukaryota; kingdom Metazoa; phylum Arthropoda; class Insecta; order Lepidoptera; family Geometridae; genus Cabera; species Cabera pusaria. The sequence continues at coordinate 2,928,968 of OX940910.1, forward strand.
CACCACATCTCTACTGAAGGTATGATTTAGACTAGACTCTTACTTGAAAACTGAGCTGAAATGTGACTTTAACCCATCTCTACGACTAAAATTGATAAAAACTTGAAGAATTTTAGTACTTGAAACTGGCTAAATACACTAATCGTGTGGAGACATAATGAAACTTAAAAAAAATATGTATGCTTACAAGCGATCAAGACAATCAATGCCTAATCAATTTTATATTTTGTCAGAATGTAGGTAAATACAGAGATATGCAAGAATGTGATAGCCAATTTATGAATGCCGCATGTATACAGTCTTATCCATAAGGCAAAAAAATATTAGACAGTTATTCATGAAGTAAGTACCTATACTTATTTAGAATTAAAATTAAATACTGGTGATTATATTTTTACAATTAAAATTAAACTCAATCGAACTAATTTCAAGTTAATAACTTATCTATAATAATAATAACTTGTTTCATTGCATCATGTCTTGCTGACACGCGGTTGGAGTACTTGATTATTGTAATTTTATTCTATTTCTGTATTGCCATGATACATACTAAAGTTAATATCTCTTTTGTATTCATTGTATTATGTTCATAAAAGCCTAAATTAAGTTCATCTAAATTTCCAACAGAAAAGGTAACAACTCATTCATTGTATGTAAGGTGGTACGAAGTTCGCCGGGCCAGCTAGTATATTAATTAACAATTATTAAATAATTATACAACAATTTTATTTTTTTATCAGGGACAAGGAACTAAAATGTTAAAAATAAATTCTAGTAAGTATTTTGCGGGTAGGTACTTTATATTCTTAAAAGCTTGAGGCACAGATGTATAGTAAGTACCTAACCTGTAAAACGGGTAGTGCTCATGGCATGTGAAGTCAGTTTTTACAAACTTTTATTTAACTTGCAATGTATGTATGTATATATGTATGTATGTACGTATGTATGTATGTCACTATGTATGTTCGAATTCGGGTGGAATCTTGGAAGCTAAATTAGACCCACTTTCCGATGTCCGATTGAACTCAAATTTGGTGTACTTATGTATCTTCAGGGACAATACAATGATATGGTACCATGGAGCTGGTCTGATGATGGAGACGAAAGGTGGCCACGGCATCTCTGTGATAAAACAACATAACTCCATCGAGTTTGGGCTCGATTGATTTGTCTTGAAAAGAACTTTACGTCTAGATGATATCCAGGGTCTGATGATGAAGCTGGAAGGCGGCCACGGCATCTCTGTGATAAATCAACATAACCCTACCGAGTTTGGGCTCGATTGATCCGTCTTGAAGAGAACTATTCACCTAGATGATATTTAGCGACTGGTGATGAAGCTGGAAGGTGGCCACGGCATCTCTGTGATAAAATAACGTAACCCCAGTGAATTTGGGCTCAAATGATTCGTCTTGAAGAGCACTTTACACTTAAATGATAGCCAGGATTTGATGATGAAGCTGTAAGGTGGCCATGGCATTTCTGTTATAAAGCAACATAGCCCCACCGAGTCGATTGATTTTCCTTGAAGAGCACTTTACCCATAATCACATCAAATATCCGTGGAATATTTTAAAACATCATGGATTCTCTTAAATAGTTGGTAGTAGGTAGGTAGTCGGTATCTATACCTACCTACTAAAAAGTTAAAAATAAATTATATATAAAAATATTTTTTTAAGTAAGCTTCTATCTGGGACAATGAACTTAAAATGATAAAAATAAATTCTTGTAAGTATTTGGCGTGTAGGTACTTACCTATATTTTTAAAAGCTTGAAGCACTGAAGTAGTAATTACCTAGCCTGAAAAAAGGGTACCTAGTGCTTCAAGCTTTTAAGAATATAGGTAAGTACCTACACGCCAAATACTTACTAGAAATTATTTTTAACATTTTAGTTCATTGTCCCAGATAAAAGCCTTTTTTTAAAAATATTTTTTACTTATAATTTATTTTTGTTTTTTAAACGATCTTAAATTATCTTAGTTATTTTAGTACGAGTACGCAGATTCACTAATTTGTTAAATTACAGGGATAATTAGCGACTTAGCTTCCTTCAATGGCGGCGGCGCGGGTGCTTCTTTTTCTTTTCTTTTTTCTCACTCGCCACATGCTGCTGTATCGCACGATACATCAGCATGTGAGCGAGGTAGATATATTAGCAGGCGTGCATGTGTGAAGGAGAGAAAACATAGGTTGCTGATGGAATACAGGAACAGGGAATGACTGCTAACTTGATATAGACAATTACAATTTCGCAAATACTTTAAGTTCAATTAATTGATTTGAATATGGCGTAAACACTAATGTTGGAGAGCATTTGGCCAGAGAGATACTTAATAAACTCGAAGTTTCAGAATATTATTTAGCCGAGTCTGTCAATATTAATAACCAATCCAAACCCGATCCTCTTTTCTTAAAACCCACTGATGAATATGAGATACAAAAAAATAAAAATAGCTTAAAAACAGATTCAGCACCTGGTCCAGATGAAATTTGTAACAAGCTGTTGAAATTAGGTAGAACTGAGTTGGTCAGTCCCATCACATACCTGTGAAACCTCAGCATTTGCTCAGGTATTGTGCCGGATAGTTTCAAAGTTACAAATGTGTGTCCTTTTTTTAAGGCAGGCGATCCTAAAATAGTTTTTGAATAAAAATTGTCTGAAGTACTGAAACATCCACTGGGTTGCGGGTGCTCGTAATATTACGGTTGGCAACGCTACATTAATCAGGGGAATTAAACATGTGTTTTAAGTGTGACGTTCGACGTCTAGATGAAAGCTGAATGGCTCAATACCTTTGTTTTTTTTTTGTAAATTCAAAGCAATAAGTTTTGTTTCTGTTATATCTATAATATTTTTTATTGAATATGATCTATTTAATGTAATTTGACGAGTGTAAGTGCAAATTTTTAATTTGACCATATACTGAATATTTATTCAGTATATGGTCAAATTAAAAAATTTCGTCGTACCGACGGGACTCGAACCCGCACCCCCCGGATTACACACAAATTTTGGATTGTGTTTAACAATTTACAAAAATATAAAGTGTGAGACACTTCAAAGAAACATAATATTTGATTTACGCAGTGCAACATCTCTCGTCGGATTTGAAAACTGTAATGATTTCTTCCGAATGATTAACTTACGTAATAAGTAGTCATAGATGGCGCCACCAATGCATAATTGGGTTAACAAATGCAATCCACTAATTTCGTCGTATCGATGTATCGAACCGTGGCTTAATTGGCAGAGCACCTGGACGTGTAATCCGGGGGGTGCGGGTTCGAGTCCCGTCGGTACGATGAAATTTTGGATAGTGTTTAACAATTTATCATAAAATTAGTTTATACATCTGTATGCTAGTCTTTTATCAACTACTGTGTCACTGTTTGGGGGTCAGCATGCACTGAGGTGAGTACCTTATAAGAGCAGAAAGAGCACAAAGAGCTTTACTTTAAATTGTATTTCATAAACCGCTCAAGTAGCTACCCTACCAGCATATAGTACCAAGAATATAAGTTTCTATCAGTTAGACAACTTTTCATACTAGTCACTGGCTTATGATTCCATAAGCAAGCGCCTTAAGGAGTCACAAAGGCTGTTAGAACACAACGCCATCTTAAGTGGAATATTCCATTATTGCATACGTGTTTTGCTCAGAGATCACAATCATTAATTGCCCCCTACACATACGCTAAAATGAACAAAATTCTAGACATTATTAGGTGCACTAGATATATTAGTAATTAGTAAAAAGAAAATTACTACCCGGCTACTAATATTAGACTATACACAGACTGAGGATTTTCTACGGATTGTTAAATAATTAAAATAATTAATTAACATTATATATTTGTCTTTTTCTTAAATTTTTAATACCTTTACATTACATTTACGAAACAGACGCACCTACGTGTCTCTACACACTAACTTATTCCCCCCACTCTTACAACACACACACACCCACACACGCATGCACACACACACACACATACACACACACATACACACACACACCCATACACACCCACACACACACCCACACCCACACACACACACACACACACACACACACACACACACACACACATACAGCACTCACTCACATACAGTACTCACTCACGGTCTCTTTGCTACACCCCCTAGTAATATATTCGAAAACATAATGTATGTCCAATGGAGCAATTTTTGACAAATAAATAATTTCAATTATAATATTACTTACTACCTGTGCTCGAGACGTCGTCCGCGTGGAATAGTGTCTTTGGGTAGCATTAACAAATAAGATACATACTCGTACGTATCCCAACTACACCGCGCCGTACCAGTGTACCACGCCACACTAATTCCCCCTTCTCTCCTCCCCTCATATACCCTCCCATCCCCTTTCCCCTCACTTCCACCATCCCCCATCCATTACCCTTCCCCTCACCTTCCCCTCAACTCCCCCTACCCTACCCCTCAACGTTACTTTCGCAAGGAAGTAAGGATAGATAAAACCCAGAGATGGCGCTAGCGTAGATTTTAATAGCTCTCCTATAAATATTGCCTAAATGTATGAGATCCTGCATCGCGCAAACGATATTTTACGCGATATTGAAACTGATGCACTTGCATCGTGATTAAACATCTCAAAAGTTGAACACGTTTAAAAAAGTTTTCTCTCTCACTATTTTATTTCTCTGAATAGTCTGGATAATAATCACTAGATCACTAACTTATTGATAGTTATTATACAAACATACTGTTATGTAATTTTAAATAACTTATCTTATTTCAATAATTATGTTTTATCAAAAATTGTACCTTCAGTACATTTAATTAAACAGCTGGTTCATATATTGCACCGATTACTCAATGTAACGTAGTTATTATGTATATGATATAATTTTTTTGGGGTATAAATATTATTATAATTTTTATAATCATATTAATCTTTTTTTATATATTATTGTATAAAGATCGTAAAGCGGTTTATAGAATACACCTACGTACCAAGTTTCAACTGTGTAGTCTTAATAGTTTCGGAATAAAATGGCTGTGACATACGACCGAACAGATGGACAGACAGACAGACAGACATGACGAATCTATAAGGGTTCCGTTTTTTGCCATTCAGCTACGGAACACCAAAAACATACAGACGAATTGAGAACCTCCTCCATTTTGGAAGTCGGTTGACAAAATCACCATCATCCAGCCCATAGCAGGAGAAAGGCCCTTTTCAAGACCCTCTACTAGAGATGAAATAAAAAAAAAAACATAGTTTTTGGATTTAACAGATTTATTTTAAATTGTCACAACAACATTCTACAAAACATATGTTTTTAGATGACATCTTAATTGTGACGGAAACCAAATAGTAATTTTCAATCACTCAATAAAGCATATATTCTGTCGTTAACTACAAAAAAAAATTCATCCACACCAACAAAAATCATCTTTTTAATATTTTCCATATTACTACCATATTTCGTAAAAGTGTTAGATTTGCTATCGTATGCAAACACACCTCTTTTAGTTGCTATAAACACATCCTTGTTAGGATCTATAGCTATATCATTAGCGTCATTTATACCAACGATTACCGATTCTTTTACCGGCGGGTTAACAGTGGGAATACAGAACACTTCACCATTTAATATATATACCATGGCTAAGTTCTTGTCTATAACAAACTTGTTGACAGCGACATTGATGTTATTAAGCTGAAAGTTTTCTAGAATTGGATTATCAATCACCTCGTCATACACATACAGATAAGTTTCATTGCATTGAGTCACAAAATACAATTTGTCATTAGAAGATATGAATATATTTTGGATGGCGTCTTCAACCGACTTAACTTTCTTGAATTTTGTTAATACGGGGTCGAGAGCAATTGTGTAAAGACCGTCTGCCCCCCCAGCGTACAATTTGCCAGTTTCGAGTGACATTGCTAGAGCGCTAGGCCAATATACATGTCCTATACCTTTCCAGAATTGTTTAGTTTTGAGGCTGTATGCGCCGAGATGACGTGCCCAGACTAATTCGTCTTTTATTCGGGGATCCGAATATGCAAAGTATACCGTTTTATTAAAAGCATTATATGCCAAGTCATGAACTGCGTGTAGGGCGCTGTCGATTAGCCTGATTGAATGGTACTTCTTCTTGAGGCAGACACCATCGCAGACGTTGGGACAGTCCTCTGCCGCTGATACTGACGTAAAGTACAGCAGTACGAGGTAGAGGAATTTCATTGTTTGCGTTCTGTAACAGTGTTTTATTCAATGTATTTCAGTAGAGTGAGCCTACACGCAGAGTGGCTGGTATCGGTTGGAAAAAGACAGCTGAAGATCGAGCACAATGGCGTGCTATAGGAGAGACCTATGTCCAGCAGTGGATTAATACAGGCTGATGATGATGATGAGGCTAAACGAGTGTGTTGCGCTGCGTTGCAACAACTCAACGTGTCATATTTACATACTAAAGAAATATAAATAAGGTAATAAGGTTATGTAATAAAATAAGATAATATAAATAAAGAAATATAATCCTTTTAATCTCCTCTTTAAGATTTTTAAAGCGTCATATTTATATATATGATATATATATATAGATATATAGGCATAGCTACAGCAGACCTTTATTTTTTGTAGAAACAAATTTTGTATTTTCTAGGGAGGAAACGGGGGAATACATTTGTATGGACAAATGCACCCCGCGTTCGCTCTCAAGGTTTTTTTTTATGGTAAAAGGTAACAAGCACGACGCTCGCCTGATGGTAAACGATGACGTCTACCTATAACAGATACAGCTGAATGCAAAATTCTGGCAGTATAGAATTTTGCACGTCACTGCACTGCGCCTGTTACCTTGAGACATAAAGATGTTGAGTCTCACATGCCCTGTAATTTCACTGGACACCTTGCCATTTCAACCGAAAAGTATTCCTATTTCACAGCTGAAAATTAATTGGCAAAGTGGTGGTACCACCCCAGGCGGACTAGCAGAAGTCCTACCACTACATCAAATATACAGTCTTACAAAATATTGTTTGTATTGCCTCTAATTACTCTTCTACAACACAATAGCGTTCGAACTGATGCAAAAATACAGAGGTTTCTTTTCTTATTTGTAATGTTTCGATAAACACAACGGTTGATTAATTATTGATGAGCAAACAGAGCATAATATTTCAGAATGAGAAGGAAAAGATTGGACCTTGTTGAGGTACAATCGCCTTCATTTGTGCGTATCCACCTTAAGGAATAATTTCCTGTGCACTCTTATTGAATTGGCATCTTGCTTCTGTCTATGTTGACATTGTTGACCAATGACAAGAAGGGACAAAGCCAAAAATTATGTTTTGTTTTTGGTTTTGGCTCTTCTGATTGGTAAGAAAATATTTTTTTTGGTTTTGGCTCTTCTGATTGGTTAGAAAAATAATCGACACTTGCAACCGAAAATGTTTTGAAACTGGATACGCACAACTGTACGCAATGGTACATCGACTTCATTGTTATAAAGTCGATGTTGAGGTCAGACCGGACTATCTCATAAAATCGCCTCTGTAATAGCTAGCGTAAGCTCTATCACAAGGAAACATCCGGACTTCCCAAAGTAAAAACATAGTAAAATTTAATATTATGATTCTTTGAAGTGCTACACACTTTACTTTTTTGTAAATTGTTAAACACAATCCAAATTTTCATTGTACCGACGGGCCTTGAACCCGCAACCCCCTAGATAACATGTCGTATCGATGGATCGAACCGTGGCTTAATTGGCAGAGCATCTGGTCATGTTATCCAGGGGGTTGCGTTTTGGATTGTGTTTAACAATTTAACAATTAATAGTAAAATTTGTTCTTGAATATGTTTACAAAATTGAGTTGTGGAGTAGAGAGTCGCGCGACCTCAATTTTATTTCTACGACGTTTTAATTTACTGTTTGTGTTGCATTGACAACACCGCTGTCATTACTAGTACGACTAAAATGTTTGATACTTGTTTGGTACCTAATATTATCATTATCGTGTGCTTCAAGTACTACCTTACTTCCTTAACTTTGAATGTTAGTTGTCAGTCGCAGTCATTTTCAGTAAGAAGTTAAAGGTTTTTATCTCCATATCTCTGGATATACTTATCGGATCTCGATAAAATTACAATGGAACCACAAACGCTTTAAAAAATTGTTTTTTAAATTAAAAAAAAAATTGTTTTTAAAAACCACAGCACACTTTTTTATAATGCTGTCAAATTTGGTTACTAATAGATTAATACTTATGTAACCTGAAAATAAAATAAGAAGTATTTGTAAATTGCTTATTTCTTACCGAAGTTTTAGCAAGACGACCACAAAACAAATAAAACTCATACAATTGGCTCTTATTTATGTTGATATTGATAGTGTATGTGTAATATAATCTATCTATATGTATCTATATAAATGCGTACTCTGTGTGTCTGTCACTTTTGAACAGTAAAATAAATAATCATTCAATCGAGTTTTGGCGGGAACGTGAAAAAGTGTGTTTGCTCTCATATTGTATTTTTCCTAAAACTTGTGTTCTTCCGCCAGTTAATGTGTAATAAATGTAGATTTAATCATTAAGTGCCGGTGGATATGTGCTAGTGTAGGGAAACAGCACATAATATATATATAAAAACATGCTATTTGCGTTCACACTGAAAATCTTCAATAAACTCTACTGAGAATATGACTTGGACTAGACTATGACTTAAACTTGACCTGAAATGTGACTTTGACCCATTCATGTAACTTGAATTCACAAAGCCTTGAAGAATTTTAATACTTGACACTGGCTAAATACACTAATCGTGTGGAGACATAATGAAACAAATATTAAATAAAAAACGACGCTTTTAAAAAACTAAAAATAAACGACTTCTGCCTTACTCAAAGTAATGTATATTTTATGTAGGTACTTCGTACATGTATCTCAATGGCAGCACTCGTGTTTATCTCCATATCTCTGGAGATACTCATTAGATTCTGATGTAATTACAATAGGAACAAACGGGTCTCAAACAAAAAAAAAGAGTGTGTGTACTTATGTACACGCGTTAGAAGTTATACTTCTGTGGCGTATGGAAAAAAAATAACTAAAATGCAGTAGTGATTAACGATAAATATTAAAATTAATCAAAAAGATTTTATTTAAATAAAAAAGGTTTTATATGACGTTAAATATGACATATACAACTTGAACATAGTCATGCCACCTAGAACTAACTTCACGGTGTAGAATTTAGGTGTCGGTGTGCGCGCGCATCGTACCACCTAGAACTAACTTCACGATGTTACATTTAGGTGTCGGTGTGCGCGCGCATCGTAAAAATTCACTCTCATCATTTTTATCTATCGCGCCAAAAGAAGTATAACTTCAAAAATATCCAATTCGGTAAATAACCATTGCGACGTTCCGGCAGCACACAGCGCTTGAGATTCAGAGTATTCTAGACCTAGCGTGTTCACCATCTTCGACCACATCATCGCTTACCACCAGGCAAGATAGTGGTCAAATCCATACTTACTAATATTATAAAACTTTTATAACTCTGTCACTCTGACTTTTTGTTACCTAATCACGCAAACGGATGAGCTGAAATTTTGCAATGAGATTTATAGCATAAGGATGAACATAGGCTACTAAAATCTTGGTATACGTGAACGAAGTCGCGGGTATCAACTAGCAAGATATTAAAAAAAAGAAAAAATAAACATATAGCTGATCTAATAAAGGAGCTGATATTTAGACATTAAATCTATATTTTAGTACTTATTACGAGTAAATCCGCAAGTCGAGTCAATCTACTTACAAATTATTATATTTTCAGCGTAAAATTTGTTTCAAATCAAATAAATTGAAAAAGTTAATAAAAAATAAATTACTTAAGTATAATATGAAATAAATCAATTTGCAATTTTAGAAGTATGATGAAAGTTTGAAATACATATTCCATTTTTAATAAAGTAGTAATTTGATTTAAAATAGATGATTTGGTCTAGTTTTTAAATAACTATATGTTAACTAATGAGACCCGCTGGATCCACTTGCATAGATGTTGATCATAATAAATACTTATTATTATTTGAATCGGATGGGGTTTTACTGTCCGAACTGCTCCGACCAGTTTCGGATTCAACAATAAAACTCCATTCATCATCATGATCATCATCATCAGATGGTATCAGTCCATAGGCTGAACATAGGCCTCCCCCAAGACACGCCACTGAGTCCGATCTTCCGCTCTTTGTTACGAATGTCATCGCTCCACCTGGTCACAGGGCTTCCTACGCTACGTTTACCGATTCGCGGTCTCCACTCTAGAACCAGTCTGCCTGTTATCGGTCCTACGGCAGATATACGGCCAGCCCACTGCTACTACAGTTTGCTAATCCGCTGAGCTATGTCGATCACTTTGGTTCGTACGTTGCTTCGTCTGACACCCAACTGGGGTGTGGGGAAAGGGGGTCAGGGCCTAGCCCTCTGCCCCTGGCTTCTACTCCGCCCATCACTATGGGCGGGTCGTCTGAGTGTGTAGCTTCTTTGCTGAAACCATGGTAGCCACTATGTGCAGCTAGGCTATTCTGTAAGCTATCTCGACAGCGGAATCCGCGGTGAGATTCGAATTTCGTACTACGAAATTCAATCGTATCACGTTCGTAACACGGTTGAATTTCGTAGTACGAAATTCAAATCTCACCGCGGATTCCGCTGTCGAGATAGCTTACAGAATAGCCTAGCTGGGGCGACAGGGCCGAGCCGGGTGAGACCCCGTTCGGAGAAGCCCAGCTAACCCGTCCGCGCACACAGCATTGGCCGCCGATGGTTCCAGCGTTCCTTCTTCTTCTTCCTCCTTCTCCTCATCTTCTTCGGTTTCTCCGGTCCTCTTTATGAGATCACGTGAGTAAGGTTTCGCTCGTCTACCTCTTCTGTCTTCTTCTGGTGGCCTGGAATGCAGTCGTGCGATGCCTCTAATATGATCATGCTTCGACTTATCCGCTGCTCTAAACATTTTGGTGGTCAGATCCTTTATGAAGTCCTCAATTCCTGTCATTTTCAGGTCTCTTTTAATGACCTCGTTTTTGACGTAGCGCGGCGCTCCTACGATTGTTCTGAGCGTGGCGTTTTCTTGACGTTGGATGCGATTTTTGTTCGATTGGCTTATGTACGGGTACCACGCCTGCGCCGCGTATGTGAGGCGGGGCCGTACATAAGTTTTGTAGATCATCACTTTTGTGCGTAGTGGCAGCTTCGACCTGAAGACAGGTACAAGTTTCGCTCTTGCGTGCTTCGCTTTTGCTATTATGGCGTCTACGTGGGTGTTGAAGCATAGGTTGCGGTCAATTTCAACCCCTAGGTACTTGACACTCTTTTGCCATTTAATCTCTTGTCCCAGTAGTTTCAACGGCGGCGGGAGTCTGATCCTTCCTGTGATGAGGGCCTGCGTCTTGCTCACATTCACAGAGAGCCTCCACTTTTGGAGCCATGCTGGCAAGGCATCTAGAGCTTCCTGTAGCTTTTTCACAGCATGGTCTGCCTTGAATGAGGTTGCAAAGTAGGCTGCATCGTCCGCGTACAAGGCTAGCTGCGCCTGCCCGACGACTGGGATGTCGTCGGTGTACCAGGCGTAGCACACGGGGGCGATGCAGCTTCCCTGTGGGACCCCGGCCTACACTGGTTTCCGGCTTGATAACTTATCTTCGACCGATACTGTTATTTCTCGTTCCCTGAGATAGTCTCATCTCATCGTCTCGTCTCAATAGATCTTGTACAGCAGGCCGTCATGCCAGACTCGGTCGAACGCCTTCTCCATATCTAGCATGACGGCTGTGACAGTTTCCTTTTTATTGTGGTTCATCGCCATTTCGTTTGTGATTCTGGTGATCTGTAGGGTGGTGGAGTGCTCGGCCCGAAACCCGAATTGCTCCTTCCTTGGCTGTATATGGCGTGTCAGAAAAGGCATCAACGCTCTCTCAAACAGTTTTGTTAACGTGCTGAGGAGCGTGATAGACCTGTAGCCATCTGGTTTTCTGGTATTCTTTCCGGGCTTCGGGAGCATCACCACCTTGCCAGTTTTCCAGTCTTTCGGGAAATGTCTGGAGCGCAGGATGCCGTTGTATAGCCTGGTCAATGAGGCTATGGCTTTGTAGGGCAGGTTTTTTATTGCTTCGTTGGAGATACCATCGAGGCCGGGGGCTTTTCTCCTCGGTAGCTTCATTATGAGCCTTTGTTTGCCGTTGTTGTGAGTTGATCCTTTCCAGTGTTTCCTGCCTGTATGTTTCCCAGCAGATTTTCCTTCTTGGCTCGGGTGGCGCTATTCTGCTGGCGGTTTCTTGCAGTGTCATTAGTACCGGCCTGTGGTCAGATGGGAGGTCGGGCAGTGCAGTGAGTGTCGGTGTCTGGTCGAGGCCTTTGTAGATAGCTATATCTATTACGTCGCCCCCGTGCGTGTTGTGGTGTGTCCAGGATATGGGGCCTGATACTTCGTAGTCATGGTCCACCGAGTCCTGGTATAACATCTTCCCATTGGAACAAACCCTGCTGGAGTTCCAATACGTGTGCTTGCAGTTCAGGTCGCCGGCAATGATAGTTGACGTCTCTGAGCGTAGGTCTAGGATCTTCCGTATCTCGCTTATGTCAAGTGTCAGGCTCGGAGGTCTATAGACTGCGTAGATCTTTCTATTCTTGCCGGCGACGTTCACAAGCACTCCGAGCGCTTGTAGATCACTTTGGTTTTCTGGCGAATTCTACTTCGTACCAGATTCGATCCCGCAGAGAAACACCGAGCATAGCTCTCTCCATAGCTCGCTGAGCGACTTTAAATTGGTGGACTAGTCGAACCGTGAGTGTAATTACGTCTTCGCTCCGTATGTCATGACAGGAAGATCGTCATTACGTTTGAACACTATCTCACCCATCGACTATTGCTATGAAGTCGATGATCTCACCTGATGTTAATTGAAGATGTGATCGACGATGTAGCACACTTCCCTAGAAGATTCACTCGCCATTTAAAGACCCCCGGATTGTTATAAACAGGAAACACAGTCTCTGGCAGCGCATTCCATTCCTTTAATGTGCACATGATAAATGTATAATATTTTTGGATAAGGGATCCAAAGAGCCATTTTCACACCGCGTTTCAAGAGATCGAAAAAATATTTGCAAATTTTGACGGACAACTAACATAGATTATCTACCAACATAGGCTACAACCTCCAGTTAAGTCTGTCCCCGGCTGTCGTTTCCCATGTCCTTTTTTTGTCCCAGAAATGTATAGATATTATATTTGTCATCTATCCGTCCTTGTTTGTCGCAAATGGAAATGGAAGCAAAAGCAAATGGAATTATGAATATCAATTTTCTGGGTTTGAGGTGCTGTCTATAACAGTGATGTATACTTGTGTTTACATGTATCTAGATGTGCACTTCTAACTACCTAGCTCCTACCTTTTTATCAATAGAATTGATAACCCCACCGATCTATCTCGCGTATATCAAGCCTAGACTAAATACATTTTTGCTATAAATCACGCCAAAATTAACATTAAAATCTACGAATCTGACATTTAATATAGGCTATATATACTGGGCAATGTTGATGGGCTTTATACTAACATAGGTAGGTACTGTTACGTCGTGTCGGACTATTTGTGTATCAGAAACTTCGAGAAAATGGCCGTGTCACTAATTTGGGTCATTAAAACAGGCAGTCATAAATATTACAAATAAGATTGTTTAAAAAACTAAAATAAAAATAACCGACTTCAATGCCGCGCTATTAATTTTCAGTACCAATTTTGAGGTGTTCATCTATCTCCATATCTCTGGAGATACTTATCAGACCTGGATAAAATTACCATGGTACCACACTTGGGATATCTTCTTTCCAACAAAAAAATAATAATCAAAATCGGTTCATAAACGACGAAGTTATCTGCGAACAAACATAATATATATATATATATATATATATATATATATATATATATATATATATATATATATGTATATACACACATCAACACTGTCTAGGGATATTCTGATTTTCTCAATTTTTTCCAAATGTGTTACTACTAACATACAACATGTATATATTTTTATAGAGCCCATTTATCAGACTATGCCTTAGAATAAAACAAAGTTATTTGTTTTACGTATATATTTTTTTTATGAAATAAAGACAAAACGTGAAATAATGGTAAACCTAAAGATAAATTTCTTTTAAATAAAAAAGTGAAAGTGAAGCAAAATTATCAGGTTTTTTGCAGTTACCCGAAAAATTAGTAGTCAGTAAAACCACCCATGACGTTAACCACGGTCCTGCAACGGTTTTTCATGCTTCGAATCAAGTTATCAAAGTCTTGCTGCGGGATATTGTCCCAGGTCCTGCTAAGATGCAAAAAAAGTTGCTTTTCAGTCGCAACGTTTGGAGCAAAATTCCTCAAAGCCCTTCTTTGGAGCATGTCCCACGCGTGCTCTATGGGGTTTAGGTCTGATGATTGCGCGGGCCAGTCTAAGACCGACACGTCGTGCTCCTGTAGCCAGTCGGTGACCACTCGCGCAATGTATGGACGAGCGTTATCGTGCATGAGCGTGAAAGCTTGGCCCATTTGCATTCGATGAGGATAGATTATTGGTGCTAGCTCCTGATTTCGGTATTTTTCTGCAGTCTTGGTGTTTCTGATCCAAACGAGATCTGTTCTTCCACCAAGACGAAGACCCACCCAAACCATAATTGTTCCGCCGTGGTATGGATGGACTTCCTGAGGGTGTTGCAGACGCTTCTCACGTCCAGGAGCTCGCCATACACGTACTCTTTGTAAATTAGGATAAAAACCGAATCGGGACTCATCGGTAAACAGCACTACAGACCATCTTTCCAGAGTAAATGTTCTGAAGCCCACTCTAATCTTCGTCCGCGATTTCCTCTGCGTAGCGCTAGAGTACGAAGCGGCCTGCGAGCATGAAGGTTAGCCTCGTGCAGTCTTATCTTCACAGTTTGGTCACTGACAAGCAACTGGTGCTCTGACTGGAGCCTTTGAACCAACTGCATAGCCGTAACGTCAGGTTGTCTTCTCGCGGCCACTTGCAAAAATCGGTCCTGTCTTTGGGTGGTTATGCGCTTCCCGCCTAGGTGCCTTTCAGCCACTTCACCAGTGGTACGATAATGTGACCACAACCTTGATATCACGTTTTGTTTTGTTCTTATCTCCTCGGCTATACTCCGTTGAGTAGCCCCAGCTTGAAGCATGCTTACTGCCCGTAACATCTCGTTTCTCGTTCAATGGCGCCGCTGCATGATGCATACAGTTAAATACACTCGAAATTAACCGATGATTATTATTATTAAAACTTTAATTTGAAACAAAAAAATACCAAAAACTAGGTTAGGTAAATAAAAACATTCGAACTTCGCTACAATTATGCCGCGCAAATTTTTTGTTTTTAATTTATTTTTCAAGTTCAAATTTGGAATCATTCATTTAAACCTATAAAATAAGCTTACATTAAAATATTTTTAAACCGGCCAGTATTTTATGAGTATAAGAAATTTTTACAAAATATACCTAGACAGTGTTGATGTGTGTATATATATATACGGTCGAATTGAGAAACCTCCTCCTTTTTTTTGAAGTCGGTTAAAAACAACTTCCACTGCTTTGGTATTTCGACCCTAACAAACGTACCTAGTTTTGTAATGAAGTATAAAGATTGAACCTTATTCTTAATTTTTTACATACCAAATTTGCAAGTATGTTATAAAAATAAAATAAAAAAATAATAATAAATTTTTCGACAGTATTCCAGTAGAACTATTCTGGCACTATATAAAGCGTCGAACCGCGGCGATGAGTTGAATCAGTCATTCTTTGGAAGCGACATTGTAAACATCTAATTGCAAATAGTGACCAAGTGATCGTGAAGTGTTAATAGTGAACAAGTAATTGCAAAGTACGAACAGTGAATAAGTGATTGTGAATTAACAACGACCTCAGTGTGTGTTAACGGATATTTGATCATTGTGCAAGACGATTTGGACGACTATACTGGAACTTTCTGCTAACCTAGTATTTTGTGGAAATAAACGTGTATCTCATCGGCTTGGCATTTTTATACCGCCCCGCACGTAACAATACCTTTATGTTTATGTACTGATCTAAATCACTATATATACATATACAAACCCATTAGTAACAACCCGGGCCAGAGAAGTCAATGATGGTAAACACGCACCTAGAATAGACTGACTCTCAAGGGCTGCAGTGTTGCGACCATCGTAGGGTTTTGGCGTCAAATTTTCTCTGGAGTGTGGTGTTTTTTAGGTAGCAAGTCAGCCGGTACATTGTAATTTAACTCTTACCACCTGTAGAATGTATGATTGATTTATTTCCAAGCGAGTTATCATCGTCATCGTAGACGTTTGAACAGACAGACACGTTTGACTCATTCTACACAAAGTAAAATAATCACATTACCTTTACAATATTAACCTTTATTATTGCAGCGGTCAAACCATCATGCAAGAAACCTGGCAGAGATAATTGATCTGTTTGTATATATTTATAGCACAGTTGTAGCTTACATTGAGTTAGTGGTGAGAGGAGTCTAGCTCGTCATTTTACAGGTTAGTTTATTGTCAATATTATGTTTCTTTAAGTGTTACACACTTTTTTTTATATTTTTGTAAATTGTTAAACACAATCCAAAATTTCATCGTACCGACGGGACATAATTGGGTAAAAAAATGCAATCCACTAATTTCGTCATATCGATAGATCGAACCGTGGCTTAGTTTATTTTATTTTTTTTTATATTTTATAGGCTAGAGTTTGACCACAATCTCATCTATTGGTAAGTTATGATGCGGACGAGGATGGTAGGTAGTACACTAGGCCTAGTTCTCAAGCATAGCTACCGGAGCACATTAGATGTTTGGCGACAGATTTTCTAACTTGAGCTGGCCAGGCGGACACTAGATAGTGCCCTACCACCATGCAGCCAAATATGTCATAAAGTTAAATTGAGTAATCGTTAACGCAGTTAATCGTGGGAAACCGCTAGTGTGGGATGCGACGTGCGTCGACACATTGGCAGTTTCCCATCTTCATAATACCTCACGGGCGGCAGGAGCAGCTGAGGCTCTCAAACGGAGGAAATATTTAAGCATCGGTGACAACTATGCTTTTCTTCCGTTTGGAGTCGAAAAGTCATGGGCCCGTGGGGTCAACAAGCACGCGGTTTTGTTAAGGAGTCTGTCTAGACGCCTAATCGATGTCTCCCACGACCAAAGAGCTGGAGCTTACCTCGGGCAACGCATTAGTTTCGCGATTCAAAGAGGTAATGTAGCCAGCTTTTTGGGTACGCTATCAGCAGACAGCGACCTAAATTCCATTTATTATTTGTAGTTTTTATTTTAATTATTAGTCATAGTTAATATTTTAGTTTAATTAGTTTATTAAAAAAGAAATCTAATAAGTAAAGATGTAAATAAAATAAAATAAAATAATAAGTAATTATTTAAAATGTCATATTTTATTAGTTCGTCGGTATTCCATAATATATTCAGTAACAGAGTAGTAACACTTTTCCAACAACAAAAGTATTACTACTATTGTTAACAACTTTTGAGGCAGTTGTTAATTCATTAAACAGACGAACTGACTGTCTAATAACTTTTTAGGGATGAGACAAAATTATTTTTCATCCCATCTTTTGGAAAACGATGGTTTGTTTGTTAAAAAAAATTTAGTTATATAAATCTTAGCTATTTTGTATAGGAACTGTGTTTTTAACAACACTAGCAATTGTAATTTGACATCTTTTTTAGGGTTCCATAGGCGAATGGTATCTTTATACAAAAATAAAACATTCGGAAAGGGAAACCCCATACATGGTGTCCATAAAAAGGTTTTTAAAAATGATATTTAAGTTCCGAAAACATTTGTTTGTCAACAATTGTTTAAAAGGTAGATAGATAAAGTGGTAAAATGTGTCCGACAAATTTTGTATATAAAATATAAGAGCGCCCTGTGTTTTTCACACTTTACTAAATTTTCGACCAAACAGGGAGCCAGAATAAGTCGAAAACTATGTGAGATCAAAGCGTGATATCTGTAAAAAGCGTTTACGATGCAAACTCTTACTAAAAGGGTACTGTACTGACCAGTACTAACCACACCTGTATTTTAACGAATGAATGATAGCAGATTAACTTTCAGATTTAACCAGCGAACTTACATGAACAATGAGGCTTTTTCTCCTTATCTCCGTGCTTGTCAGCTCAGCATCAGCTCAATGTCGTTTCTGCTCAGGCGCTTGCATCTTCGATGAATTCCAGGAACTCGCGCTCATTAGAAGCGGTCTCACGAAAGTCTTCGACATGGCTTACAGCACTTTATTAAACATGGTTTTCTTCACTTATAACGATTATAACGAATCCCCTGTGCGAAGACTCGGGTACGTGAAACTAGCTAGTGGGGTACGATCTTATGTCGAAGAAAAATACATAAAAAAGCCTCATGGTCTTACTATTGACACACATTACGATATATTATATATTGGCACTCCAACGGGTCTCTACAAACTGGCCTTGTACACTGAGAAAATGATTCCGATAAAAATAGGTCCAAGTGTAAAAATGTTATCAGTGTTCTACGACCCCAAACCTCGAAACCTCTTATTCATCACGAATGATAGAAAACTCTTGTTATTAGATATGACGTTTATGTCACTTCAGCCTGCTAGTGACTTACGTCAATGGCAAATAGATAAAATGGTCGTGGATAAACACGATAATCTCTTGTACATCGATTATGAAGAAAAACTAGTATACACAATTAAGCACATGGTTATGGTTCGTACCTTGGTGCCGAATTCTGACAATGCAACTGACATTGCTCTGGATCCAGAATTAAATGCTTACATCGCTAAACCTGATGGCATATATAAACATAATGGTCTTACAAATGAATTGGTATTCTTGGGAGACAATTTAGCGAATGTACAGAGGTTGACCTTTCAGAAAGAGAATGACCCTATATTTAATGTAGATGACAAAATAATAATGTTATCTCATAAAAAGGAACCTCGCTCCGGCCCTGTTAAGATTTAGAATAATAAAATAAATTTTATTCTTGTGTTCTATTTTGTATTATTTCTCAACTTTACGAGTCTTTAATCTTAATTAAGTTAGTTTTAAAACTAAAGCAACGGACTTTTATGCCCCGCGAGTAAGTTTCAGTAGCAAGTTTGAGACGTTTATCGACATAACTCTGGAAATACTTATCAGATCTTGATGACATTACAATGGGACCACCTCGAAAATGTACCCTACCGATTAAAAAAGTGTCATTCAAATCGGTTCACAATTGACGGATTAATCGCGTAACATACATACAAAAATAAAAAAAATATAAAAATAAAACAAACAGGCGAATTGAGAACCTCCTTCTTTTTGGAAGTCGGTTGATATTTCTCAATTCGACCGTATATTTTTTTTTTTCATAAAAACCATGTCCTGACAATTACAAACACAACAAAAAATAATTAGCCTAATCGGTCCACCTGTTGTCAAGTTATGACTTTTATTTGTGGTAAAAGATAACAGGACAAGCACGACGCTCGCCTGATGGTAAGCGTTGACGTCTACCTAGAACAGATACAGCGGCATGCAAAATTCTGACCAGCCAGAATGTTGCATGTCACTTCACTGCGCCTGTTACCTTGAGACATAAAGATGTTCAGTCTCACATGCCCTGTAATTTCACTGGACACCTTGCCATTTCAACCGAAAAACATTCCTATTTCACGGCTGAAAATTAATTGGCAAAGTGGTGGTACCGACCCAGGCGGACTAGTGGATGTCTTACGACTACGTGACCGAGGAATATAGGGTTTCATTTTTATATATTTTAGATGAAGTACTATATAATACCAATTTTCATCAGCATTACTTCATAAATAAACAATATTTTGGTTTCTTATCCCAGGTTCAGACCAGGTGATTCTAGTCGTTCAACTTCCTAGGGATGTACGATACGAGATACAAAAAATACCCAATCGATATATTTTTTCGATTAAAGCACGCTTGATTAGCATATCAAATAGTTTCATTCGAAACCCTATTATCGCTGTAAAACAAATAATTGATTAACGAAACGAGTACTTATAACCGGTACTTACTCAGTATCGATTCTAAAGTATCGATACTAAAAGTACTTGGAATCGAAAGACAAGTACATCCATTCCCTAGCCAGTTGAACGACTAGAATCGCCTTGTGTGAACACGGTATTACTACCAGGTGGAGACAAAAAAGTTACTCTATGGGTGGAGCGACGACATACGCAAAGCGGTGGGCAGTGACTGTAAAAGAAGAGACGAAGATCGGGCTCAGTGGCGCATCTAGGGACAGGCCTACGTCCAGCAGTGGACTGACACCGGCTGATGATGATGATGATCATGATAAAAAAACATTCGACTTGTACCTTCATCCCCATTGCATTTCCTGGCAAAAAAAATCGATGATTGACACCTTATGTTTTTATATAAAATGAACTACTCATTTACCAGTTCCGTAGCCTGACAACAAAACGGAACCCTTATAGATTCGTCATGCTGTCTCTCTATCTGTCCGTCCGTATGTCACAGCCACTTTTTCTGAAACAGTTGGGACTACACAGTTGAAACTTGGTAGGTATATCAGATATATTCTGTAAACCGCTTTTCGATTTTCATACAAAAGTAAAAAAATAGAACATGGAACCCATACATGGAACTGAAACTAATTTTTTTTCTTCATCAAACCTGTACGTGCGAGGTTTTTATATATAGGCCTTTAAAAATTACATTGAGGTTCCTAAAACTATTATTTTTTCAAAGTCAATCGTTTGAAAGATATAATATAAAACTGGCCAAGTGCGAGTCAGACTTTGTCCCGCACACGGAGGGTTCCGAACGCCATCTATCGAGTTTCTAACGAACTTCTAACACCAACTAAGTAAACTTTAACACATAGGTAAAATAGTATTATATAGTAGTAATAGTAATAGTAGAAATAGTAGTAACAGTAATTGTAGTAATTAATATTATTAAATATCTGGTTGACCGAGCTTTGCTCGGTATTTTTTGCCACTTAAACAGACAAATACGACTCTTCCCGACATCTATTGACGAATAATAATAAAATTTTTTTTAATTGAGAGCAACTAACTCCTTTACTGATACAGTACTTCTACTCGCCAATAGATGTCGGGAAGAGTCATATTTTAAGTTGATTATTGAAAACACGAATAAAACAACATTTTCTGAAAATGACTCCTAGCTAGATCGATTTATCGCCCCCGAAATCCCCTGCAGGTATACTAAATTTTATTTAATCGTTGGAGCCGCTTCCGGGATTCAGATTAAGGTAAAGACGATAGCGCCATCATAGCAACTAGATAGGTGGCGCTGCGCTATCGTAAAAATCTTTTTTTAAACTTTTCTTTAATTTTTAACTTTGTTCTGTTCTTAGTATTTGTTGTTATAGCGGCAACAGAAATACATCATCTGTGAAAATTTCAACCGTCTAACTATCACTGTTCATGAGAGACAGCCTGGTGACAGACGGACAGACAGACAGACAGACAGACAGACAGACAGACGGACAGCGGAGTTTCAGTAATAGGGTTCCGTTGGTACCCTTTGGGTTCGGAACCCTAATAAGAAGGTTATCTAATATGTTTCTTTATTATTTCGTTTTAAATTTTTTTTTTCGTTTAAATACATACGTATAAGTTTCATTGGCTAGACTAGATAGTATTGTGAAAAGAAAATATTTTAGTTTCATTTTTTTTTTTAATTTTTAAGATGGTTAAAAAAAAGGACTGTATACTTAGGAAGGTATTAGGTATATTGTTAATATTGCATTTTACCTACATTTGCCTGCGCTGCATTTTACATAACTATTTCTTATAATATGTTTTATTACTTGAGTAGTGAATAAACGGACATCGTCTTGTAAAGTTGTGTGGTTTGATTGAACTCCCGCTAGCTGATGTCTCCCGTCTTCCCTTGGCCGGTTGGCCACCTTATATGGCGACCTTACACCGGAAGTAGCTGAACCTCCTTTAACGGACATCTCGGACCGCACTGCCATATTTCCGATAGGGGACTAGTTCCTGCTAGGCTATTCTGTAAGCTATCTCGACAGGGGAATCCGCGGTGAGATTCGAATTTAGTACTACGAAATTCAATCGTATCACGTTCGTAATACGGTTGAATTTCGATATGATATATGATATTTCTGTCGAATGTTCCAACGGAAATAACACGTAAGTACGGCATAGATGGCATGCTTAGCCATACCACAGACGAAAAAAAAGGTGAAACATAGCGTCAGATACATTTGGTTAACATTTAATAAAGATAACAATATTCCACTGTATACTCGTTTTATTTTTGTTGAGTTAATATAACGTCGAGTAAGCTACGCAACAAGTAACGGATGCTTAAATTCAAATGAGTCATTAATAGCGTCTTGGTCGAGTGGTAAGGTGAACTGATAGGGAAGAAGGAGGCTAGAATTCGAACCTTCGTGCATTGCATGATTTTTTAAAAAACAGTTATTAATAGCTTGTATTATTTTATATCTGTTTAAACAGACTCACTTATAAAGGTAAATTGGTGATCTATGTTAAATGTGAAATAAAATAAATAGCACGGTGATGTTATCTTAATAGTTTTTGAGGAAATATTTATGTGTTTAACTTAGAAGAATTCACAGCAACAATGTTTTTAAATAAACTGATTTACGACATATCGAAATATCATAAACTACTATTTTTATTTAATATTATATTAAATTGAAACCATCTTCATTGACTATTTTTAACCAACTTCACAAAAAAGGAGGAGGTTCTCAATTCGTCTGTATGTTTTTTTTTTTTTTTTTTTTTTTTTTTTTGTGTGTATGTTACGCGATATCTCCATCAATTGTGAACGGATTCAAATGATTCTTTTTTTAATTGGTAGGATACGTTTCCGAGGTGGTCCCATTTTAATTTTATCGAGATCTGATTAGTATCACCAGAGATATGGAGATAAATACCCCAAACATAGGAGATTGTACTAGTTTTAGTAGAAGAGTCCCAAGAAGATTATACACAATGGAGGTTGCTATTGCATATAAGATATTCTTACGGTAACTGTGATCGAGATAGAAATAAAGGTGGGGAATTTTTTTTTGTAAAATCTTATAGGCAAGCGTTTGACCACTATCTCACCTGTTGCTAAGTGATGATGCGGTCGAAGATAGAGAAGTGGACTAGAATGGGAACTGGCTCTCAAGGATAGCTGCCGGAACACATTAGATGTTTGGCGACAGATTTTTTGACTTGAGGGTGGTAGCTGGCCAGGCGGACACTAGATATGTTCTACCACCATGCGGGGGTTATTGGTTTCTTAACGATGTTTTCCTTCACCGGAGGGCCACTGTGAGAATAGCACATATATTTTTCGATAGAAAAATTCATTGGTGCACGGCGGTTTGAACTCGGTACCACGGCATCAAAGCCGACTGTTCTCCCAATTACGCCACCGGGCCCTCAATAAATAATTATATATTAATAATTATAATAAATAATTATGTATAAATATAAATAATTTGTCTTCACAGGAATGTTCTACCGGGCAAAGTCTTGTTAGAGTGCAAACTTTTTTAAACATAACTAATATTTTTTGACATGACATGACATTTGGCGAAGATGGCGGCCATTTCAGTCCCGCGACACTGCATACATAATTAAATAACTCAGAATCATGAACGTACTTTGTACCAATCAACACAGCAAAAAAAAATTATAAGCATAAAACCACATATTATATAATAGTTACTACGTAAATAATACTTTCCGTTGTTAGGTTGGCTACACAGTGCTTACATAATTCGGGTATCCACAATATAGGGAAGTGCCTCTTATAACGTAGTAGAGTGATTCAGTACCCTGTTGGCCATATGGCGGCAATTAATGTTAATAATCGCAAATAATACTTTTTTATATTCATTTTGGAATACAACTAGTCCGTGTTATAAAAGTATTTGGAATTATTGTAATAAAATAGACAATTAATTATCGTGTGTCAGATGCTTTTATTGCACAGGGCCATTTTGGACATTGTCCTATGAGACCTTGATGACATCATTATTACTAGTGAATATTTTCACTTTAGCGCGGCATTTAAAGTCAATTTTTTTAGGGTTCCGAACCCAAAGGCTACCAAATGAACACTTTCTGAGACTTTGTTGTCTGTTCGTCCGTCCGTCCGTCCGTCCGTCCGTGTGTCTATATGTGCGCACTTTACAGATCTGTATCTTCTTAACCGTTATAGGTACACACTTGAAATTTTCAAAAAGTATATATCCGTCAGTGTATAACGGCCCAGACACGAAATTTAATAGATGCATGTAATTTCATTAAAACTTTTTTTGCACTAAAAAGGGTAAAATAAGTTATTTTTCAAAAAAAATAAAACCGACTTCATAACCACAAAAAGGCACTCAAAAGCGAAAAATAATTTACTTAAAATTATTATAAGCGTTACCCACGTCTCTATTTGAAGTCGGTGCCAGCCAAGTCTATTGGATATTAGATAGATGCTATGTATGTAGTAGTAGTAAGTAGGTACATGTAGGTTAGTAAGTAGGTAGATACATGTACTCGTAGGTATTATCTATCTAATACCTATTAGACTTGGCTGGCACCGACTTCAAATAGAGACGTGGGTAACGCTTATAATAATTTTAAGTAAATTATTTTTCGCTTTTGAGTGCCTTTTTGTGGTTATGAAGTCGGTTTTATTTTTTTTGAAAAATAACTTATCTACTTGACAAAATAACACTTTTTTGGTTGCATCTAAGAATTGCGCTTAAATATTGATTATTTAAGGTCATAAGCTTAATTATTCATTTTCTCTAGGAAAAGAGGATTGAAGCTTAATCTTTTATAATCATAACTTACACAATCACTTATTAACCGACTTCAAAAAAGGAGGAGGTTTCTCAATTCGACCGTATATATTTTTTTTAATATAAATTAAAACATCGCCTGGTTATATTATTATATACTTTTAAATTAATATTTCGTGTGACTTCTATTGTTTTCGATACAGATAAGAAGCCTTTGAGTATTTAACCAAGAAGCCTTCGTTACCCACTATATTCGCACATATTATGTCTGTCACGCAAATTTTCCCCAAACTAGATCCAGCCTACAGCCAAGTAATTGTTATATAATCTGTGCTACAACTGCTCAGGACATCTCTCGTCTCGCGCTTCTCACCTTTGCATTATTAAACCTCATGGCATAGAAAAGATAATAATATGCCCATGAAGTGCGCGGCCATCATTCCATAATGGCGTATAAAATCCGTCTGAAAACACCAAATCTTATTAACACACTTTACTAACAATTTACTTTTACAACTACGATTTCTCAACACTTATCACTCAGCAATAACTTACATTTATGCCGCTTTCACTATACATTTGAGATTATATAATTTATTTAGTCCATTTCTATGCAATGCCTCAATATTCGCCGTCTTTAATAATTATATTTGCTTGCATATTAATTTTTAAGTTATGTATTAACTAAACTTTAACCACCACCGAAGTTCAGCAACCGACAATGTTATCTTCATACATTTATGCCATCAATACATTTTGTTTTAAATCTACCCTCATTATTTGTAAAACTGATAAAAGAAGCAAAACTGGTCTAGCCATTCTACTAATTAATGCATGCGCTCTTTCTAATGGGTTCATAAGAAAGAGTGCGATATATGGGTCTTTCGATCTCTTCTATATTTCTCTTTCATTATGTTACTTTCGAAACGTCTTATAGAAGAAGATCGTATGTGCATACTTTGCTGTCATACTTTTGCTTTTTGAGACTGCTACTCCAATTATGACTGATACTGTACATATAATGATATAATTGACTTTTGTTTCATGTATGTGTCAATCTGATGTTATTATTTTTTAGTTTACGGCCGCCAATATCTCCCAAATTACAATGTCATTTTGCGTCCACCCAACAGTTAACGGGATATTTGAAATGTATTTTTTTAATTAATTTAAATGGTGAGATATTCACTTATTATAGAATCGATAGGTTAGGTTCATCTTATGTAATTAGTACATAATTCTATCCTGAGTAAGTGACAGTAAAGGAGACAGTCCGTTATCCACGGATGACCCCGACAGCCATCAGCCTCTGAGATCCTCAGCAGGGCAATGGTTTTCTCCATCAGGGCCTCCTCCCATATTGGGGCCGCATTGAGGGCCATGGACAATACCACTCCCACATAGAGGCGGCGAGCACTCGCCTTAAGCCCCCGAAGTTGGGCAACAACCGCTTTAAGGCGGCTGTAGCACCAATCAGTCGGAGGGAGAGGCGCTTGAAGTGCTCGTGGAAGTTCCACCGGCTGTCAAGGACGAGTCCATAATATTTTATCGAGGACCCAACCCCGATTCAGGCGTCGCTGATGGTGAGATGAGTATCACGCGGCAGGGCTCCTCTCGGACCATGAAATCATATAGCCTCCGCGACTCACCCAGTGCCACGGGAAGTCCCAGCAAACCAATTCGGACGACGAATCGTGTCACCGCCAATGTTGTAAGACGGGCAGCCCCTCATACGTGCTCCCCCGGGCCATGAATAGCGTGTCATAAAGGTTGAAGCAAAACGTTTTGTGCGGGTAGATGGAATATCCATCATAAATCGATGGCACACGTACGTCTTGTTGTCCGATAGAAGAAAGGGGATGGTGGGATTAATTCGTGAAATTGGATGGCACACTCTCCGAAATGTATCCGATAAAAAACCGATAAACTTGCGACTTTGCGGCGATGCTCTAGGCTCTGGAGCCTTTTACTTACACGTTTGTCGTCATTGATACCTCCATGAGCGCATCCAGCTGATATTTGGCTGAACCATCCCACAGGTAAGAACTGTACTCCATGCACGATCGGACTTGAGCTTAATACGAATTCAGCAGCTGTCCCGGTGTGAAGTACTGTCTCACTTTGGCCAGAATACCGAGCTTTTTTGAAGCCAACTGGGCCTTGGACTCAATGTAGGATCCAAAGTTGAGTGTGGGTATTAAAGAGATGCCAAGAAGCTCAAAGTAATTAGTTATCGGTATGGTGGAGATCTCCCCACAACACCCAGCCGTACCTTACCAATGTTCCACAGCAGTGGCCCTAGGACCGAGTATGCGGAACACTGTATGACATCTCCCTCTGAAGGATTCGGCCATCCCGCCCTGAGTACGAGATGTACCTCTGGCACAAGTAAGCCCCGACTATACGGCTCAAGTAGGGAGGCACGTCATTAAACTTCAGTGCCTCTCCATGCATGACTGGACTCCAGACCACGGTAGGGAATTGAATGCATTAGCGATGTCTAAGGACACCGTCAACAGCACCCCAGACCCCGCTATGGCCTCGTCCATGCTGGCCTTGACGCGTTTAATCGCGTCAATATACGCTCTGCCAAACCGAAAACCGTACTGGTCATCCGACAGGTTGGGACCCACATCTCGGAGTTCCTTGACCTTGTCGGCCTCATCTAGCATCACTATGGGGAGGTGGCGGAAGAAGATTCCGCGGGGCGCCCATCCTTCCCCAGAAGGACTAGTCTGCCCATCTTGCAAATTATTGGGAACCGTCTACCGTCTCGAAACAGGCACTTGGAAGCCTGCGGAAACGTTCACCCAGCGCCTAAAGCAAACCCAGACGTGGTCAAAAATGCCATCAGGCCCGGAGCTTTAAGATGGCAGTGCCCAGCTCGTTCACTGACACTTCCGGCACATCCTCGCTCGATTCACACTGCCCCACCACTCGGGTACCCGGTTAACATTTGTGGAAGCGTATATTCCACCCTGTTCGGAAACCGGATGGACACAACGTCCTCCACAAGCTGAGGAAGATAACTCTCTGTAAGGGGGAGGGGGGATCGTCCATGGGCGCAACTTCTCCCTGACGACTTTGCAGGGTCGTACCCACGAGTCGTGGCTGAATGTCTCCAGCTGTTCTTCCCTCGCTTGGGTTTTGACGTTGGAGATCGCCAGCTGTAGGTCCTTTATGTACCTCTAATGCGTAGGTCAGCGATCGCCTGGTTCCACCATTAGACCTGCTTAGAAGGACGTGCCTTGGCCTGGGATTTGCCAGCGTCCCGCCACTCCGCCTCCTCCTCGACCTACACAGGACCCTTGATGATTGAAGCCTCCACCAGCGCTTCACTATCGAGTGCATGCATAGTAGGTGATTATTGGGTGTTCTACTCCAGCCACATCTGTTGATTAAACGATATACCCAACTGCGTTCGCTCCGCTTGCTGTGCTCACTTGTTGCAGTTGGGTATATCGTTTAATCAACAGATGTAGCTGGAGTAGAACACCCAATAACTAAAAATTGATTATCTCTCGCCACTTGTGTTTTAAAACTCTCAAAGCTTCCGGTGTAATAATTTTGATCAACATGTTTTAGAACTCTCAAAGCCTCCGGTGAAAATTATAATGTTTATTAATGTGGTTACTAAACATTACTTATCATTCTGCGAAAAGCGCTCTTGCAATGAAGTTCGTTAAGCAGCCAATATCATTAAAATTCGAAAATATAAATATTAATTCTGAAAAACGCAGTTTTCGTCATGGAAAGCTTTTACCAAATACAATACGATGTATAATATGTGGCCCGTCGAACTGTGGAAAAACTAATTTGGCTATCGGACTCATCTTACATGAAAATGGTTTGCAATTTAAAAATGTTTATGTTTATTCAAAAACTCTTTATCAACCGAGATACATGTATTTGGAACAGGTATTACGAATGGTTCCTGGTGTTACTTTTTCAAAGTATCATGAAAATGAAGAAGTTCTTACTCCAGAGGCAGCAAAATGTAACTCAATAATTATATTCGATGACGTAGCGTGTGAGAATCAAAATAATATGCGCGACTATTTTGCAATGGGAAGACATAAATATATAGACTGTTTTTATCTAAATCAGACTTATAGCAAAATACCAAAACAGTTAGTGAGAGATAATGCAAATTTAATTGTTCTCTTTAAGCAAGATGATATAAATATGAGACATATTTATGATGAACACGTCAATACAGATATGACGTGGCAGGAATTTAGAGAAATGTGTGCAAATATATGGAAAGAACCCTACAGTTATGTAGTGATTAACAAGGATTGTGAAAAAAACAAAGGATGTTACCGAAAGAAATTCGATACGTTTGTTGTGTTTCATTAGTATGTATGTCGTAAATATGTCAATGCTTGTCGAGGTGTTGAAAAGTAAACAGCTAATAGCAGTAAACTTAATAATTAAATATAGAAATCATGTTTAATAATCCTGTGAACCGTATATACTCCACTGTATACAAACGTTTAAGAAGTTTCGATACCTGGCCTCGAGGATTAACACAAAAACCACAAGAAATGGCTGAAGCAGGATTTTTTTATGCAGGCTGTGACGACAGAGTTATTTGTTTTTACTGCGATGGAAGGCTTAAAGACTGGAACTCCGAAGATCAACCATGGGTAGAGCATGCGCGCTGGTTCCAGTCATGTCCGTATGTTTTAGTAATGAAAGGAAAAGACTACGTTAAGAGCATGAAAAATTATGTATACGAAGAAATTAAAAAAAATTGCCAACAGACTCCACTGGATTATCTACCTTTGATAGTAAATACATCATCTTCAATAATCTGTAAAATTTGTTTAGAAGAAGAGCTTAACACTTGTTTTTTACCTTGTGGTCATGCTGCGGCTTGTGCAAAGTGTGCTTTTTCCATTGGTAATAAGTGTCCAATTTGTAGGCGAGTATTCGCCAATATAACACGATTGTATTTCTGATTACACTCTATTGCTAGCCTACTATAAATAGCTGAAGTAAAAACACATGTTATCACTTTCGTGAGAACACTGACAATAGTTCAATCAATTGAAATTCAATTTAAAGATATGGAAAAAAATCTAAAGAGACAAATTGTAAAGGCTGCGGCAGCTGTTAAAAATAAGGTTAAAAAGATGCGAGATATTGAAATGGAAAACAATAGTATTTTGGAATCTGTTTTTAAACCAATCACAAGTCCTCTTAATGAAATGGTGGAAAAATCTAAAACGTGTTCCGAAAATAAAGGAGTACAATTTGAAACTTCAAGTCCATTAGACAAGGACAAAACTCTTAAGAGAGATTCTAACATCGAGTTCGACGTATTTAGTCCAAGAGACTCTAATGATTCAGATGAAAGCTATGAGAATTCAGAAAAATCTGATAATGAAGAAAATGAGGAATCATTTAAATCAGTGCAATCAGGTTCAAGTGATCAAGAAATTTCTTCGTGGTCCATGTCTTCCAAAACTTTACAAGATGTTCCGTTTGGCGTGAGAAATGAACGAGGTAAACACATGATGGGATCTTCGCGTGTAACTCTTTTTGATGATTATATTCAAGTTGGTGCAAACATGTACAAATATACTCCTGGTATAAAGGAACTTCTGTTTAAAAAAGTACCTAATATATCTGCAATAACTGATGAAGATTTGAGACATAAAATAATTTTACTAGAAACAAATGTGCACCGAAGAGAATTCGATCCAAATAAACCAATCAGAAGTAACAGAGGTCGAAAATACTTGAATATAATAAAACCGCTATTTAAGTTGCGTAAAGTTTCAGCGAGCACTGACAGTAGTCAACCTGATTTACTTCATCAAGGAAAAGGACTACCTCTGTTGAAACAGTGGAAGAAAAATGTTGACTACGTTTACTGGGACAATCCTAATGAACTGGTTGAAAGATTAAAACTATTGATTGCTTCAAAAGATGCTGGTAACACTGGGTTAGATAATGAAATAATATCTATTATAGAAGAACTACGCGAAAGCATCATTATACCTTAATAAATAGCATACATTTCTAAAAATAGTATCATTTGATCTTTGTCAACAACACCCATCAGTTCACAATAATGGATAAGTTTGGACATCATATTCATAAACGATTGCGTTTACCAGACTTTTTAGAAAATTTTGATAAAGTCTTGATGCGAACTGAAACCGGAGAGTTCGATTTACAAAATACAAGGTTGACTGGGATTACAATTCCATTGAAAAATACCGATGCTGTGAACAAGGAATACGTAGACAGCCAATCTCAATTGTTTGTAAAAAAGCAAGAAGTCGATATAATATTCAACGATTTAAAAGCAGATGTTAAAAAAGGCATTGAGAATTTAAAAGCAGATTATTATACAAAGGCTGAATTAGACCAAATCATTAAATCAAAGAAATGAGTAAGCTACAAATAGTAAATGAAATTCATAAAACAACTCGTAAAAACTTTGTTCGACGATCTGTAATATTAAGAGGAATTGATGATTTATGGCAAGCTGATCTTATGGATTTTCAAAATATAAAAAGTTGTAATAATGGATATAGGTATATTTTTGTTGTAATAGATTGTTTTTCTAAATTTTCCTGGGCTATCCCTGTTAAAACGAAGACTAAATCCGAAATAGCAAATGCATTTAGTTCGCTATTATTTAAAAATTATCGAAAGCCAGTTAACTTACAAACTGACATGGGCACAGAATTTTATAACGATGAATTTAAAAAAGTTATGCTAAAAAATAAAATTAATCATTACTCTACATATTCCATAAAAAAGGCTTCTATAGTCGAAAGACTAATCAAAACTCTCAAGAACAAGTTGTATAAAAATTTTAGTTTGAATGGTAGTTATAAATGGATTGGAAAGCTTTTAGAAAGTGTTATGGCAACATACAATAACACAATACATCGAACAATAAAATATAAACCAAACGATGTTAACCAATCAAACCAAAGTGAAGTATTGAGAAATATAATCAAATCACAGGAAATTAATTGTCTGTCAAAGACCAGAAAATTAGAAGTTGGTGACCATGTTCGTATAAGTAAATATAAAGGTAACTTTGAAAAAGGATACACCCCAAACTGGTCTACGGAATTGTTTTTGATTAAAAAAGTTCATGGTTCTAAACCTATCACTTATTCCATAGAAGATCTACACTATCAACCAATTTTAGGAAGTTTTTATGAACAAGAACTTCAAAAAACTAAGTGTCTTAATGTGTATCTAATTGAAAAGGTTATAAGAAAAAAAGGTAATAAATTATTCGTAAAGTGGTTAGGTCTACCTAGTACTGAAAACAGTTGGATTGAAAAACGAGCAATTGTATGATTATCTTTTCTATAGAGTTACATACCTAAGTATATAAAATTAAGTCTATTTAGATGTTTTATCTCATTTATAACTCAGCTATGCATGGTGGTGGACTCGTTAACAGCATCATAAATAACTTACCATTTGAATTGCATTTACCTGGGTACAATTACTGTGGACCTGGTACCAGATTAAGAAAACGATTATTGAGAGGTGATCAAGGAGTTAATGAGCTTGATAATGCTTGCATGAGACACGATATAGCATACGATAATTCAAATAAATTGGAAGATCGACACAGAGCTGATTTAGAATTATTAAATATGGCAAAGCAACGGATGAAATCGAAAAATGCAGGAAGAGGAGAAAAACTGTCTTCGTGGCTTGTGAGCAAAGTGATGAAAACCAAAATGAAGCATGGTGCTGGCGTCAGAACATTTAAATCGATCGTCTCTACAATACATAAACGACTGAAAAAATTAAAACCAAAAAGCAATTCTAGAGCTATTAAAGCTGCATATTCAGCTGCAAAAAAACTGATAAAAAATAAAAAAGGAGTGTGTCTGCCTCGTGTAATACCGTTACCAAAAACAGGTGGTATTTTACCACTTATACCAATATTCGCAGGACTGTCTGCTCTAGGTGCATTGGTTGGAGGTGCAGCAGGTATTACTAAAGCTGTAAATGATCATAAAGCAGCTAAAAAGAATTTGGAAGAAGCCCAACGTCATAATAAAACGATGGAAAGTATCGCCTTAGGAAAAGGCTTATATATAAAACCATATAAAAAAGGCAATGGTCTTTTTGTAAATAGTTCAAAAAACTAATAGAAAGGTTACCCAAGCGTGCTCTCACTGATATAGACATATTAGAGTATGCTACTAAACACATACCTTACTTTAGAGGTGTTTTCATGAGAAATGAATTGCCGCCAAAGCCTAAGGACATTGAGTGTGCGATTGTTAATTTAGATAGCTCAGAGAATGAAGGAACCCATTGGGTAGCCTATGTAAAACATTTAACTATTGTGAGTATTTTGATAGCTTTGGTGATTTAAAGCCACCAATTGAGTTAATAAGATATTTAAAATTTAATATAACATACAATTATTGTAGATATCAACGTTTTAATACATCTAATTGTGGTCATTTATGTTTAAAGTTCCTAAGTGAATTTTGGAAAAAATGTTATGCTAATACTATTTGTATAAAATGTTCTAATAAAGTATTGTGACTAAATATTTATAAACGTGTTTTTATTACCATCATTTCTAAAATGTATTTCACGCTGTCAATAACAGGCAACACCTCTATTTTATCCACTACCTATTATCCAGCTTTACAATTTGATGATGAATACGAGTGTGCTCTGTTATATTTCTCAACATTCAATTCAATACCTAACATTGATAACAGAAACAATAAATGTTATTATGACAATAACGAAGTCGTAGACATACCAGAAGGCACTTACGAACTGCAAGATATTTCTGATTATCTAAAGTCAAACGTAAAAAAAGGAGTCGCTTTTAATTTATTTTGCAATAATAACACGTTGAAATCGTTTATCTTCTGCTCTAAAGATATCCATTTTGAAAAAGCTAATTATCCAGGAACTTTACTAGGATTTGGTAATAAAACTCTTAAAGCCAATATAATACACGAGTCGCAACTCCCAGTTAACATTTTATCGACAACAGTGGTAAGAGTCGAATGTGATATAGTGAGCGGATCATATATTAATGGAAAACCAAGCCATATTCTTTATGAATTTGCTCCTAACGTGCCTCCAGGATACCGAATAATAGAAGTGCCAAATAATATAATTTATTTTCCTGTCAATCAAATTGACGTCAGCAATATTAATATTAGATTATTAGATATTAATAATAATTTAATAAATCTACGCGGTGAAGAAGTTCAATTATATTTGCATATCAGGAAAAGATGATCGACTTCAATAAAAGTAGTAATTCAATAATGAAACACATCAGTACTCATCGAACAATCCGAAAAGGAACAACTAAAAAAAAAATTTAATTGACCAGGGAAAATAAAAAGTTCCTGAAATTAATTGGTCTATTAAAATGAACATTTTGGATATAACAAGTTCACCAGCATACGATAACACCATAGACGGTATCGAATATCATTCATATAAACGTTACGTAACAAGTTTTAACAGGAATGATGAAATCCGCATACCTATCAATCAGCAGGATTTATACATACTACCATCAGCAAGTACCCTTTATTTAGAAGGAACAGTAGAATCAGAATCAAGAATCAAAGCATTTATTCAGTATGTAGGCAGTATAAATATACGCACATATACACGTCAAAATCATAAATCATAAAATAAATCATAACCAATTATCAAGTAAACATAGCAAAAGCAGAATTTAACGCTTTGAATTAGAAAAAAAAAGTAATGAACCATTCAGCTGTCATCCAATCGTTTACGTCAGAATATTAAAAAAAAATTAAAGTAGGTTAAAACCAACCATACATGTAAGTGTGTGTTTCAGTACTTCAGACAATTTTTATATAAAAAAAATAAAAAAGTGAAATAGTGAAACACAACATAGAGAAACGCATACCGATCACAGTACATATCATGATCCAAATGGAACTGATAGTCCGTCTGTCAGTAAACATCATAAAGAAGGATACAAAATTAAAGGTTACTGCTGTGGAATTCACAAACAATCCATTACTGTTTCTTTTTCAAGATATTCGCTATGAACTAAATGGAGTTGAAATAGATAGAATCAAAAATGCTGGAATGACTACAACAATGAAGAGTTTAGTATCATTTAATGAAAATGAAGCTAAGATAGCAAAAGCTTGGGGTTGGGATATAAATGGAACAAAAACAACCCATGGAAATAGTTTTTCTGCCTCAATACCTCTTAGTAATATTTTGGGCTTTGCTGAAGATTATAAGAAAATAATTATGAATTGTAAACATGAACTGATATTATTACGCAGTAATACAAATTTGAATTCTTTGAAAGTTCCATCTGGTGAGGTTCTTGAAGATATAATAATAAATAAGTTAGTTTGGCGCGTTCCACACGTCAAGGTATCAGATAAAGAAAAAGTTAATTTACTAAAGTTATTGGAAAAGGATCGTTCTCTATATTTGGCTTTTAGAAATTGGGATTTATATGAGTATCCCTTATTACCTAAAACAACTAAGCATACTTGGTCAATTAAAACGTCCTCACAGATTGAAAAGCCAAGATATGTAATCATAGGCTTACAAACAAATAGAAAAAATTTAGCTGATCGCGATATATCAAAATTCGACCCTTGTAATTTAAGAGATGTCAAAGTATATCTTAACTCTAACTATTTTCCATATGAAAACTTGAATATTAGTCTTAATGATCATAAATATTCATTATTGTATGAGCAATATGTCAGGTTTCAGACATCTTATTATGGACGCAGAAGTGAACCACTGCTAAGTACTTCTGAATTCAAAGAAAAAGCACCGCTGTTTGTAATCGATTGCTCTAGACAAAGCGAAAACCTTAAGTCAGGTCCTGTAGTTAGCGCACGTGTGGAACTTGAATGTCATTCAGAAATACCTGATCAGACAGCTGCATATTGTCTTATTTTAAACGATTCCATCATCGAGTACAGACCGTTGAGTAATATAGTAAAAAAAATATCTTAAAATATGAATCCTTACAGAATAAAATATATATTCGTGGATGTACAAGGATTCAAAGATACACAAAATAATTTTATTATAAAAGAATTGTCTATTTTAAACGAAGAAAATACCCAAACCTTTCTTGTCAAGCCCCCCTATCCATTTAAAAACTTATCGATCGAAGAAAAGAAACAAGTGCGGTGGATAGAAGCAAATCGAGGATATTTCTGGAGTGAAGGCCACATTGACTACAGGGAATTCAAAAGAATTATAATACCATATTTGAATAAGAAAAAAGTGTTAACAAAAGGAACTGAGAAAGTTATGTGGATCAAAGGCCTTTGTGAGAACTGTGAAATAATAGATGTGGGAGAAAAAGGATGTCCTAATTTTTTAAAATTATATCACGACTATGAAAAACCTAATATAAATTTAAACTGTGTACAACACACGAAAATGTGTGCATTAAAAAATGTATTGTGCTTAAAAAAGTGGTATGATAATAATAATATACATTTATTCAATGTAAGCTAAGAATTTAATTTAATGTTTTAAATAAAATAAAATAATTATTGCCTAAACTGGTTGTTGTTTTATTCTACCAAATTATATTTTAACGAATTAAAGTGGTGAGTATTTAGGAATTAAAATACAGCAGATATTTGAATAGGTTTTTAATATAATATCGAAAATTAAAACATATCTTAAATTTAATGAATTAAATAGTACAATGCATTCAGGGAGATACTACTTACTGATTTGATTAAACATCTTAAGAATCACTTCTAATTTAATTTAACTGATCTATTTAAAAATAATTTTATTCAATTATGCGTCTCATCAGTCAGAATCACTTATTATATTTTCAGATATATTTTTAATCACTCTTTCGGTTTGATCTAATATTCTGTCCGTAAAATCTTTTACTATATATTGAGCCGATATTACAACATCACTTTCAGTGTCACTGTTATCACCACTAATGTCTATTATTTTGATCTGAATCAAACGTCTCCCTTTGTATGCTTCACGGTTTAAAACAAATGATGATCGCCGCATACTATTGCGAAGATTCTTAGTTTCACCAGGTGTCTTCTTTGTCTTCCGTTTTGGACGTTTTGGAGACGATTTCTTCTGATTAGTGATTGGAAAAATTTCGTCAAAGCCTTCTAATGGATTCTGCGCACAGTGGAAAAGAAGGTCTTGGGTATTAATTCCAAAAAGTCCATCTTGAGTCTCACTGTTATTATTTATTACAATGTCTGTCATAATCTGAAACAAAATAGAAAACTATTAGGGTCATTTTTATGGATAATATCGAGTAAATAGAAATAAAGGAATAAAAGTTCAAAACTTACGTCATAAGTCGACTTGAAAGTATGTGAATATGTGTGTTAACTACGACGCTCGAACAGGGTATAATGAGCAGGGCATGATGAATTTTATTCAATGTTTGTCGAATGTGCAAAATCATGTAGTGACATGTCAGTGCACCTGCGTCGGTGTTAAAAGTTTATGCTGCGTTAGTGAATTTGAAGTACCTACGTAGATTACAGGAATAGTTAAAAATTTTCACAAACATTAAATTGGTTTTGCATTATTAACTTAAGCTAGATGTTAAGGCTCTTAAAATAAAATAAAAACAACAAGTATTCTAAATGAAATTCGTTTATTCACTATATTCTTACTTAAGGTTCACTTTACATTATTATAACATTATTATTATTATTATATTACATATTTATTTCATCTTACAGATCATCTTAAGCTACTTACATTAGATTAGACCCCAAGAATTGAAATATGACCCCAAGCTCTGCTTGATTTTTTATCTTGCGAAATAAATCGTTTATCGTCGCTACTAGAAAGCGCAATTTTGTTTACAGAACGTGTAAATATTTCATGTTTTATACTTTTAAACAATATGTTTTTCTTGCGTAGTGTATTTGATGTAAGCAATGTGTTTGTATAATCTAAGATACTCAGATTTCGAACAACACATGATTTTACTCCCTTAGCCTTTTTAATTTCAGTGTCAGTATTTTTTATACAATATAATTTAGAGCGTAATCCTACATATTCAGTGATTATTTTTCCACCCATTTCATCTTTGAAAAGTCCTGGTACTTTTTTGTTAATTATTGGTAATTTGTGATAATTAACAGAAAAGTTACTGGTATCAAAATACTCCAAAAACGTATTTTTCACATCTTGATAAAAAATTTTGGTTTGGATGTGATAAATAAAGCTGTCTGTATCAGTATAACACATCGTCAAGCGGTCCCTGTAAAATGGTTTAAATATAGAATAGTGAAAATCATACATATGTGATTTTGATAATTCCAAAACTGTAAATCCGATATACAGTGGCTTATCCAATACTATACGATTAGGCTTTAATTGAATCGCAACCAAACTCTCCGTAAAAACTGAAGCACTGTGAAAGTTTGGACTCGCGATTAATTTTTCTGCGTTATTTCTTTTTTTAGTTCTATTGTTTTGATCATTCCATTGATTTATCAACTCAACATGGACCTTCTTGCGGTTGTTTTCTAACGTTTTACCAAAAACACTTATTGAGCAATTTGAAAAAGTCTTGCTCAAAAGTTGACGTTGCTTTTTGACGCAAATTTGTATTAAGATCGATGTATTGTTTTAAATATGCACTCTGTCGAAACGTTATAGCACGATGTACTTGTCTCAAGATCAAACCATGTCTTAAACAGGTTTTTAAATGTACATAATGTATAACATAATTAAATTTGTCATAAAGATTTGGAATTAACTTTTCATTTTTTCCACCCGGTGGAATTTTTTTTTCGGGGCAAAACGGTAAATCATTATGTTCCCAATGTAATTATTTTGGATAAATGAGATCGACTTCTAGAATGAAGCCGAACTCTGCATCATCAGATACATTATTCACATCCAGTTTATTAACTTCTGATTGATCAAGAAACCTAAAGTTTGACAAGGGCAATGTTTGACACATGCTGTATCCATAAAGATTATTGCAGTCTATATAGACTATGAATGATTCTGGCATCAACGGATCATGGTCGAAAATAAATTCGTTGTTTGCTTTGGCATGCCTATGTGCTGCCATTACCACACCTCCTCGTATGCCTGTCTGTAACATATCTACTATAGCAAAGTCATCTATTAGTTCTAACTCAATGCCTGTTTTATAAAGCATAGCATCGAATGATAAACTCGGTGCAGTAACATAAAATGCAGGATCCAAGTTGTAGTAATGTTTGCAAGTTTTTCTAAAGTTTTCAAATATATCTGTTAACAACAACACATCACTTTTTAAATACAAATCGGTATATTCGCCTAGGTTCCGAATTTCAAATTGGGTCCAAACTGACTGTGCGTGCTCATCATCTTTATTTGATATGTGCTCATTGTTGAGAGAGCTATAAAAACTTTCTTTGCTTGGCAGAAATGGCTCGTTGTAACGTTCCCATGCGTTCATGTACTCGTAAGGGTAAACGCATTTACAAGTTAGAAGGGAAAACTCATTTTCATTTGGGTAAATATTCCTTAAATGAGTAAACTCATGAGTTTTCATGGTTTTAACCAATTTTTCTAGACTGGTTCCTAAAAATTTAAACGAATCTACAAATCTTAACTGAACGAACTCGTCTCTTGATATTGGAATGAATTTTGTGAAAGAGATATAATTTTCTTTCGTTTTAGGAATTATTTTTATTGGTCCAGGCGCTTCACCAAGTGTTTTTATAAACAAGTGACAATCATACCCTGCTAAATTGTGGAAAAAAATTGGCACAAACTTTGGAACTTTGTACTGTAAATTACATAAGCTATGAGCTGCACCCCGATACTGTCCAGTAAGGTGACAATGGTCTCTGACCTTATCTCCGAATAGAAAACTCTCACAAATATGACATCGAACTGCATTCCTAAAATCAACTGCATCGTTTGCATTAAAAATTATGGGAACGTTTTGTGATAACACTGCATGGATATCCCGAACATCTTTGTAAAGAGAGCTAACAAATTTTTCTACACAATGAGGACCTCTAAAGATTACGAATTTATTGTAAGAAGGGTCAACAGAATTAATCACATTGTAAGCAAATGCGATAGGTGTATGCTTTTGTGTAGTGCGCGTATAAGAACTTTGAGGATCTGATTCACTTTTGCTTACATCTTCTAGCATAGTTTCAAAGTCAGCATAAATTACAAAAGGAATGTCTTGTTTGCGTTCGAAATTCTTGAATTTAATTACTGACCCCTTTTCCGGTAGGACAGTGACAATTCCGTTACAGGTATGACTTTCTACATCCTCAACCGTTTTAAAAAACAACAAACAAGTGTCACAAAAATAGATCTGTCCTTTATGCTTCGTTATTTGACTTCTCACCAGTCTCGATAAATTCTTTATGAGACAATAGTGAGATGTTGTGTTGTTTTCTATCCAAAGAAGGTGAATCGTTTTTTTATTTTCATGGCTTTCTGATTTATAAAGCGGGCCTACAACAGTCTTGTTATTTTTTAAGCCAAAAATGATAAAACTTAGGTTTGGATTGTTTTCTTCGAATATTTTAACATCAGATAATGTCATGGGAAACGAAATGTTTTCAGTGTTTAGTACATTGCGAAAATGTACATATGACGAAACCCTTTCAGGATGGTTTTTAGCTGGATAGAGGGCTGCAAGCACGCTCCACAGAAAACAGTGTTTATCGTTGTTTTGAATATTTAAACATGCTTTCTTTTTCTTGATGAATATTGGTAGTTCAATATACGTGGAGCCGCGAAGTGGTTGATATTTATTAACATTAACCTCAATATGCATACAATTAAGAAAAGACCAACCCGAATCTTGCTCTTCGAATTGGTCAATTTTTGTGCGTATTGTATTGATTACACTTAAATATAAATGCTCAAAATTATAATTTCCATAAACAGGGATATTTTTTGTCATAAACGATTAAGTTTCTTGTTCATTATTTTTGAAAAGTAAAAACTTTGAGAATATTTCGAAGTTGACTTTGACACAAATATGTTTTTTTATGCATTCATCTAAAATGAGTTTGACTTTGTTTCGTATTGAATCTAAAAATACATCAATAGAATGTTCATTTGCGTATTGCGCAGCAATCCTGTAAGATATTATTCGGTTCTGAAATGCTGTCGCTACAATATCTACGCCTTCCACATCGATATGCGGTACAGTTAAAACGTTTTGTTTATGTGTATTACTTCGCAAATGACCTGTCCAGCGCCTACCGCTTATAGATGTGTTACAAACTGAACAGAATGGCATTGTAGAAGCTACTTGCTTGTTTACCTACTAGATATAATTATTAATTTAAGTACCTACCTACATAGAAAGTTACCTATTTTTTAAAGTCAGTATTATAATATTATACGCTTTTAATTTTCTTTTTTATTTCAAATTAATTAAAAATTTTACTTTGAGAGTTTAATATAGTCTACCTACACTACATATATCAAAACATACTATAATAATTCTATCTACCTTTATGAACCTAACTTAATTTAATAAAATAAAAACCATAATAAACCTATGCACACGTTTTGTTTATTTAAAATTAATCTTATCACTAAATTTTGTTGGTTTAGAATCTTTAAATAATTTAAACACCGTAATGGGAAACTCTTGTAAAATTTCCCACTCCTTAGTTTGTTCGTTGAGACGCAGCTTTACACTCGTCAAAGCTTTTTTATAGCGTTCTTGAGGAGGCGTATTTTGAACGTCGACGACGTTGTAAAGCTTCACCTCAACGTAAAAGTCGCCTTCGGAGACTGTTGCGGTGCGTCGGCTCTGCCCTCCGGAAACCCTCGTCGTGAAAGAAGAAGTCGATACGTTGCCTCCGGCGCTTTGTGATGCGTTAGATGCAGTAACGCTTTCTTCCCCTTTCAGAATCGAAAAGATGTCTGACTTGCGTTTTTTAGACCTGTAAAACAAAGAAAATAAAATATGATGAAATACTGTTATGATAATATTTAGGAACTTTTATCATCATAATTAGATTCAGAGTTAAATAATCATTTAACGTTGCTCACTCCATACAATATACATTATTGTTAAATAATTTTTTTTTTTTTTTTTTTTTTTTTTTTTTTTTTTTTTTTTTTTTTGCGGGTACGTGCCACAAAAGTACCTAACTAAAAAAGTGGCTCTAAAAAATTAATCTAAAATAAATACAAATAACTGATAGTTTTGCATATGTGTAATGAATAATTAAAGTATAAATCACATTACCTGCCAGGGAGTGATTTCCATACAATAACACAAAGATAAATAAACATTTTCTGCACTGAAATCTTTCATCACTGACCACTTATATTAAACGCAAAATGGAGGAAATTAAAAACTCTATGGCTCATATGAGTCAAATGTTTACAAAGCGGATGGAAGAATTCACTGAGGAACTTCATAAGAATCCTTCTGCAAGGGCCAGTAATCCCAACTTGGCATCAGAGTTTGGCACTTTTAAAGATTTTGTTCTATCAGCACTGCAAGCACTTCAAGGGCAGGTGAACCTCCTGGATCGGAGAACTGACAGTCTGGAGGCACACAGTCGCCGGAAAATCTTGCTGCTTCATGGGTTGGATGAGGAGAAATCTGAGTGTGTGCCAACTTGTGTGCAGAAAGTGTTTGTGGAGCAGTTGAAGCTATCAAACTTCACAATCGACGACATAAGTTACTGCCACAGAATAGGCAAGCATTCAACTGTCCGGCCCCGTACTATTCTCGTTGAGCTGCGAAATCTGTCGGTGCGTAGCAACATATGGAACGCTAAAACACAGCTTAAAGGCTCTGGCAATACGCTGTCCGAGTTTCTGACTAAGTCGCGGCATGAAGCATTCATGGCAGCTCGTCAGAAGTTTGGTGTTACGCGGTGTTGGACCCGCGATGGCTCCGTATACGTATTGGGGGCCAATGGGGAACGCCATCGATTGAACTGCCTGGCCGAGGTTGAGAAGATGGATGTGCCAGTAACCAAGCAGTCGCAAGCCTCAGCTGCACAAGACTCCAGCGGCCCCAGGATCCGTCGCGCTGCGGCCGCCCACAAGAAGTAAAATAAGTCCTTGTCACAAAAATATTAGGTATTGTTGTCACTGTTCTCTATATTTATATATTCACGTAGTTTAACACCCTCTTTTTATGTTATTGTTGACTATGTAGGTACATTTTCGTATTTATCACAGATTTAGCTTTACCTACAATAACTTTTACCAAATTTTACAATTTGTTTGATTTGACTGATTAAAGTAAGAGCAAGCTTAATAAGAGCTGACAAATTGTCAATAATGACATTGACAGTTGACACTAGCTTCTTTTTTATCCTATTATAATTCTAGTTTCACACAATGAATGTATTTAGCCAGTGTCAAGTATTATATTATAGTGTAGGTAGGAACTGGACAGTGACAACATACCTACTTTTACTTGTTTTTTTTCATTTTAGCTTTTATTGCCATGAATGCTGATCAGTTTTTAGTTTAGTTTTATTGATTGTTTTTTTTTTTTTTTATTTGTTTTTGCTTTATTAATGTAACTTTTCTTTTAATATATGTAATAGTACAGAATTATGTTTTATAAAGTAATTATACTATATACATAAAATGGCATGGGAAGCCCACTATTGTATTCGCATTTCATGGATTTTCTTGTTATTATTCTTTGATTATAAACTCAATATAATCAAAGTTATTATTATTATTTATGTTTGCTTTAATTTACTTTTTTTTGTTCTTCTTATATTATCTTTGTGTTTTGTTTCCTTCTTATTTCTAAACGATCCCGACAACTGGCAGGTGGAGTTAGCATATTTTAAAGTAGTTAGTATATATATTTTAATATTACATTTACACATATAACATAATTATACATATTTTGAAGTTTTAAGTAGTATATAACTATATCATCTAATACATATTCTGGTTTATTATAAACTTAAGTGATAATGTCTATCTCTGATAACAGCAACAACTCCGATACTTTTCTATCATGTTCGTCTAGCGAAAATAGTGATAGCAGTGACAGCTTTGCGAGTATTCCGAGTCTCTCGGAAATTCTGGATTCTCAATTCTCTGATGTACCTAAAGACTTTAACGTAATTCATCTTAACGCCCAAAGTATTCCGGCTCATTTCCCAGACATGCTGGCATCATTTGATAACAAAAATATTGATGCGATCCTTGTTTCTGAAACCTGGCTCAAACCATGTCTTCCCTCAATCCTGTACCCTTTACCTGGATTTCGCCTAATACGAAATGATCGTGCCGTTGGCGGCGGAGGGGGGGTTGCCATTTACCTACGTGCACACATCTCCTTCTCCGTAATTAGTGTTTCTGCGCAACCTCCACCCACGAACGCTGGTGAGCACCTTTTTATAGAAGTTCTTCTGTCCCACACCAAAGTTCTCCTAGGCGTCTTCTATTGTCCCACCTTACGCATCAATTATTTTTCTTCCTTCGAAAACATGCTTGAGGATCTTATACCTTCTTATGAACACTCTATCATTATGGGCGATTTTAATACCTGTCTTTTAAAAAACGATCATCGTTCATCTAACCTTACTTCTATAGTCGAATCTACGAATCTTCAACTTCTTTCTCTTAGCGCTACGCATCATTTTCCTAACTGTGCTCCTTCCCTTCTTGACTTGATTATTGTTTCCTCTCTAAGCCATGTTAATAAGCACGGTCAGGTTTCTGCTGATGCGTTCTCCTATCATGACTTGCTATATCTGTCCTATAAAATCCGCCCTCCTAAACCTAAACCCACCATAATTCTGCAGCGTAGCTTTGGTAGCATGAATCAAGATCTCTTCATCAAGGATGCAGAGAAAATTGATTGGACTCCTGTTATCGAAGCTGAGTCCGTAGATGATCAGGTGTCCATTTTCAACAGTCTTATAAC
Source organism: Cabera pusaria (assembly GCA_954871355.1). Lineage (NCBI taxonomy): Eukaryota > Metazoa > Arthropoda > Insecta > Lepidoptera > Geometridae > Cabera > Cabera pusaria. The sequence continues at coordinate 2,973,840 of OX940910.1, forward strand.
TCAACTGTATGATATACACGCTCCCTTGAAACAGATTAAAATCAAACACTTGCCCGCACCTTGGCTCTCTGATGAGATTAAATCGCTGATGCACAAAAAATCTGTCACTAAAACTCGGTATAAGAGCTTTCCAAATAAGAGTAATAAAGATAAATATGCGAGTGCCCGTAATCGCTGCAATAGGGTGTGTAGGGATGCTCAACGTCGCCATATCCACAAATCTGTCGAAAACGATGATCCAGCTAAGGTTTGGAAATTTCTTAGGTCTCTTGGAGTCGGTAAATCCCGTCATAGTAACTCTATCCCAAATTCTTTAGATATCAATACGTTAAATAAGCATTTTGTTTCAACTCCTTCTATTAAAGATTCCGATAAAGCCACCACTTTAACTTATTTGTCTACCCTTAGAACTCCTGACCATTCTCAATTTTTCTTTAGTCCATTTTCTATTGGAGATGTGAAGAAGAGTATGCTATCTATAACTTCAAATGCAGTTGGAGTCGATTGTATTAGCCGGAACATGCTTATCCCTATCCTTGACATCGTACTCCCTGTCCTACACCACATCCTTAATTTCTCAACTTCCAGTAGCACCTTTCCGTTACAATGGAAAGACGCTCAAATCATTCCCTTGCCCAAAAAACCTAATCCCAAGTCTTTCAACGAGTACCGCCCTATATCCATTCTACCTTTCCTCTCCAAAGTACTTGAGCGCCTTGTCCATAATCAGCTACACTCCTTCCTTATCTTCAATCACCTCCTTAATCCCTTCCAGTCTGGGTTTCGCCCTGGACATAGCACAGTTACTGCCCTCGTTAAAATAACCGATGATATCCGTTTAGGAATGGACAAAGGGAAAGTAACTGTGTTAACCCTTCTGGACTTCAGCAACGCTTTCAATACCATTGATTTTGACATTCTCCTTGCATTTCTTCACTCTATCAACATATCTCCCATGGCAATTGACTGGTTTTACAGTTATCTATTTGGCCGTCGTCAGCGTGTCCGCATCGAAGAGTCTTACTCTACTTGGTGTGGAACCGCTGCCGGCGTGCCACAGGGCGGCGTCTTATCACCTCTTCTTTTTTCCCTCTTTATTAATTCTATTTCTCTTAAACTCACTTCTCCCTACCACCTCTATGCAGACGATCTGCAAATCTACTCTCAAGCTTCACTCGATCAACTGCCTCATGCTATTAGCAATATTAACAAAGATCTAGTGAATATATCGGAGTGGAGTAAGGCGCACGGATTAACAGTGAACCCAAGTAAGACGCAAGTGTTAATTGTTGGAAGCTCAAGGACTATCGCTAAAATTAACTGGAGTACGACACCACAAGTAGTCTTTGAAGGGTTAACGATTCCGTACAGCGAAACTGTAAAAAATCTAGGCATTATATTTGATCGCTACCTGTCATGGGGACCACAACTTGCGGCCATTAGCCGCAAGATGTTTGCTTCTGCAGGGGCTTTGAGGAGGTTAAGAAATTTTTTACCAACGGCTACTAAAGTTGCGCTAGCACAGTCTCTTCTTCTCCCTATTCTCGATTACGCCGATGCATGTTATCTAGACCTCACAGAGGAGCAGCTAAATAAGCTTGAGCGGCTCCAAAATTTTTCAATTAGGTTCATATTTGGCCTTCGCAAATATGACCATGTTTCAGAATTCCGTCGTAAGCTCAAGTGGCTGCCTATTCGTCTTCGCCGGAATACACACATTCTGTCACTCCTTTATAATATTTTATTTAATCCCACTTCTCCTAGCTATCTAAAAGCACTCTTCGAATTTCTTCACACCACTAACTCCCTTTCGCTAAGGTCATCAGAGAATCTAATGCTTTCTATTCCTACTCATTGCAGCACTTTCTATGATAAGTCGTTTGCTGTTCAAGCTGTCAGACTCTGGAATGCGCTTCCTTTAGAGATAAAACAATGACAAACTATATATACATTCAAGGAACGCGTTAAGTCGTATTATCTTGGTTAGTTATATTACATACGTTTGTTATATACACTCCTAATAATATGTTATATGTATGTATATCCATATATATATTATATATATATATGTATATATGTATTATTTAATTTATTATGTATATGTATCAAAGTAATTATTATTATTTTCTTTGTATTAATTTAGTATCCTTTAATAGCTTATGTCTTATTTACTTATACACTGTACACCGCCGTATCTATTTACATATTTCTCCATCTAAAGGTTGTCTGGAAGAGATCGCTTTCAGCGATAAGACCGCCTGTTGTTACACTATTATAATTAGTTGTTAAGTAATACTCTGTTTCTTTTAATAAGGTGTTCAATAAAGTGTTTCTATCTATCTATCTATCATCATCGGTACAGGGATCCCAACCTGAAGCGAGGAAATTATCGTACCAGGGCTGTGAAATTATCGTATTTTGACGTTTTTGGAGCAAAATTATCGTACACTCAGTATAATGGCTTAAAATACATTAAAAAATCATATAAAACGATAATTTTTATTACACTTTGTTTGTGTATACAGAACAGAATCAATGTATATTTAACTCCATACAGGCAGACGGGCTGAGAAGACAGACCACAGTACACAGATTTTATAAGCGTACCAACGTTTTGAAATGAAGAAATAAGCTGGCGCTGTGACCAATAAACAATAGTATATGCTCAATTTTTTATTAAATATGAGCGTAATTCTCAAACTTTGTGGTGTATGGAATTTATCGTGTATTTGCGTACATAATACGGAGGTCTAAATTATCGTATATACGTTAATTATAGTACGGTTGGGGCCCTGCATCGTTACCTAGTAGTAGTTAGTACCTATCAGATATAAAATATATATATATATATATATACATATACGTACGTACCACGAAAATTCCGGCTCTTGCAAATCGGGTGGTGTGAAGGATGGTGAATATGATGCATGACCGCGCTTAGCAAGGGCAGCAGCGTTAACGACGGGGGTGATCTTGCGCTTTGAGGCTTTTGGCTTCTTGGTAGGCAGCGACAACACCGACGGTGCTGTGGTCACGATTGCTTCAGATTCGTATTCAGAGTCCGACCTGAGAAAAAAAATAAAAAATGAGTATGGATGGAACAAAGATTTTAAAAACACGTAATAAGACAATACTCACTCACATATTTCTGTAGATGTTTTCTCGAAGTGTCGTGGCTGCGCAATGTCAGGCGGCAGGCGGGCTGGCGGTGGCTGGCGGAGTCTGGCAGGCGGCGGCTGAGCAGGGTGGCAGGCGGCGGCTGAGCAGGGTGGCAGGCGGTGGCTGAGCAGGGTGGCGGGCGGTTGGCAGGGTCTGGCAGGCAGCAAGATTCTCGAGGATGATGAACCAGCGAAGAATATGTCAGTTTTCTAATTTTACGCGATTTTATAGCAAATACTTTTTATGTGTCAGCAAATAATATTCCAATTCAAAAGATATTAAGTACCCGTACTTTAACAAAACAAGCAAATTTGAAGCTAATGGTCGCACCACCTTTGAAATCGGATCAAAGAAAGATTGCGCCTACTCGGATGACAATATAAAAACTCACACGACCCTCACCCGACTACGATAGATTAAAAGATAGAAAAATTAAAAGTCAGTGCATAAAATATTACAATCATATTTTATGTGTTGAGATAATAAGATGGTATCTAATTATTTGAACTGTACAATACACCACACGGAAAGTATTACTATTTACTTTCTTACATAATTTAAGATCGTTCACAAAACAAAAAACCGACTTCACATGCAGCGCAAGTCATTTTCAGTACTAAGTTTGAGGTATCTATCTCCATATCTCTGGAGATTCTTATCAGATCTCGATAAAATTAAAATGGAACTACACTGTAAACATATTCTATTAATAATAATAATATCGTTTAAAAACTAAAAACGAACCGACTTCAATGCCGCGCTATTCATTTTCAGTACCAATTTTGAGATGTTTATCTCAATATCTCTGGAGGTACTCATCAAACCTCGATAAAATTATCATGGTACTACACTTGGAATATCTCCTTTCGAACAAAAAAAGAATAATCAAAATCGGTTCATAAACGATGAAGTTATCTGCGAACAAACATAAAAAATATCGGTTGAATTGAGAAACCTCCTCCTTTTTTTGAAGTCGGTAAAAAAATAAAAAAAAAAACATTCTCCAAATCCACACACAGTTTATAAATGATGAGGTTCTGAAGTGACAAAAAAAAAATTATACAGACGAATTGAGTACATCATCCTTTTTGTTAAGTCAGTAAAAAAAATAAAAAATAAAACAAATCAGTTCATAAATGATTGAGCTATGATATAATAAACAAAAAAGTAATTCGTACAAACGTTATCTGTTAAGTCCTCGTTTTGTTAAGTCGGTTAAAAAGTAATTTGTCCTAAGGCCGCTACACACCTTGAGTTTTAACTGCTCGTTTTCACTAAATAGTTTGACTATACATATGAATGATAGTTTAACTGAATGGTAATAATTATAATTTAAAATCGTTAATAAACTAAAAGAACCAACTTCAAATGTCGCGCTAGTCATGTGCCAAGTTTGATGTGTTTGTCTCCATATCTCTTGAGATAGTCATGAGATCTCGATGAAATTTAAATGAAATTACTTGGAAAGTGTGTCCTTTGAAACAATATAAAAAATATTCTAAATCGGTACGGCCATCTTTGAGTATTCGAGAAGCATACATAAAAAAAAGATTCCGACGAATTCAGAACCTACTCCTTGGTTAAATGTCGGTTAAAATAGCATTCAATTAACTGTACAGTGCAAACTTAATGGTATAAAAATTTACAGGTTATAGGGACATGATTTATCTGTACCTACAGAACAGCTCAATCGCAGAGTTAAAAACGAACGTGTATGCGAACCCTTAAAAGAAATGCTTACGATGTAATGTAACTTAATCCATTTTACCTTGATACGTTTGTACCTACTATCGAGCGTGTGAAAAAACCATTCATTCTATAAGTTCACGGTGTCGGTGAGTGTAGTTCTGTAACTATTTGGAAATAACAAGTAAGTACCTAGCTTTTACTGTATAATACTTTGCAACGTAAACTTTTTTGGTTGATTCGAAAATAAAATTAAAAACCAAGTTTCTGTCTGAAATATAATAAAGATTTTCTCAATAACTAGAAATCGAAAAAATAAAATAGGTCTTCATACGACAAAAAGCCCTATTAACCGACTTTAAAAAATAGGAGGATGTTCTATGTTTCACTGTGAAATATTAATTTTTCTTTTTCTCTGTCAATTGTGGTCCGATTTTTTAAATTATATATTTATTTCAAAGATTATACTTTTGTAGTGGTCCCATTGTAAATTTATCAAGATCTAATGAGTATCTCCAGAGATATGGAGATAATAACCGCAAACTTGCTACTCAAATTGAATACAGTAGCATTTGAAGTCGGTTTTTTAAACGATCCTAATTATTTTGAACATGTTATGTAAATGTTAGGTAAAGAAAATAATATTAAAAATTACATAAAAATTATTATTTTTCGATTGCTGTTTATATTAACTACACACTGATTTAATGTTTAGTTATTTCCAAGTTTAATTTTATTTATTCTGAGTAAAGATTTTTTTAAATTAAATTGTGTATTCTTAGTTTTAAACTAATGTGTACCAATTTCTATTTTACAGGAGCGACAAGCAGCAGGGACAATGAGATCTTCATGAATTTAATAAATTAAAATCCTTTAGATGAAAATGGTGAGTGACTACGCTTGAATTTTAATTTACGTATATACACACATTTCTTTAAAGCACAGTAAATATAAAAGTTGGTGCTTTAGGGGTAGCAGATTTTAATTTTGTAATATTTTTTGTATTGTTTCAGATTTCCAGTATGAACACCTACGCTCTGGAATTATACAAATGTATCTTGTTTAATCTAATAAATATTTCGTCATACAAAATTAGTTTGTAAGATTTAAGTAAGTAAATGTTTAGTCACTACCAGTGAAAAACACCAGTAACAACTGAAAATTTCATTTGGTTTTATGGTTTGTAAGATGATGTAAGTAAAATTATATTTTTTTAAATTCTCAGTTAGGACCAGAACAAAATACTGGTAACAACCTGAGAATTTGACATTGTGTTATTAATTAACTGAACCCAAAACTGTTCCTATACTATCATCTTGAAATATAGTGTGCGGTATGGTTAAGTCACACTATACTTTTATCCTTAATTGCACTGACTGGTGCACGGTAAAGGTAATAAGTCGCACTGGATAGTGCGCGGTAATTTATCGTAAGTATTCCGACAAAAAGTCATTACGGCTTTAGTAGAAGTAGTAGAACAGGTTTATCTGACTATACGATATGCTCAAAACACAGGTAGGTTAGGGCGCGGTAATTTATCGTAAGTATTCCGACAAAAAGTCATTACGGCTTTAGTAGAAGTAGTAGAACAGGTTTATCTGACTATACGATATGCTCAAAACACAGGTAGGTTAGGAATCGCAATCGGTGGAGATAATCCGACCTTGGGCTCCCAGAGTGAAACTTACCATGGATCACTTAACCGATTGTGTTTAGACATCGCAAACGGCGAGAGATAATCCTGCCTTGGACTCTCAGGATGATACTTACCATGTTTTATCCAACCGTATGTGCTGAGACATCGTATGCGGTGAGAGATAATCCTACCTTGGGCTCTCAGGATGATACTTACCATGGATCATCCAACCGTATGTGTTACGAACACAGTTGATCAAAACTATTACTCCGGGGTCATTGAGAGTTCTAAAACACGTCGATCAAAATTATTACACCGGAGGCTTTGAGTTCTAAAACACAAGTGGCGAGAGATAATCAATTTTTAGTTATTGGGTGTTCTACTCCAGCTACATCTGTTGATTAAACGATATACCCAACTGCAACAAGTGAGCGCAGCAAGCGGAGCGAACGCAGTTGGGTATATCGTTTAATCAACAGATGTGGCTGGATTAGAACACCCAATAACCACCTACTATGCATACCCCTAGCCTAGCTGCCTAGCTCATGCAGGCCAAACGTAGATATTCACTGAAAATGATCAATCACAAAAGATCCAAAATAATGATATGGCAAGGTTGCCTAGAAAATACCTATTCACTTACGGCTTGACTTTTTAACCGATTAAAACTGTTTGTGTTTCATCAAGATATACCGGATATATGGGATATACGAGTGTTAAGATTTTGGGAAGTGGAATGAAGGATATATATCCGCTTATAGATATATATCCGAATATATAGATGTGTCCGTAGTTACCTAAGCCTACTACTGCAGAACGACAAACGATAATTGTTAAATAACATTGATATTCTAATGTGCACAGTTTTATTTTATGTTGCAATCTATACTAATATTATAAAGAGAGAACATTTGTATTTTTGTATGTTTGTAATGATTTGGCTCAAAAACTACTGGACCGATTTAAAAAATTCTTTCACTAATATATAGAATAAACTTTCGAAATGAAAATGGGCTATATATTATCCCGTTTAAATCAAAGGTACATTCGTGGAGACCTAATTTGCAACCTAAGTCGACTAAAAAACGGTCGAAAAAACACGTTTCTTACGAACGCTGCTCAATTGAAAACAGATGGAAGAATATTTTCTATGGAAGAGTTGTACAACTTAATAAGACCTACAAAAAAGTCCGCAACAGTATATGTCTATCTCTTAAGGTTGACTCACAGTAACCATTTTAAACTTAAAATTTTTGTTAAAAAATATTACATAACTTCCAGGGCTATTTTCAAGTTTATAGTATTAATTCTTATCCAAATAATTACGTTAATTAGCTTGGCCACATATTATAGATTAAAATTGTCCTTTACAGTATATAATTCAAATGAAAACTCTAGAAGATATCACGGATTTCACATACACGCATCGCAAAATTAATAAAATATTTGCAGTCAAACCACAGATTAGTTCATAGTTTTTTTTTTTTTTTTATACCGAACTGGGTAGCACTTGATCACTATCTCACCTGATGTTAAGTGATGATGCGATCGATGATGTAGCGTGCTTACCCAGAAGATACCTATTCACTCGCGATTTGAAGACCCCCATATTGTACTTAATCGGAAACACGGACTCAGGCAGGGTATTCCATTCCTTAGCGGTTCGTATGATGAACGAAGAAGCAAATCGCTTCGTTCGGGTAGATGGTATATCCACCATAAATCGGTGGCGCCTTTTAGTGTCTCTGGATGTCCGATTATAAAATGGGGATGGTGGAATCAAATCATGCAGTTCCATTGCACACTCTCCGAAATGTATCCGATAGAAAACCGATAAACAAGCGACTTTGCGGCGATGCGCGAGACTCTGGAGTCTCTTGCTTACTAATAGGTCATCGCTGATGAGTTTTTTGGCTCTCCTCTCAATAGCTTCCAGTGTCTCCAGCTGGTATTTAGCAGAACCATCCCAAAGGTGAGAACAGTACTCCATACACGACCGGACTTGTGCTTGGTAAAGATTAAGCAACTGTCCCGGTGTGAAGTACCGTCTCACCTTAGCCAAAATGCCAAGCTTTTTTGAGGCTAGCTGGGCTCTAGACTCAATATAAGAGCCGAAATTGAGAGTTGGTGTCAAAGAGATGCCAAGAAGCTCGAGATTGTTACTTATCGGAACGGACACATCCCGGAAAGTAGGAGCCAGTAGAAATGGGCTCCGTTTAGCGGAGAAAAGACACGCCTGGGTTTTCGCAGCATTGAACTTGACCAGATTGGCATCGCCCCAATCAGAGACTGCCTTCAAAGAACAGTTCAAGCGTTCGACCATCGCTTCTCTATGAGACTGGATTTGTAATGCACTGGTTCGTGCGTTGGATGTATAACTCTCTACAACAGTGCTGTCATCTGCGTACCCAAAGATACCGGGTTTAAGCAGGTCATTAATATGCAGCAGAAAAAGTGTTGCAGAGAGTACTGATCCTTGAGGGACTCCGGCATTTATGGCCAATTGGTCGGAAGAACAGCCATCGATGACCACTCGAATCGACCGATCCCTTAAGAAATCTGCTATCCAAACACATAAACCAGTGGGCAGGCCGTATGAAGGAAGCTTGCTAATAAGGCTATCGTGCCAAACCCTGTCGAAAGCCTTCGAGATGTCAAGAGAGACGGCCAGCGCCTCGCCGTGGTTCTCGATGGCTTCGCTCCAGATGTGCGTGGCATACGCTAGAAGATCCCCAGTAGACCGGTTTCGGCGAAACCCGTATTGTCGGTCACTGAGGAGATCGTTCACTTCTAGGTATGCCAGGAGCCTGTGGTTCAGTACACGTTCCATAGTCTTACAGAGTATGGAAGTGACTGAGATAGGCCTGTAATTGACAGGGTCTGCACAACTACCCTTTTTCGGCACGGGTTGCACGTTACTACGAAAATATTATTATAAGCTTAGCTTTTCTGTAGATCCCCACCGATCGCAATCAATTTGAAGTCAATATAGTATAATAATATGATCTATTGTATAAAATAATAATGATCTATATATATATAATATAATATTTTAAACCACCCCGACTGATATATGTATAATCTTTTTATTAAAAGCATTCCAATGACTCTAAACACGACATTTGAAATCGGAGCTATAAGTTGGTGAGGATTTGAGTATTCCGTAGAGTCCAGGAGATGTCCCAGCATCATGTCAATGCTTCCATGTTCTTACAATATCGTTGAAGAAGAAGATTTTCGAATTGATCAGACTTATTAAAGTTGATTAAAGCTCATAGTTTTATAACGATTGAACGAATTTTCATGAATCAAAGCTAAGAACACTCTCGATGAAGACGTCTATCAAAAAAAAACTATCAATAATAAAATCAAAATCGGTTCATCCGGTTGGGTGCTAAGATGCTACAGACAGACACACAGATAGACACGTTAAACGTATAATACCCCTACTTTAAATCAAAATCGGTTCATCCGGTTGGGTGCTAAGATGCTACAGACAGACACACAGATACACACGTTAAACGTATAATACCCCTACTTTTTGCGTCGGGGAACGCCGTAAGGTTACGGCGGCAGATGTTCTCCTTGGTGGTAAGCTACTTTTCAGCCGACTTCCAAAAAGAAGGAAGTTCTCAATTCGTCTGTATGTTTCTTTTTGAAGATATACTTCTTTTGGCGCGATAGAGAAAAATGATGAGAGTGAATTTTTACGATGCGCGCGCACACCGACATCTAAATTTAACACCGTGAAGTTAATTCTAGGTGGTACGATGCGCGCGCACACCGACACCTAAATTCTACACCGTGAAGTTAGTTCTAGGTGGCATGACTATGCTCAAGATGTATATGTCATATTTAACGTCATATTTTTACGTTAATAAAACCTTTTTTATTTAAATAAAATCTTTTTGATTAATTTTAATATATATCGTTAATCACTACTGCATTTTAGTTATTTTTTTTCCATACGCCACAGAAGTATAACTTCTAACGCGTGTATATAAACACACACTCTTTTTTTTCTTTATTTTTTTGTGTGTGTATGTAACGCGATTACTCCGTCAATTGTGAACCGATTCGAATTATTATTTTTGTAATCGGTAGGGTACGTTTTCGAGGTGGTCCCATTGTAATTTCATTGAGTGATAAGATAGATATGTGATAAGTATCTTCAGAGATATGACGATAAACGTCTCAAACTTGCTACTGAAATTGACTCGCGGGGCATTGAAGTGAGTTGTTTTAGTTTTTAAACTATCTTAATTATTGCTAGATTTAATGATTCCACGAAAACCCATGATTCATGAATGGACATAAAACTTTCATTGGTAGGTATATAGCTAGGATTAGAACCAACGACCGTCGGGTCATAATCAGGGTAACTATCCTTTACGCCAAAGGGCCGTCCTATATCACTACGTAAGTATTATAAAACAATGTCCATCACTGCGTCTGTCTGTCTGTTCGCAATAATCTCAATAGCATCTGAACGGATTATCATGCGGTTTTCAATAGCCAAAGTGTTCATGAGGAAGGTTTAGGTGCATAATTCGTTAAGGTTTTGTGTGAATTGCTTGACATATGACGATGATTGTTAAATATGTTAATATTTTATATTCGATGCAACAAACTGATGCAATTTTTGTAGGCATATATGTTCTACCCGTGCGAAGCCGGGGCGGGCTGCTACTGTTGAATAACAAGGTTACCTGGTGTGGACGTGTTATATAACACAAGTTAAATAACATGTTACATAGTCTGTACGAACCTTAATTTGTCCAAATTTGACGTTGGGACGGAAAAGTTCTAGGTAGGTACATGTTCACGAAACCGGCCTCACTATGGCTATTCTGTAAGCTAGTTTACGCATCTCGCAAGCGGGAAGTACGAAATTCAAATCGTAACACGATTGTAATACGGTTGAATTTCGTATTACGAAATTCAAATGTCACGTCTTGCGAGATGCGTAAACTAGCTTACAGAATAGCCCTGCAGTGCGTTGTTCGGCGGTGGGGGCACAGATTATATAATAGTTTACATGTGGGGTCTCTACTTTTTATTTTGAATAGAATAATAGAATAATATTTATTTACCAAAAAGTACACTTTACAAATATATTTTTTTTTGTGGTGATTATCAACAATGTGAGGTTACATTAGACAATGATAATACTTTCCAGCGAGACCCAAACTAGGCGGAAGCCTGTGACTTGGGTCTCTGAGGCAGGATTTGGTCTGAGGGTGTATCATAAATGGCATAGGTGTATGCCGTATGATTTATACTATCAATGTGAATGACAAGTAGGTATAGGTATGTAGATACCTACGAGTCGTTAGAAAGGCAGGTGGACCCCTCAAACTATCATAAAATAAATAACCGGCCAAGTGCGTGTCGGGCTACGCGCAGTTACTTAGTAGCATGTTATTCAATGCAAGTCTTTACCCGTTATAAATAAGCAACTAGGTACTCCGTCTTAGTCACTTTGTCGGCATCATTCATTTACATACCCCCACAAAATTACAGCTTTCTAGTATTAGCGGTCTCTTAGCAAAACCTCGGACAGACAGACAGACGGATATGACGAAACTATAAGGGTTCCTTGTCAGGACTACGGAACCCTAAAAAGGCAGACAGATTCGTGCTGAATACTCGAGTGAACGCAAGTTCAGTAATAGCAATTATTATCTTTTCTATGGTAATACTAAATGCTTGAGTAATACGCTTTCGCCGACTTTCGCGCTCAGTTTGCTACCAATCGGCAGCAGGGTCGGACGCTTCCGCCGTGCAGTATTACTTTGCAGTACATAAAGGACCTACAGCTGGCGATCTCCAACGTCAAAACCCAAGCGAGGGAAGAGCAGCTGGAGACATTCAGCCACGACTCGTGGGTATGACCCTGCAAAGTCGTCAGGGGGAAGTTGCGCCCATGGACGATCCCCCCTCCCCTTACAGAGAGTTATCTTCCTCAGCTTGTGGAGGACGTTGTGTCCATCCGGTTTCCAAACAGGGTGGAATATACGCTTCCACAAATGTTAACCGGGTGCCCGAGTGGTGGGGCAGTGTGAAACGAGCGAGGATGTGCCGGAAGTGTCAGTGAACGAGCTGGGCGCTGCCATCTTAAAGCTCCGGGCCTGATGGCATTTTTGACCACGTCTGGGTTTGCTTTAGGCGCTGGGTGAACATTTCCGCAGGCTTCTAAGTGCCTGTTTCGAGACGGTAGACGGTTCCCAATAATTTGCAAGACGGGCAGACTAGTCCTTCTGGGGAAAGAGGGGCGCCCCGCGGAATCTTCTTCTGCCTACCGCCCAATAGTGATGCTTGATGAGGCTGACAAGGTCAAAGGACTCCGAGATGTGGGTCCCAACCTGTCGGATGACCAGTAAGGTTTTCGGTTTGGCAAGTCGTATATCGACGTGATTAAACGCGTCAAGGCCAGCATGGACGAGGCCATAGCGGGGTCTGGGGTGCTGTTGGCGGTGTCCTTAGACATCGCTAATGCATTCAATTCCCTGCCGTGGTCTGGAGTCTAGTCATGCATGGAGAGGCACTGAAGTTTAATGACGCGCCTCCCTACTTGAGCCGTGTAGTCGGGGCTTACCTGTGCCAGAGGTACATCTCGTACTCAGGGCGGGATGGCCGAATCCTTCAGAGGGAGATGTCATACAGTGTTCCGCATACTCGGTCCTAGGGCCACTGCTGTGGAACATTGGTAAGATACGATTGGGTGTTGTGGGGAGATCTCCACACTACCGATAACTAACTTCTTGATCTTCTTGGCATCTCTTTAATACCCACACTCAACTTTGGATCCTATATTGAGTCCAAGGTCCAGTTGGCTTCAAAAAAGCTCGGTATTCTGGCCAAGGTGAGACAGTACTTCACACCGGGACAGCTGCTCAATTTGTATCAAACACAGGTCCGATCGTGCATGGAGTACTGTTTTTACCTGTGGGATGGTTCAGCCAAATATCAGCTGGAGGTGCTCATGGAGGCATCAATGACGACAAACGTGTAAGTAAAAGGCTCCAGAGCCTAGAAGCATCGCCGCAAAGTCGCAAGTTTATCGGTTTTTTATCGGATACATTTCGGAGAGTGTGCCATCCAATTTCACTAATTAATCCCACCATCCCCTTTCTTCTATCGGACAACAAGACGTAGGTGCGCCATCGATTTATGATGGATATTCCATCTACCCGCACAAAACGTTTTGCTTCAACCTTTATGACACGCTGGTCATGGCCCGGGGGAGCACGTATGAGGGGCTGCCCGTCTCTTGGCGGTGACACGATTCGTCGACGGAATTGGTTTGCTGGGACTTCCCGTGGCACTGGGTGAGTCGCGGAGGCTATATGCGATTTCATGGTCCGAGAGGAGCCCTGCCGCGTGATACTCATCTCACCATCAGCCACGCCCGAATCGGGGTTGGGTCCTCGATAAAATATTTTTGACTCGTCCTCGACAGCCGGTGCCGGCACTTCAAGCGCCTCTCCCTCCGACAGATTGGTGCGGCAGCTGCCTTAAAGCGGTTGTTGCCCAACTTCGATTCTATAATAAGTGAATATCTCACGATTTAAATTAATTTAAAAAATACATTTCAAATATCCCGTTACCTGTTGGGTGGACGCAAAATGACATATTGGCTGGCTGTGTTTGGTTGGCGGCCACCATATTTCCATACCACGGCCGTAATCTGACACGGAGGGTTTAGAATGCGGCCCCCTATATAGTTTTTTGACGAATTTGGGAGATATTGGCGGCCGTAAACTAAAAAATAATAACATCAGATTGACACATACAAGAAACAAAAGTCAATGATATAATTATATGTACGTAGAAAAAGAAAGTAGGATATAAAATTACTCGCGACGCGTCAGTAACCCGGCCGGCCGGCCGTAAACCAACATCATTATATTTTGCCTAATTCACTAGGCGACCACCCAATATTTTGCACAGTTGTTGAATTAATACACACTATACATAAAAAAATTAATATAGAGTTCATAAGCTCGTAGTTAAATCCACTTATCACTACAACAAATGATTGTATTACGATATTACATACCTTTGAACAAGTACGTGTCCGCTATTTTTTCCGTAGTTTCGGCAACGTGGGGCACGTCTATCGAGACCGGTGAATTGAACGAACTTTTGTTGCTCCCGCTTTATTATTATTCTAGCAATTTCAATAGATTGGGTACCTAATATTGTCCAACTTCATAATAAAGTTCAGTTATATTGAAAAAAATGATATGGCATTCCTATTCTCAACCATTATCTAAACAGGCCGCCTTCAAAGGCCGCAAACTAACGAAGGGCCGCGAACCAGCGAACTGACCCTATTTATATATACCTCCATGTGTGACTATGAGCAAATTAAATTTCAAGTCTCTATCCGTTGTACGATCACATGAGTAAAGAAACTTTTCTTTACTTATGTGGTACGATCGAGCATAAAACCACAGAATACTTAATAGTACTATGTAATAAAAGGCCTGACACAGATTATATAATTGTTACTACGTAACGCCTGATACGATAGACCGAGGCCTGAAAAAAAACGTTTCTTGTATGGGGACCCGCTTTTATTTAAAACTTTTTTATGTTTTAGTATTTGTGGTATAGCGGCATATCGGCCATAGTAATACCTATTTGTGAAGATTTCAAGTTTCTATCTACTTATTATGGTTCATAACTCAGACGATAATAAAAAAGGTAGGTACTATCGTCCGAGGTTCATAAGTTCAAGCAAAAAACACGATTTTAGTACCTATTTATTCTTATAGCGGCAACAGAAATACATCATTTCTTAGTAATAGGGTCCCGTTTTACCCTTTGGGTACGGAAGCCTAAAAATAAAACGTGTGTTGTAACTTGAACTTTCACATTTTGATAGACCACAGAAAAGATTGATAGGACTAGGGCACAGAATAATGAATAGTACAAACTAGGGTAGCTAATCCTAACCTAAAAATTATTATGAATTTATGATACACCAAGTGACATCTATGATGTAATAGTCGCAGTTTACGGAATCAAACATATAATTTATACAAACATTACTCGTAATCACCGAGTTTTCAAAAAGGATTACTGAGAAAAAAATTAGAATCTATTTGCAGATTCTATCAAGCTCAATAAAAGTAATAAAACAACATTATCATAAAATACAATACAATATTATGAAATAGTGTACAAGTTAATATATATCAGCGCCATCTTCTGTCAGATAGCTGAATCTCTCACACGTGTCAGACTGTCAGTCGGTATCTTTGTGAAAAGCCGCAAAACATCGGCCTCTCTTTGAAATTAAATGTAGCTTCATTCGGATAAAATAGAAATATAATTATTGTAAACTGTGTACAAACGGTCTTGAATATAAATATTTAGGTATCAACAGTACGTTCATTATCAACATACATTATGAGAACAGCTGTGTGTAGACTTTTAAGCCTATACGTATACACAGAGCCTGAACAATAGCACCAAAGGCCCTGGGCCGGTAATGAATAGCGATGAATTTTGACCGATTAACGTCGATAAGAAAAGAGATGCAGATAACAACTGTCTAGCTGCATCTCATTCTAGCAGACGTTGGCGATGACAATACGCATCGCTATCAACGTAGAGACTTCCACCCCATGACTTTGATTATAAACTCGGTATATTAGGCTTATCTAGGGCCCCATCTAAACTATTTTAACCGACTTCAAAAAAAGGAGGAGGTTTCTCAATTCGACCGTATATATTTTTTTTTAATTTTTTTTTTATGTTTGTTCGCGGATAACTTCGTCGTTTATGAACCGATTTTGATTATTCTTTTTTTGTTCGAAAGGTGATATCCCAAGTGTGGTACCATGGTAATTTTATCGAGGTCTGATAAGTATCTCCAGAGATATTAAGATAATCATCTCCAAATTGATACTGAAAATGAATAGCGCGGCATTGAAGTCGGTTCTTTTTTAGTTTTTAAACGATATTATACTTTAACTATTAATCCATATGCGCGCGGTTGTAAATTCACTAGTGCCGTTTTATAGTCACGCTGTTGAAGCGCGCCGCGTTTCTCATAGGTCCGCCTTGCGTCAAGCGCGTGCTGTTGAAAAGCGCTGTTAGAAGGCGCAACTGTGAAACCAACCTAAGAATACAGGGGAGTTCCCCGCAAGTTTCAAACAAAGATGTTCCAGACTTGTTGGGAACTCCTTTGTATTTTTTCAAACAAGTTGCCATACACACTCAATCTCGATCGCGATCTGTGATCAAAATCAATGGATTGAGTGTGTACGAAGAAGATTGATGGATTAATGCATCTGATCAAAAAATATCTAGATATTTTGAAATCAAGAAATCAAGATCGCGTTCCTGTGTACGGGCTGTCATTATTAAAGTCGCGTTCCTGGAATCTGGTTTATTTATATTCCGAATGTAGGAGAAATTTGCTCTAGTTTTTTTTTTATGATATAGGTAGCAAACAAGCAGACGGCCCACCTGATGTGAGATGATGAGAGTGCTCACCGTCGCCTATGAACACTTGCAACACTAGAGGTGTCACTCATGCGTTGCCGATCTGTCAAGATTCTTTTAATGCCCCTTTTGCAGGACTCCTTGTAGCTCTGCGGGAAAACAGCGGACGGCAGCTCGTTCCACAATTTACAAGTGTACGGGAGAAATGACCGCTTGAATCGAGATGTGTGCGAAGTACAAGTCATTTTTAACCGACTTAAAAAAAAGGAGGAGGTTTCTCAATTCGACCGTTTTTTTTTTTTTTTTTTTTTTTTTTATGTTTGTTCGGGGATAACTTCGTCGTTTATGCACCGATTTTGATTATTCTTTTTTTTTCGAAAGGAGATATCCCAAGTGTGGTACCATGGTAATTTTATCGAGGTCTGATAAGTATCTCCAGAGATATTGAGATAAACATCTCAAAATTGGTACTGAAAATGAACATTGAAGTCGGTTCTTTTTTAGTTTTTAAACGATATTATCTCTAGTTCAATTCAACTTCTAGTTTGTAAGTCAGAGTCCGAGGGACCCCCTGAGCTTAGGGGCCCCGGGGCACTGCCCCATCGAACTCTCTGGTACGTCACTGGTGGTCACTGGCTTATTAAGTAGGTACCTATACTTACAAATAGATTTGATACTTTATGTTACAAATTAACTGGATCGTTCATCTTTACATATTAGCAGGAGAAGAAAAATATTATGTGTGTAGTATATTATACAATACAATAGCATATATAGGCTTAGAATAATAATCTTGTAATACACTAGCTGAAGCTATGTCCAGCAGTGGACGGAAATTGGCTGATAGTGATGATGATGACAATTAATACACTTTAGTCAACATAATGATAATACAACAGCTTAACTACGCAAGCATAAAGTAAAAATCAAGAATTATATATCTAGGTCTAGCGTGCCACCACCCTCGACCTCATCATCACTTACCAACAGGTGGCTTATAGGCTACCGTTTGACCACAATCTCACCTGTTGGTAAGTGAGGATGCGGTCGAAAATAGTAAGCACGCTAGGCCTAGAATGGGAACTCTCAAGGTTGTACTATTCATTATTCTGTGCTCAAGGATAGCTGCCGGAACACATTAGATGTTATGGCGACAGATTTTCTAACTTGAGGGTGGTAGCTGGCCAAGCGGACACTAGATAGTGTCCTACCACCATGCGGGGGTTGTTGGTTTCTTAACGATGTTTTTCTTCCTTCACCGGAGAGCCACTGTGAAATGCGCACATACATTTTTCGATAGAAAAATCCATTGGTGCACGGCGGGGCTTGAACTCGGCGCCTCTGACATCAAAGCCGACAGTTCTGTTCTGCCACTTACACCACCGGGCCCTCAAAAAAAAATCATTTACCTATACTTTGATTTCCAATTCAAATAGGAAGCTTAATTGTGATCTAACTAATTAACTATTTTCTAATATATTTCTATTATCACATTCACAATAAGAGATATTTCAAAGGCGTTTTAAATCGAACCCACGATGATTTAAATTTACAACCACTAAGCTTCAATATGTAGCGGTATCCTTTGAGAAAAGCCGAAAGCTTGCCGAAAGGCGAGGCGATTTTTATTTATTTTTCTATTTTTCTTTTCATTCGCGCCGAGGATTTCGATGTGTGTAGACGTATTATATTAGTAGTATAGGTATTTAAATAAGTATATCTGTTTATTTTTTCCGTAATCTACTGTATGCGATTTAGTAAATTCAGTGATTTGAATTCAAAGTGCATGGAGAAAAAATAGTTTCTCAAGAATCTAGTAAGTTAAGTTTTGATTTATAATATTCATTCTCATTTAAATTTACGTACCTACTATACATATTAAATACCTGAACAGTAGGTACCTGTACTGTATTAAATAGCTGTACTCTACGTTTTCCGAGCAATAAAACGGCTGTACCGATTTGCTTGAAATATTATCCAAGGGTAGACACAGACAGAAAGTATGACCGCTGGTGGTAGACTTCGGCTGTGGCTCAAACCACCCGCTGAAATAAAGGCATGTCAGCCAGTATGTCGGCTTGTTCATTGATTTCAGCTTCCAGCGCCTTGTCTCACTACGGTCTTCATCTACAGACTACTTTTCAACCGACTTCAAAAAAAGGAGGTTTCTCAATTCGACCGCATTTTTATTTATGTTTGTTCGCGGATAACTTCGTCGTTTATGAACCGATTCTGATTATTCTATTTTTGTGGAAAGGAGATGTTCCAAGTGTGGTACCATGGTAATTTTATCGAGGTCTGATAAGTATCTGCAGAGATATGGAGATAATAGAGAGTACCTCATTGGTACTGAAAATTAATAGCACGGCATTTGAAGTCTGTTGTTTTAGTTTTTTAAACTATCTTATTTATAATTATAATAGGCTGGCGTTTGATTAGTTTGACCACCATCTCGCCTGATAGTAAGTGATGATGTGAAGATGGTGAATCGAAATGTAGGAATGGTCAGGCTCTCAAGAGCTTCGTGCTGCCGAAACACCGTAGAGCAGATTTTCTCCTTGATGGTGGCAAATTATTCTGTGATGGTGGTAAGTTATTTTTGGTAGCACGTCAAGCGGAACATCCATATAATAGTAAGTAAATGAATTTTTGGCCCTAATTATTTAATAAATTATCTACATTATTACTTACATGAATAAATTCGATTCAAATACGCCGCCTAATATTTTGCAATATTACTGAGAATTCTATTCAGTAATTAAACAAGCTTATTTTGGTTTAAAGCTATATCTAAAATTCTATAAAATATTTACGAATCTTAAAAATGTACAAACGTGGACGTATTTTTATTATTAATGTTTATTATGAATTAATTTGAACTTTGTTTACTATTTATTTTTTACTACATTTCTTTCGCTGAATGTATCCGGTTGGTTAATTTATTGCTCGCTCAGTAGCTAGCTAACTCTCTCTCTCTAGCGCAAATCAAACTTTACTTTAGTTTTACGAAAGCCGAAGTTTAGTTTACGTGAAATTTAAAATTTCTTCAGCTCGTTTGTTATGTGTTTTTTATGATATTTCAGCGTTTACGATGTATCCTACAAAGAGTGTTATGGACTATATGACTGAAATGAACAGACTATTCCCAAGAGGCGAAAATGGTAAGTTTTTTTCTTGTTCGGAAGTTTTGTAGAAAAGTTAATAAATGAAAACGTTCTACTTTCGTTCCCAATCTATGTATATTTTTGTTATTGTTGATGATGATTATACTAGGTAGGAACTATGTAGCGTACTTTTTCATTAGGTATTTTGTAGAATTTATATAATTACTGAACATTATTTCTTATTGGAATCTAAATATTCATGTACCAAGGTACCTTTATAAACTCTGCTCAATAACCTTACACATTAATTTTGAATATATTTACTATTCTTATTTACATAATCCATCATAAATAGATATAATGTTCAGATTTGCATCTTGACTTTTACTTAAAGCTTATCAAATAAAAATGAGCTTCATTTTAGTGAGACTTCAAAGGCCAGTTTCACTGATGCCTGATAAAGTTTCAGATAGACATCTGACACATGACACCAAATAAATATTGTCAAAAATCTGTCACATAAGTTTGTAATAGGCTTATCTCTTATTAGGAGCGGGTGAACTGATCCTTGAATAGCTGCATTATCTAACTATCTGCCACTTTATTAAGATTTAATATAATTGGCACTCGTAAAATAGAAATACTCTTTATTAAATACCAGGACAGTAACAATAATAATTTTGAGGGCCCTGTGGTGTAAATGGGAGAATGGTCAGGCTTTGATGCCAGAGGGACCGATTTCAATCCCTGCTGTGCACCAATGGATTTTTCTATCGAAAAATTGATGTGCCCTTTTCACAGTGGCCCTCCGGTGAAGGAAAAACATTGTTAACAATCAAAAACCCTAGCATAGTGGTAGGACACTATCGTAGCAAGAATTTATAGTAAATTCTCTGGTCCCTGGTAAAGCTTCAGATAGCCCCCAGCCCCAATATTAAAGTTGTCAGATAAGTTCCCAATAAGGTTTATCAAGACCTGGTGAAACTGGCCCTTACCATATTAAACTGTAATATATTATTTTAATTTTTTTTAATGTCATAACTAGGCTAGCGTTTGACTACTATCTCACCTGTTGGTAAGTGATGATGCGGTCGAAGATGGTAAGTACACTAGGCCTAGAATGGGAACTGGCTCTCAAGGATAGCTGCCGGAACACATTACATGTTTGGTGACAGATTTTCCAACTTGAGGGTGGTAGCTGGCCAGGCGGACACTAGATGTGTCCTACCACCATGCAAATATTATTGAAAATAATAAGTACTGAAGCATTTAGAAATTTTAAAATACGTTTCTTACTGTCTTGTTTCATATAGTTCAATGGATCACCATCGATCACGGGTCATATGCTCTAGATTGATACGATTCTAAAAATCAGCGTTTACTGAACTTTCTTTTGAATGTATAATCACCATAGATGTAATATAAATTGACTGAGACTGACTCTAACTGACTGACTGACTGACTGAGATCACCTCATGAGACTGACCTAGAACAGAGTTTGTCCTTTTCTTTTGTATGGACGACTTATATATATATATATATATATATATACTATACATATAGTATAGAACACATATAGCACTAGCAGGTTGTTAGACAAGGACACACTCCCACCTGGGTGCCTTTCGTTTGGGCATTTTGTTCTACACAAAGCAATTACAACCTTATCGTTAAAGCATACGGATTAAATTGAATTTGTCAAAACATCGGCAGTGCACCATCCTTTTATATTATGTTTATGATAATCACAGTATATACACAATATATAATGCGAACAGCCAGGGAATGGAATGCTCTGCATGAGTCTGTGTTTCCGGTTAATTACAATATGGGGGTCATCAAATCGCTAGTGAATAGGTAGTGTAAGGTATCTTTTGGGGAATCGCATCATTCATCAACCGCATCATCACTTAACATCAGGTGAGATAGTGGTCAAGTGCTACCCAGTTATATGAAAAAAAAGAATTGATAATAGTACAAATAAATTTAAAAAATGTAACGCTTGCTCTGCTCGCAAATCATTCGTCCACCTACCTACATCATGCCCCGGATCCTGCATAATACAGAACCTCATTAAGTTATTTTTTTAATTACTTATAAGTAATAGCTAGCATTTGATCACTATCTCGCCTGGTGATAAGTGATCATGTAGTCGAAGATGGTGAATACTCTTGGCTCTCAAGGGATGTGCTGCCAGAACACCGTAAGGTTGTTGTGACTGATTTTCTCCATGATTGTGGAAAGTTACTTTTTGGTAGCAAGTCAGGCGGAAAATCTATATAAAGCTCCTATCACCTGTGCACTTTTATATATGATAAGGTATATTAAAAACCCTCCCTATACATACGTACCATTTTAAGAAAAAAAATATGTTTGAAAATGTACGGCAAAAGTATTAAGTAGGATATATAAGTAGAAGTGTCAGAAATCTGAGCTCAGCATTTAATTTAACCAATCTTTGAAATATTGATACGAAAGAATGATATTAAGATGGTTGGTTAATAATAAAGATAGTTTAAAAACTAAAACAACCGACTTCCATGCCCCTCGAGTCAGTTTCAGTAGTAAATTTGAGACGTTTATCGTCATATCTTTGGAGAGGCTTATCAGATCTCGAGGAAATTACAATTGACAGAGTAATCACGTAACATACATACGAAAAACAAAACACGTATTGAGAATCCCCTTTTTTGGAAGTCTCTTAATAACTAACAAAACTGACATCAAATGCTGCGCTTTTCATTTACTCAGTTGCAAGTTTTAGGTGTTTATCTACCTGCATGGCTATAACTTAATAAAATAATGACTTTGATGCCAATAATTTATTCTTTGTTCCAGAATTATTCCAATCACCACCAACGCCAAGCACTAGCCACCACTCAAACCAGTCCCTAGCCCGCTCATCAAGCTCCGCTGATACTTCACCTGACACCTTTCCTGATATGACCAACCAATACCCCTACGAATATCACCACCAAGAATATATGAGGCATGAATACAGAGAACATGAATTCTATGAGACACCGTTAGTAAGTAGACGCCATCGACCAATCGTTGGCAGGAAGATCATGTCTGAGAGTCAAAGACCGAAGATTGAAGAGTTGTCTGAATGGCCAGAATTGCTTCAGCATACTTCTCCAAATTCAATGGAGCACCAATACAAACCGAATACATATTACGAGCTATTCCCTGATAATAAGACTGAATTTAGAACTCCAGTTAAATCTCCAAATTATACACCGAGATCGCCTTGTATGCTGAATTTGTCCCCGAGGTTAAATGCAAGCATGACTCTGTCACCGAGAATGGAAATTTCTCCAAGAATAGCTGATATGTCGCCAAGAATGACTGATATGTCGCCAAGAAGGACCGATATGTATCCGAGAATGTCAAATATGTCGCCGAAAATAGAAATGTCTCCAGGAGTCACTGATATGTCGCTGAGAATGACCGATATGTATCCGGGAATGTCCAATATGTCGCCGAGAATGACCGAAATGTCTCCGGAAATGTCCAATATGTCAACAAGAATGCCTAATATGTCGCCAAGAATGCCCAATATGTCGCCAAGAATGCCCAATATGTCGCCGAGAATGCCTAATACGTCGCCAGGAATGTCCGAAACTTCTCCAAACAGTTCAATTGTTACACCCTCATCATATAAACGATTCCCGACACCATTCAAAGAGCCAATTGGAACTGATAAGAGCCGTAATCAATTCGGGGCGTCTAAAATGTGTGCGTTTTGCAAGAAAAATGGTGAGACGCCGTTGATTTATATGACGCATGTAGTGAAAGAGAGGGTTGGGAATAAGCATATTGTGACCTGTCCTATTCTAAGATCCCATGTTTGCGACACCTGTGGGGCTACGGGCGATGACGCCCATACCATGTAAGTATGATAAAATATTTTTAATATATTATTCTAAGAACCTTCCAAGTCGATTAATAGAACCGAATTCACATGCGGTGTCAGTAACTTATTTTTTTACCGACTTTACAAGAAAGAAGAAGGTTCACAATTCGATGGTAATTTTTTTTTTTTATGTTTGTTACCTCAGAACTCTGTGTGAAATCTTAACGGATTTAAATTCTATTTTTGCTTGGGAGATTATGCTTCCCGTTTGGTCCCATTCAAATTTTATCGAAATCTGATAAGCATCTCTGGAGATATGGAGTTAAACAATATAAACAAATTTATATACCTTGATGATATGATACTGGCTACTTTGACTATTGCGGTATGTGAAGGTGTTTTTTTTTTTTTTGTACGGTACGATCATAAATTATTATTTGATAGGTTAGCATTAGACCTCTGTCTTGCCTGGTGGTAAGCGATGGTCGGAAATGGTAAACATGCTAGGCCTAGAATGGTCCGACTGTCAAGGCTGTATGCTGCCTGAACAATGTGGTTTTGGCGACAGATTTTCTCTTTGATGGTGATAAGTTGGTTTTGGTAGCAAGCCAACTGGAACTTAGGTATAAAGCTCCTACAGTGTTCCTGATGACAGCTGTCAAGCTTCTTCTTCTTCTTATGGCTTTTAAACGCTGCTTGGCGTTTTCTGCCATGCCAGTGTCAAAAGTATGGCCAGTGTACAGTATATTTACAAGAAAAATACCCGACAAAATAAAATAAATAAAATAATATGAACTTAAATAATTGCTTAGAAACATTACATTTGTAGTGCATTTAGAATAGATATTTATAAACGAATATTAAAATATATACAAACGGAGTAAATACATATGAGAGGAGATATAAATATTAACGGGACGAGGAATTTTGGGGCTTAAGGCATCATAAAAGGAGAAAAGCTGTCATTCTGTTCTATTTCATAATTAAATGTCAAAATGTATGTTATATCATTGTCAGTTTGGGATAAATCCTTAGCCAAAAATGACAAACTTTTCGCAGACCTTATTGCTCACCAGCACCTCTAGCAGAAAACTCATTTTCACCCATTTTGCTCAGCCATATTCTATCTATATTATGATGATTATGTCTAGTCTAGCGGATTCTAATCTTGATTTATAGGGTTCCGTACCCAAAGGGTAATACGGGACCCTATTACTAAGACTCCGCTGTCTGTCTGTCTGTCTGTCTGTCCGTCCGTCTGTCACTTTAATTTGTTAAAATAATTAATTTTAATTTTTTTTTGTTAATTTTCACAGAAGATGTATTTCTGTTGCTGCTATAACATCAAATACTAAAAACAGAATGAAGTTAAAAATAATAGAGGGTCCCAATACAAGAAACGTGTCTTTTCGGAATTTCACGCCATCTATGAACGCTTAGTTAGGTAAATGTCCCATAGATAGCGTTATATTGAATTTTCGATCCCTAACACCTTTGTTAGACGTAAGATGGCGTTATAAGAAATAAAATGTTTATTAATTATTATTTTTTGCGGGCGAAAAATGATAGTGGTATTTTTTGCTCGATCTTATAAAATACTGTAGTGTGGTACGGAACCCTACTAGTGCGAGTCCGACTTGCACTTGGCCAGTTTATTTTTTATGGTAAAGGTAAATGACAAGCACGACGCTCGCCCGATGGTAAGCCATGACGTCTACCTATAACAGATACAGCTGTTACCTCGAGACATCTTTATAGATGTCGAATCTCACATGCCCTGTAATTTCACTGGACACCTCACCTTGCCATTTCAATCGAAAAACAATTTCACGGCTGAAAATTAATTGGCCAAGTGGTGGTACCGCCCTAGGCAGACTAGCTGAAGTTCTACCACTACAACAATTGATAAATGAAAATCAATGATTTCACTATTATCTTAATTATTGAATTTTTTTAAATAATTTAATAATATGTTTTTATTTATTTTTAATAAATATATTTAATAATTATATTACAGAACATACTGCCCAGTGCTACGAAGCACCAACAATGGTCAGCCTCTGAGGTCTACAACCATTACACTGAAAAGCACCCGCATTAAGAGTAACGGTAGGCGTAGATTTTAATTTAAACCCTATTTATATGGTGTCAAGGCTAATAATGTGCTCTTACCTACTCTTAAAATATTGGAACTACATAGATAAAGCCAAGAAGAGAAATTCAGGAACAGAAAATTTGCCTGAGACAGTGTTTATTTAACACATTGGAAATTTATTTAGCGCTCCATAAGTACAATTTTTGATTGGCTAAGCCTTTTTACAGTATGTGATAGAATATTACTCTTTTTATAATAACATTTTTGTACATATTATAAAGTTATATAAAAAGAAGAAAAATTATGAAGGGTGAATTACACAAAATTTTAAACTAACGTTTAACTGTCAATTATAATTTCAACTTTAAACGCTAAAAATGCTAGAATCGGAATATTTATTGACCAATATTATAACATATTACATTATATTAGGCACGCCATTTACATATTAACAATTTGCATTAATCATCCTATTGTAACTTAATATGTAAAACAGGGCTTCCCAAACTGTGCGTTGCGACGCCCTGGGGCGTCGCTGCGATGTCCCAGGGTCGTCGTGTGTCGATGCGACTGTCTCGAGTGAGCGCCGAGCGCATTGTATCGTCGCGACTCGCGAGTCGCGGACAAACTGTTTGAATGACTGCAGCATAAAAGGTTCTATTACCATTTGCGACTTCGTACATGTGCAAAACAGGCTTTTCTTGCAGTTGCAGTAATAAAGAACAAGTACAGGTAAAAAAAAGACGTACCTATAGAAAAAAATGAGTGTCAATTTCCAGACTGGAGCCCTGCTTTGAGAAGCTTTGCTTAGAATAGCAAGCCACATCCTTCTCTTTGGCAGCTAGCCAACAGAATGTCTCTATTCATTTTTAGTAATATGTTTCGTTCTTATTGTCAATTAAATTATATTGGTAAAAGTGGCAGGTATTTTTGGAGGGGAGGTGGGATGGTGGGATTTAAGGGGCGTCGCAATAAAATAGCAAGTCTCAAGGGCGTTACAGTACAAAAAAGTTTGGGGAGCCCTGATGTAAAAGATAAAAAATAAATAACATAAACAAACATACAGTTACGACACTCAAATCAAAACACTGACATTTCCTAGTAAAGCATGCAGAGTAGTGATTCAAATGACAATTGCCAAAGCATTGAGTTGAGTAGGGCTTTTTGTCAATAACTATAAAGTTATAAGCACGTGCCGTGCCTAGAATGGACAGGTAAAAGTCTGTTTAGTATTTGCCGTGATTTAACCTAGAATTGACAGTTAAACGTCGGTTAGTTTACAGTGAACTTTGAGTCTAAGAAAATTATGTCATCCAATTTAAAAATATTTGATAAACCAATTTTTTTGGAGGGTGAAGGCATTTTCTTGATACTGTAACCATTTATACATATATAACAAACAAGATTTTTGGTGTATTAACTAAACAAGCATGGTGTATTTGTATTTTTTTCTATAATAACATTGCATATTAAGTGTGTACTCATGTACTAATATATAAAAATATAATAATGATCTGTGAAATATTCTTTAAATTGTGCATATTGAATATGCGAAATTTAAATTCGACTCAACATAATGAGGTTAGTACAAAATAGGCAATTTTGGCAATTTTTGAAATTAGTAGTAATTTTGGGATATGTCATATTTCAGTTATTTATGAGAAAAATATTTGAACTAAATGGGTTTGAGAATTAGTTATTGAGTGTGCTTCTAATGGAATAGTTCAATATAAAAAAAACTACCTAAAATTATTTGAAAATGTCATGCAATAGAAAAAAATACTCTAAATGGTATTTTATTATTCAATTTTAATTAAAAAAATACATTAATGCATACTCCATTGTATTAGTAATTTAACAGTAGTTACATGAGCCAGCAAAGAAAAAAGTATTTTAAATACTGACCAAATACGTTACTTAAGTATGATATTATATGAATATGATCTCTAAAAGAGAGATTGTGCCATCGAACTTTATTTAAACGTAAGTAATAAATAAGTATAGGTATTCTTAATAATACATTATTATGTAGTTTTAGGGTTCCGTACCCAAAGGGTAAAACGGGACCCTATTACTAAGACTCCGCTGTCCGTCTGTCTGTCTGTCTGTCTGTCTGTCTGTCTGTCTGTCTGTCTGTCTGTCTGTCTGTCTGTCTGTCTGTCTGTCTGTCCGTCCGTCCGTCTGTCACCAGGCTGTATCTCATGAACCGTGATAGTTAGACAGTTGAAATTTTCACAGATGATGTATTTCTGTTGCCGCTTTAACAACAAATACTAAAAACAGAATAAAGTTAAAAGTAATAGAGGATCCCCATACAAGAAACGTGTTTTTTTCGGCATTTCACGCCATCTATGAACGCTAAGTTAGGTAAACGTCCCATAGATGGCGTTATAAGAAATAAAATGTTTATTAATTATTATTTTTTGCTGGCGAAAAATGATAGAGTTATTTTTTTATCGATCTTATAAAATACTGTTGTGTGGTACGGAACCCTACGAGTGCGAGTCCGACTTGCAATTGGCCAGTTTATTAAAATTAGGGAAGCATTACCATACAAAAAAATAATATCTCGGGATTATTTTCTTTTAGTGGGTAACACTGTTATAAAAAGTATGCATAGTGAATACAAAAACATTCGAAAATATAAAAAATAATAAAAATGCTTAGATGGTAGAAAAAACTATTAAATATAGATGCATAATTTTGTATGTTAATAATATTAAGATTTAGTTTAAAGCTTAAGCTCTTTTTAACTGTGGTTAATGCTGACCATCATTCAGATATATTTATATAAAAATGTTAAAAAAAGTAACTTTTATAAAAAGATTTTATTCAACATTTTATTTAGTCGCTATTCATATGGTGACATTAAACTGCTGATACTATTTGTAGGCTTCAATGTAGGGCTGCTAACTGTACCGTAATGAAATGCATAAGTTTCAGACAAGATAGCGGCTGTCTTTCTATAAATATTTGACTTAATTTTAGCAATAATAATAATAACAATTTATTGCCACAAGAAAATTTACAGACACAATAATACAAGTACACTGATTCGATTAGTACTTGATTCTGAAAATAGTTAAATATCATTATTACCATCATTAACAGCCAGTATTTGTCCACTGTTGGACATGGCCTTTCCTAGTTAAACATAAGGATCTCAAACTGGTCCATATTGAAAGTCTTTACTTTTTATATTTATAATATTGACAGTTTTTATTTTAATTTTAGAATACCGTAAATGTGTTTATAATTATGACATTTATGACATGACGAAATGTGCATTTTTCTATTATTTTTAGATATATTTGAAATGACACAGAAAAAAATTAATGCAGATAGTCTGCTTAATTACAAAAAAATATATAATATTATTGTGTGTCCTATTGCTAATTTACAATTATTAACACTCAGTTACTCGTTATCATAAGTTTTTATTGACTAATTTTTGTACTTATTGTTAACCCATTTTTACTGTTTTCTTTGTTTTGACTACTGTGGAAGATTTTATAATCATGACATGACATTATTATTGTTATATACCGGCTGTAATTCACGTACCTTTAGTCGAATTTTCTCGACCTAGGTTTCGAGCGAGTAAACTAAAGGTACGTGAATTACAGCCGGTATATAACAATAATAATGTTACAAATTCACGATAATTTTAAAATTAAAATGACATGACATGTTCTGCATTTATGATCATAAATGACGTTGAAGAAAATAAATGCAAATATTTCTGCTGAATTACAAAACCATATTTAGTGTCCATTTTACTTTGCAATTTTGACTACACTGCTAATCGATATTAGAAAACTGTGTTGACTGATATTAATACATTGATATATCGCATAATCGTACAGAAAAGATAAAGATCTCTAAGTACCTATTTTGATTTTGACTTTTGAAGAAATAATCTCTATTGATAATCATGATTCTTTTACAATGTTATATTGTGTGTCCAGATCTCTTAGTTTCCTTTTTTATTTTGACGAATATTAAGCTTGACTTACACCCATATGCAAATGTTATTTTCTTGAGACCTCCTCCACTCGACCTTAGTCAAGGTCACCTCAAGGAATTCTTGAAAACACCCTTGTAATTAGTATGTTCAGTTACGGCTTCACCCTCCAGTGAGGGACCTCCATTCGAGACATTTATTATTGTCTTTTCTAAATCGAAATCTTCTGAGGAATTCCTCATCATCAGCTTTATGGGACGATATTCATTATGTATTTAAACTTGAAATAACCTCAGAAATAACGTACAAAGCGCTGGTAACAAGCTTTGAGGAGATTTTAAGGTAGATCGCGACGTACCTTGAGTTTGACAGTTTTTCACTCGACTCGACTGAGGAATTTGCTCAAGTCGAGGATTTTTTTAAAATTCTGCATACTGATTTTATCTTTGAGGTTGAGTCAAATCACATTCGAGTGGAGGAAATCTTGAGGAACCGACTATGCATATGGGTGTTAGGCACATTGTCTATGAATCGGATAAATGCCTATCGCAAAGACTACTACGGTTTTAAGATTATTTGAAACTTCTTCTCAGCTGTACCTACAATACTTAATCATGCCCATATTGATCATGCTTTAGCTGAAATAATATTTTTAAATTTTACATTTTGACTATTTTACATAATAATAATACTTTTGTTAATGTTAATCATAAATAATGTTAGTAGGATTTTATTATCTGTGAATTCATTGATATTGCCTTGGGGATGATAATCGTGTTTTTTTTTTCTGTAGCATGTACAGTTGATTTGTATATTTGACCATTGATTACCGAGTAATACTTATATAAAATATGACAGTATTGTTTGAAACAATGGCTAATCATTCCTAAAGGTGCATACAGACTATGTAACATGTTATATAACTTGTGTTTTATTTATTTAATACACGTTCACATTATGTAACCTTGATATTCAACCTTTGAACATAAAACAATACTGTACACATTAGAATAACAATGTTATATAATAATTCTTCAGAGCTAGTGAATACACGAGACTAATATAACATTGTTGTACATATTAATTACATGTTATTATAGCATTCCGTGTCCACATTATCTGAAACATGTTAAATAACAATGTTGTATAACATGTTATGTTACATAGTCTGTGCGCACCTTTAGAGTATCCTATTAAAATAATTTGACGTATATTTTGACAATATTTTATAATTTTGACTATGTCGATTTACTATCATTATTTTGACTTTACTCATTAATCATGTTACTACTTTGACCTTATAATTGACAATATAAAGATCAAGAACAAATTAATGTTTGAATTATTTGGTGCCATACTCATACCTACGTATTTGTTTTAAATATAATTTAATACTGTTGGCAACTTCAATAGCATACCTAGATTGGATTTCCAGGAAATTGTAGATTCACTATATAATTTAAATGGACATTACCTTTCATTTTATGACGACATTTATATACATTTACAGACATAACTGTGGTAGTGACCAGAATACTGCAGAATATAAATAATGATAAGTGCCATGTATAATGTTGAAAAAGAGTTCCTATTAATAGTAATAAGTACCTAATAATATAATTGAAGCTAGAAAAAACACTCTAAATGGTCTTTTATTATTCAATTTTAATTAAAAACATACATGAATGCACACTCTATTGTATTAGTAATTTAACAGTAGTTACATGAGCCAGCAAAGAAAAAAGTATTTTAAATACTGACCAAATAGGTACTTAAGTATGGTATTATATGAATATGATCTCTAAAAGAAACATTGTGCCATCGAACTTTAATAGGTATTCTTAATAATACATTATTATGTAGTTTTTAAAATTAGGGAAGCATTACCCTACTAAAAAATAATATCTCGGGATTATTGTTCTTTTAGTGGGTAACACTGTTATAAAATGTATGCATAGTGAATACAAAAACATTTGAAAATATAAAAAATAATAAAAATGCTTAGATGGTAAAAAAAACTATTAAATATAGATGCATAATTTTGTATGTTAATAATATTAAGATTTAGTTTAAAGCTCAAGCTCTTCTTAACTGTGGTTAATGCTGACCATCATTCAGATATGTGTGTATTCTGATATTAATACATTGATATATCGCATAATCGTACGTAAAAGATCTCTAAGTACCTATTTTGATTTTGACTTTTGAAGAAATAATCTCTATTGATAATCATGATTCTAATGTTATATTGTGTGTCCAGATCTCTTAGTTTCCTTTTTTATTTTGACGAATATTAAGCTTGACTTACACCCATATGCAAATGTTTTTTTCTTGAGACCTCCTCCACTCGACCTTAGTCAAGGTCCGCTCAAGGAATTCTTGAAAACACCCTTGTAATTAGTATGTTCAGTTACGGCTTCACCCTCCAGTGAGGAACCTCCATTCGAGACATTTATTATTGTCTTTTCTAAATCAAAATCTTCTGAGGAATTCCTCATCATCAGCTTTATGGGACGATATTCATTATGTATTTAAACTTGAAATAACCTCGGAAAAGTACCTACAAAGCGCTGGTAACAAGCTTTGAGGAGATTTTAAGGTAGATCGCGACGTACCTTGAGTTTGACAGTTTTTCACTCGACTCGACTGAGGAATTTGCTCAAGTCGAGGATTTTAAAAAAAATCTGCATACCGATTTTATCTTTGAGGTTGAGTCAAATCACATTCGAGTGGAGGAAATCTTGAGGAACCGACTATGCATATGGGTGTTAGGCACATTGTCTATAAATCGGATAAATGCCTATCGCAAAGACTACTACGGTTTTAAGATTATTTGAAACTTCTTCTCAGCTGTACCTACAATACTTAATCATGCCCATATTGATCATGCTTTAGCTGAAATAATATTTTTAAATTTTACATTTTGACTATTTTACATAATAATAATAATACTTTTGACGATTTGAAATTTTGACCATGTTAATCATAAATAATGTAAGTAGGATTTTATTATCTGTGAATTCATTGATATTGCCTTGGGGATGATAATCGTGTTTTTTTTTCTGTAGCATGTACAGTTGATTTGTATATTTGACCATTGATTACCGAGTAATACTTATATAAAATATGACAGTATTGTTTGAAACAATGGCTTATCATTCCTAAAGTGGCTAATCATATATGTCTATGAATCGGATAAATTCCTTTTGCAAAGACTAATATGGTTTTAAGATTATTTGAAACTTCTAGAACCCAAGTGTATTCTCAGCTGTACAATACTTAATCGTGGCCATATTGATTATGTTTTAGCTGAAATAATATTTTTAGATTTTACATTTTGACTATAATAATACACAATACAAAATAATAATACCTTTACTAATTACTCATTTTGACTATTTTAAATTTTGACCATGGTAATCATGAATAATGTTTGTAGATTGGATTATTATCTGTGAATTCATTGACAATATTGTATTGGGGATGATAATCGTGTTTTTTTTCTGTAGCATGTACAGTTAATTTGTTTATTTGACCATTGATTACCGAATAATCATCATCATCATAATCAGCCGGTATCAGTCCACTGCTGGACATAGGCCTCTCCCAAGTCATGCCACTGAGCCCTATCTTCGGTAATACTTATATAAAAATATGACAGTATTGTTTGAAACAATATTGACTATCTATTAATTCTAAAGGTGCGTACAGACTATGTAACATGTCATATGACTTGTGTTTTATAACACGTTCACATTATGTAACCTACAACATAAAACAATACTGTACACATTAGAATAACAATGTTGTATAACAATTCTTTACAGCTATGTAGTGAGTACACGAGACTAATATAACATTGTTGTACATATTAATAACATCTTATTATAACATTCCGTTTCCACATTATCTGAAACATGTTAAATAACAATGTTGTATAACATGTTATGTGATATAGTCTGTGCGCACCTTTAGAGTATCCTATTAAAATAATTTTACGTATATTTTGACAATATTTTATAATTTTGACTATGTGGAATTACTGTCATTATTTTGACTTTTTACTCTATAATCATGATACTACATTGACCTTATAATGGACAATATAAAGATCAAGAAGAAATTAATGTTTGAAATATTTGGTGCCATACTCATACCTACGTATTTGTTTTAAAATTAATTTAAAACTGTTGGCAACTCCAATAGCATACCTAGATTGGATTTCCAGGAAATTGTAAATTCACTATATAATTTAAATGGACATTACCTTTAATTTTATGACGACATTTATATACATTTACAGACTTAACTGTGGTAGTGACTAGAATACTGCAGAATATAAATAATGATAGTGCCATGTATGTATAATGTTGAAAAAGAGTTCCTATTAATAGTAATAAGTACCTAATAATAGTAATAAGTACCTAATAATATAATTAAAGCTAGTATATAATACTAGCTTTTAATAAGTAAGTTAATGTAAAATAGTTTTAAACCTGTCATTTAAACTCGCCACTCATATGAGTATATGCTACACCATTGAGACAACAGGGTCCATGTACAAACCAATAAGTAAACATATGTATATATGATTTTTTTATTTATAATAGTGTGAAATGTTCAAATTTGAAGTTACCTACATAAATATTTAAATATACATAGATACAGCAATAAAAATTAAAAGTATAATATACATACTAGTTTAAAAACTGCAATTAAGATCTTTTGTTAACTTTATTATTGATATTATGTTTTATATGATTATTTACCATTATATTATTACCATTCAGGCTGTGGTAACAAACTTAGTTTTTTTTTTTAATTTTGACCATTAGATACTATTTTTAAACAGTATATTGACTAAAATCTGAATCTTGAGTATCTTATGCATGACTTTATAATATGTTAATTTTGACAAAATCGACAATAAAGATAGCTTTTAACAAAGTTCATCGTTTTTGAGGTAGATATTTTAACCAATTTTACACCGACAAAGCAATACCTGTAGAAAGTTTTATACATAATACCATAAGATAATGTTTTATTATTGAAAATGTGTTTAAATTTCTGCGATTAATGTCACTTTAAATTAAAACAAATGGATAATACATATTTTTTTTATATTACGTATTTTAATTTTGACCATGATTATAATCATAATTTGTATTTTGATTGTTCTCTTATTTTATAGTACAACCAAAACGAGGCGCGCTACTTAACTTTATGATTGTTTGTATAGGGAATCCCTTTGGTTCGCGTAATTTTTGATTCCTAATTTACTTTGGCATAAACGGTTACGCATATTTTATGGCATGTTAGAAGTAATGTTTTTTGCATGTCATATAAATAGGCATAAGTAACTGTCACTTAGGCTATAGTTTTTCTTAGTTAAATTTAAGTTACGCAATAAAAGTGCTACTAAAGAACTAGACTCTAAAGTTTAGAGTATTATGCAACTAAATAGGTAGGTATAAGTAACTGTCACTTAGGCTATAGTTTTTCTTAGTTAAATTTAAGTTACGCAATAAAAGTGCTACTAAAGAACTAGACTCTAAAGTTTAGAGTATTATGCAACTAAATAGGTAGGTTAATTAATGTTAAAAATATAGGGAATTAAATCGGTTTAGACATCAATCAAAAACGAAAAAGAAAATGTATCAGACCATTGCATCCATTTTGAAAATAGTTGTCTCCAAAAAATGACATGATTTTCGTCAATATTTTGAGTCGTGCTAGCTTGTCTCTATTTCCGCCACCTTCTAGGTCGTTACTGAAAACCAGCGCTGGGTGTGTACTATTTAGGCAGTAGGCACCGCATTATGCGGAGTCTTGACCTTTTCGGCACTATACCCATTACATTTTTTGTTGTGTTTTTTAAGATTCCTCTATTCTGTGTAGTGTTGAATAAATGTATCTTCTTTCTATCTGTTCTGTGCTTGGCTCACTTGCTTACTAAATGGGACCCATATTGCTATTAATTATTCTGTGTCCTATCTTATATTAAAAAATCTTTTACATTTTGAGAAACATTTGAAAACTGTATAAATATTTGATTCTGTAAAATTCAAATGAAATTTTCACCTGATTCTAATTTAGATTTACTTAATGAATTAATATATAAAAATGCATGAAAAGTTACATTTAAAGATGATTTTGATTGCACTGTAATTTAAATGCACGCACAAAATATGAAAATAACACTATTTGTGTATAATATACTCGTACTTGTATATAGTTATGTTTTTATTTAATACATTGTATGTTACAAAATTTTTGATTAGGTTGGATTTACAGTCGGGTTCGATAAGGTAGGTAATCGTCTAATTACGATATTAAGGGCTAGTTTTAACGGTTCCTGATAAAGCGTTAGATAGTTATCAGAACACATGACGCCATATAAAAGCTGTCAAAAATCTGTTAGATTCCTTCATATTAGCGCTATCAGGAGGAACCGGTGAAACTGGCCCTAAGTATTACCAGTTTTATCCGGTTCTTGATAAAGTTTCGGATAATTTATGACATAATAAACGCGTATGGCGTATTATCTTGACGTATAAACGGCATATAAAAGTTGTAGTTGAAACTGGCCTGTAGTCAAGTTTAAATTAAGTTACTATAATTTATAGCTTATTTGAATGATTGCTATTAACCAATTATACAACATACCGTCTAGATTCATGTACAACAGTATAATGTACCTACATAATTTTATCATTAATATATGTACCTACCCATATTATGTATGTTATACCATCTTATTGTATGACATACGATCTTGATGTACCAATTATATGACCTACGATCGCTCTTAACTTACGTACCGTCCAATTATATGAGATTTTATCCATATTATGTTATATTATACCATCTTATTGTATGACATACGATCTATCTGATGTACAGGTTGGCAAAAACGTCTTGAAACGGAACTATTTTTTTTCTGGCCTGGCAATAATATAATCTGTGGTAAAATTTTCTATGTTAACTGGTCAGTGACTGAAAATGTATGAACAAAGTTTTTTTGTGCAACTTAATAGTAGTATTTTAATATTTTCCGTAACCTACGCGACATAAAGATGTTTTGACATGAATAAGACTATCCGTAGTTCCACTAAAGAAGTAATTTTAAAGTTTACCGCCACTCTCTCTGCTATCGGGGTTACTAGTAAATAGCAATAGTGGCGCCCCCATTTATTTCTACTCTATTTTGCCAACCTGTACCGTCCAATTATATGACATACGATCCATATTGTGTTAAGTTCCGTCCAATTAACATTTATATGTTTTTTAATTATATTTTGTATTAGCGAAGAGGTTATAAGCGAAGACTGTTTGCTTAAACCTCCTGTTAACTAAATAACAGAAAATGTATTATGTTACTGAAATGTGTTAATTTCGTTATAGTAGCAAAAATGTAATCACGAAAATGTGCCTTAAAGTGAGTGGATGTAATAATAATCTCAGAATACAAAATTAACCAAAAGGCGTCGACTCATCAAATGAAGCTACTAAAATGACTCTTAAATAATGTGGGTTACACGCGCCGGCGATTCAATGAGTCAACCTGTGAACGTTGATGCGTGTGATAACGTGTTTTTTAAATGTCTAGTTAAATTATATTCAGCCATCTTGTACCGTTCCTACCTGTAAAAATGCTAGCTAGCAACATTACACATTACTCAATATTTTATTGCCATCATATGTTGTGATATGTATCATTGTAATCATGTGTGCGTTCGCCCAGCAAAAAGTATCCCTTTTTCAAGAATTGAATGACGCAGATAATTAGTGCCTTATATCGTGTAAATGGGTAGGACTTTAGTATACCTACCATCGATTTAAGGGGGGAGAAGGGGTGGGGGTGGTGGGGGGAAGGTTAAACCCCCCCCCCCTTGAAGAAAAAGTTGCGGAGCCCCCCCCCCTTCAAAAGTTATGAAGATATGAATATTAAAATTTTGAGGTTAAGTATGAAAAATTATATAGATATTATATAATTATAGATAAATTAAACGCCATAGCGTTTGCTCTAGTGACGCGCGGCCGCTGCCGTGGCTCCCATCCTCGCTACGCTCGTCGGCGCACGTCACGCAATGGTCACTGTTCCCTAGTATTTTGCCTTAGTGTTCGACTTTGAAATTTTTAAGTACACGTACATTTCTGAAACGATAAACACTAACTAGCAGTGCACTACGCAGACCTCTCCTATTTAAATTCAACCCAGGAAGGATTCCCGGGTTGTAAATAATAACTTCTAGTATAATTTTTCATACTTCACCTCAAAATTTTAATACATAATATATTAATAACTTTTGAAGGGGGTGCTCCGCAACTTTTCCTTCAAGGGGAGGGTTTTTCACCTTCCCCCCCACAACCCCCACCCCTTCTCCCCCCTTAATTCGATGGTAGGTCTACTAAAGTTAAGCCTGTAAATGTGCCCGAAATTTTAAATTTGTGCCTCTCAACGGTTTCGGAGTTATTTAGGAAAAACGATTCTTTTTTTTGAGGTTATCTTGAGTGAAATTACTTCGAATACGAAAACACCAGTTTTCTGTGAGCTGGCTTATTACGCGCTTCTACAAATAATGTGAGCGCTATTTTAAGAATATGAAATAATATCGTTTAAAAACTAAAAAAGAACCGACTTCAATGCCGCGCTATTCATTTTCAGTACCAATTTTGAGGTGTTTATCTCAATATCTCTGGAGATACTTATTAACCGACTTCAAAAAAAGGAGGTTTCTCAATTCGACCGTATATATATATATATATATATATATATATATATATATATATATATATATATATATATTTATTTTATTTTTTTTTATGTTTGTTCGCGGATAACTTCGTCGTTTATGAACCGATTTCGATTATTCTTTTTTTGTTCGAAAGGAGATATCCCAAGTGTGGTACCATGGTAATTTTATCGAGGTCTGATAAGTATCTCCAGAGATATTGAGATAACATCTCAAAATTGGTACTGAAAATTAATCTTGAAGTCGGTTCTTTTTTAGTTTTTAAACGATATTATCAGACCTCGATAAAATTACCATGGTACCACACTTGGGATATCTCCTTTCCAACAAAAAAAGAATAATCATAATCGGTTCGTAAACGACGAAGTTATACGCGAACAAACATTAAAATATATATATATATATATATATATATATACGGTCGAATTGAGAAACCTCCTCCTTTTTTTGAAATCGGTTAAAAAAAAAGACAAAATCGTTAAGAACTCGCCAATGATATGTAGTAGGCCGGCGAAACTTTACAGGATCGTGGGAATATATAACGGGTACCAGTACTCGTATTCTTTATTCTCGAATTTCGTACTACGAAATTCAATCGTATCACGTTCGTAATACGGTTGAATTTCGTTTTACGAAATTCAAATCTCACCGCAGATTCCGCTGTCGAGATAGCTTACAGAATAGCCTAGCAGTTGGCACTAACGCGAAGTCGTGTTGGTTGGAGAGCCAGAACATTTTTCCATTTTCATTCATTCATTGGAAATAAAATAATAGCTCCTGAACCATGCTAGTCATGTTATTGAAAATTCGGGCACAAATATGCACAAATTTACTGTATCTGTTTACAAAAATCATAACTGTGCGTTCAGCCGTTTCCGATATATAGCAATCGCCAAAACGTTCGCCCAGCAAAAATCTAAATATCTCTGAAATCTTAAGAGGCACAAATTTGGCTTTCACGGCACATTTATACTCGTATTTAAGCTATCTTTTTGGATATTTAATATACAGCTAAACCCATCAATTAAAAAAAATTACTGGGCGAACGTTCGTGCAGCAGAATCCGTTTTTTAGGGTTCCGTATGTCACAGCCATTTTATTCCGAAACTGTTAGGACTACAGAATTGAAACTTGGTAGGTAGATGTATTCTGTAAACCGCTTTCCGATTTTTATACAAAAATATAAAAGTTTAAGGGCATATATATGCATATCCATACATGGAAAGGGAACAAAAAAAAATTTTTCTTCAAACCTACACGTGTGGGATGTCTATGGATAGGTCTTTAAAAATTACATTGAGGTTCCTAAAATCATTTTTTCTCAAAGTCAATCATTCAAAAGATAGGCGCGTCTAAAGTGGTAAAGTGTGTCCCCCCCCCCCCCCTCCCCCCTCTAACTTCTAAAGTAAGGGAGTGAAAAATCTAGAAAAAATATATCCTGTAGATCTCAATAAAAACTTTCAACGAAAATTGGTTTGAACGAGATACAGTCAGCAGTTGTTGAGATATAGCGACCGCAAGTATAACTTTGTTTTTCATACAAACACTATGAAAAACAAAGTTATTTTTGTAGTTGTGAAAAATCATACTTATAGAATACTCTACTGTGTTACGGAACCCTACGAGTGCGAGTCCGACTTGCACTTGGCCAGTCTATCTTAAATAACTCCGAAGCCGTTGGACGCACAAATTTAAAATTTCGGGCACATTTACACGACATAAGGCACTAATTATCTGCATCGTTCAATTCTTATACTTTTTGCTGGGCGAACGCACACTGTAATCATGTGTATAAGTACAATTAATAAGATGTTACATAAAGGGATAAGTCAACATATGACCCTGAAAGAGTATAGCATATTAAGCCGGGTTCCCACGGCCCGTGTTATCACAGGCCAGACCGGATCGTACCACGCCTGTTGATACCCGTGCAGCCCGGGTCCCACGGCGCGTTGTATAGCGGGCCAGTCTGCGCCGCGCCGGACCGACGGGACGTGGGAACGGTCGCATACGATGAAGCCTGTTGAAAATGGGCGAAAATGTCTCGCCGCGCCGCGCCTTTGAACTTACAGACTCCCGACGGATCGGACGGGCGACCACAGGCCTCATCGGATGCCACCGTTCCCACGATCTGTCGGCCTGTAAAGGCGGATCTGATCTGTGAAACAATGGGCCGTGGGAACCCGGCTTTATACGGATTAGAAGGGAAGCGCGCGCGGATTTTCTAATCGGTTTTTCGAAACTGCGTCGCTTGATATTACCTTTGGACGCGGTTTGTTGTTCTGTATTCTGAGGCAATAATGAAACTTAAAGCTAAGATTGTAAGGTTGATTATTTATTATTAATTCATGATGACAGAAAGAGAAGGAAAAATTAATTTTAGTTATGTTCTGTTACAACAAGGATTTTTGAATGTACTCTTAAGTACAAATGGTTTTTACATTACTTCGTGTAATTTGATTTAGCTTTTAAACTTTATTTACGCATATGATTTCTTTAATTAAACTAATATTAACAAATCTGCTTTTTATTGCTAACGCATTTTAATACCATCTTTAGGAAAATAAAGGTGCGTACTGCGTACAGACTGTGTAACATGTTGTATAACTTGTGTTTTATGACACGTCCACATCATGTAACTTTGTTATTTAACATAAAACAATACTGTGCACATTCGTATCACAATTTTATATATCTATTCTTCAGAGATTATGAGTATACGTGACTTATATGACATTGTTGTACATATTAATAACATATGTTATTTTGACTTTCCGTATCCTATATTAACTGAAACATGTTATTGTTACATAGTCTGTAGGCATCTTAATACTAACTTTAGTAATAGGAAAATAGGAGCCTATTAAGGCGCGATTAAACGACGCGGGCTAGCCCGATCCTACGCGAGCCGAGCCGTCCGTGGAGATGCGGCTCGGCTAAATACGGACGCAAGCCTGCTCGTTTAAACGACGCGGGCTAGCCCGATCCTACGCGAGCCGAGCCGTCCGTGGAGATGCGGCTCGGCTAAATACGGCTAATTCCTTCGTCGCGCGCTCTGTGTCTGTGACATCTGTTTAGACGGCGCGTATTAACACAAGCCGAGCCGCAGATGGCGCGCGCGCCTTTGATCTGTGTCGAAAAAACCGACAAGTGATGGATCGTGCGAACTTTGCCGAGCCACGCCGAGCGCAGTTGTTTACACAGCGCGTGGCGCGGCGAACCACGAGCGGAGCCAGGCTCGGCTCGCGTGTTTGCGCGCCGTTTAAACGCCGCTTTAGATATAAATGGTGAAATATAACAAATCTGCTTTTTATTGATAACTGCTTAAATTTTAAAACCAACTATAGGACAATAATACTAATTTTGGTAATAACACAGAATAATGAATAGTACAAGGTAATAATAGGAAAATGTAAAGGCTATTAGCACAGTTTATGGATTTTTAAAATGTACCATAGAAAAGATAATAATACTACGTACTGTATTGTACTTACCTTACCTATGGTGCGTATAATGCATAATATCGTTTAAAAACTAAAAACCAACCGACTTCAATGCCGCGCTATTCATTTTCAGTACCAATTTTGAGATGTTTATCTCAATATCTCTGGAGATACTTATCATACCTCAATAAAATTACCATGGTACCACACTTGGGATATCTCCTTTCGAACAAAAAAAGAATAATCGAAATCGGTTCATAAACGACGAAGTTATCCGCGAACAAACATAAAAAAAAAAAATATACGGTCGAATTGAGAAACCTCCTCCTTTTTTTGAAGTCTGTTAAAAATCGGTCAACCATAGTACACGTGCATAGTGGTATAGCACACTATCTAGTGTCCGCCTGGCCAGCTTACCACCCGCGAGTTAAAAAATCTGTCGTCAAACGTCTAATGTGTTCCGGCAGCTATCTTTGAGAGCCAGTTCCCAGTTCCCATTCTAGGCCTATTCGTGCTTACCATCTTCACTTACCAAAAGTTGAGATAGTGGGAAAACGCTAGCATATAAGATATAAAAAATAAAAACGTTGCCTTACAACAGTTCTTACGACGCATCTTAGCAGTTTTTAATCTTTTATTTAGATAGATGTAGATATCAGGCCATTTATTATTAAAATCCTAATCTCATACCTATTCCTATTCATTTTTGTAGAATCAGCTATGAACAGAAAGTAGAAGCAGGCCAAATGTTTTCTATTTATAGTAGACGTTCACGGCCATAGAATACCGTGATGATGTTTCTCTTTTGCGTGTAGTGTTAAGACATGTGGCTGTTTTAACATTTTATATCCTGAAAATTATCAGAAATTAGTCAACTTATATAAAATGGCGGGAAAAGGGTTTGACTGGCCTATCGATACGGAAAGTCTACCGGTGATGCGAATTTTGACTCCGAAAAATGTTGTGATGTGTGGTGTTTATGGAATGTAAGTTTTTTATTGAATTAACACTTGCTAAATATTTGTCTTTCGTTTTGGTCCTTTTTATATCGATGGTTTCGGTGCTTTGTTATGTGCCAACGTTTTTTGATTAAGCCTATGACTGTGTTTCTCTCGAATTTATCGCAGAAACAAAATAAATTGTTTCAAAGTGCAGGCATTGTTTCAAACAATGCCTGCACGAAATTGCACAGACTAAGTAGAGACACAGATTATATAATAGTTACGAGTACTACTTGTAGAGATAATGCTTGTACTTGTGATGTTCAGTTAAGAACATCACAAGTACAAGCATTATCTCTGGTGCCGTCTCCACGAGCGAGAGAATCGCGGCGATATTATCGTCGCGTATCACGTCTTATCTTGGAACGTGTCTACACAGCGCGCTGCGACTCTCACTCAGCCACTCGTAATGACGTTTGTTTTGCTTTGCTCGCAATCGCCGTGCGACTGTCGCTAGTAGAAGCGCGCCCGCCGCGCGCTCGACTTGGAATGTGATGAACAAAACTAAAAAATGAAGACAGACTTTACATTGACAACACAAAGAGGAGATAGTGGGACTGGTGCAGGAATAGTTGGTGATGACCTTGATCGCTCGTTCGTGGATATTCCCCGACGTTAAATCAGCGGATTCATCGCAATTCTCTCGCTTGTGAAGACGCCCCTTATGTCCCTACCTCATCAACATCATAATTAATAATTACAATAGAATCTTAAAACAAGTAATTTCCTTTTGACTTTTTAAGTTATTATCGTATATTTATAAAATTTGAAATGTATACCATATATATATGTATATTTCCGTATATAAAGGGTACTCTGTGATATATACTGTAGCTAAGCTGTGTTGTAGTATAAAGTATTTATTTATGAAATTTAGAGTAGGTGGGTACAGTTCTACATTGAAAATAAACTTATAAGTAAGAATCTTAATAGTCCCGTGTGTGTGAGTGATCCCTGGATCCCTCACTAGGATAACCTGTGTTGTGGAAGCCAGTTTCTTCCTGAGGCACTTACAAAATTATTGCACATACATTAACATATTATTAAATGAAAAGGTAAAACAGTTGCACGAATATGAATAAGACTAATTAGGAGTTACAACTACAGTTAATGCGATTAAACCTCAAAAGTCAAATAAATATCCCAAGTTTTAATTAGAAAAATATTTAATATATAGAGATGTGTTTGTTAAATTTGTGTGATGTGATGTGTATGCGTTTGTTGTGTGAGGATATAGACCTATACCTAGAGACTTAACATCTCGAACTGGCTTTGTCGAACACCGCAAAGGTGCTGGCCGGCAACTTCCCGCTCACACGTAGCTCGGCACTCAAACGAACAACACGCGCGTTATGAAAAAACAGAAA
This sequence comes from Cabera pusaria, assembly GCA_954871355.1. Classification (NCBI taxonomy): domain Eukaryota; kingdom Metazoa; phylum Arthropoda; class Insecta; order Lepidoptera; family Geometridae; genus Cabera; species Cabera pusaria. The sequence continues at coordinate 3,018,368 of OX940910.1, forward strand.
TGCCATCGTGTGTCCTCAGATACTATAAAAATCAATCAGGAAAAACAAACAAAAGTGACAGAGTCACTTGTCATAAGTAAGTTCAGATTTTCGAACAAAACACGCTAAAATAAAACATTATTTTGTCAAATTGTAATGACACTTCACGACGCGGCGCCATGTTTGCTGTTTGCACGGGCAGTTCATAGATTGTGTAAACAGATATGACATTATTGATAGCTATATTCAATTGCCTATTTTTAACCTTTGAAGAACAGTTTGACAGGTATGTATATACTGTAATTTACTGTATAATAGGTTATTTTACTCTATATAAGAAATCTAAAAATCTATATATGTATTATTGAGATAGCTTAGGCAAAAAGCAGTCGGAAAACATTAGTTTTAGTTCATAAAATATCAAACTAAATTTTATAATTTTTATATTTTTTAAATATATAGAAGCTAGTGATCAATAAACTACTGCATAGTTCACTGATAATAATCATGGTTATTTTAATTTCATTAGTACCTATCCTATCCTAATATCGTATCCTATCATCCTATTTTTTTAACAAAAAGTTCTTTAGTCGTCGTCGGTAACTCGGTATCGACGGTATGGCGATAGGTATTTAATCTACGATTTGTCACATCTGTTTGTCGGTTTTTTCTATGGCGGCAACCGCTCCCCCCTGCCCCCGCGTGAATGATAAGCGTTCGATAAAATGTACTCGGGATAGCGACTCTGGTTTAACTCTATGTGTGAGGATGGGCATTCGATTTGGTGTAGGGGTGAGTCAAAGACAATGTATGTGAGAATATATGTATAGAAGGATATTCCTGGTAGTAGAAAATGTAGTCACAACGTGCTTCTTCTTTTTCTTCTTCTTATGGGTTTTTAACGCTGCTTGGCGTTTTTCTGCCACGTGGATATTAAGCGGATGTGCATTTAAATAACAATAATAATATGAGAAGGATAAAACTATACAATCACTGGTATGAGAGAGCGAGATGAACAAAAAATTTTATCCTTTACCTGAGTATGCGATTAAACTGGCTCCAGCAATGTATGGAACCAAGTTCTAGTGCACCCATTGGCTCTCATCCGCTGTCATGTATGACCCGACCTAATGACGTTGTTCATTTTTTCTTATAGTTGGCATATGTATCACGTGTTCATCATTTTAGTCGGGTTATATCTTTATAGCTATTTCATTCGCATACGGTAATGTTCTTTCCACATATATATACTTTCTCTATGTTCTGCCAACAACTTGCTTCGTAATATAGATAAGAATATTTACTAACGTCGTAATTATTATTATATAATTATTCTCGTATTTATTCTTTTTTCTTAAGTATAGGTTTTTTTACAATGTAGATATCAAAACAACAATACAAAAATCATTATAAAATAAACAATACTATAAAAAAACCAAAACCTAGGGTGCCGCCGGTAGCGGGGCAGGGCCCAAGCTACCGGTGGTTAGGGCTGCAGAGAGAGAAACCTCCTGACGATGCGTGCCGTGTCAAGAAGCACTGCCTTCTGTATCTGGCCCTTGATCCAGCCGTCTAGCGAGAGCCTCTTGAGATGTTGGTCGAGACTCTTCGCTATTAGGCCGTTCGCAGAGACGACTATCGGTACAATGATAGTCGAGTCAACATCCCACATGGCGGTAACCTCGTGGGCCAAGTCAAGGTACTTGCTAAGCTTGTCCTTCTCGGCCTTTACGAGGTTCTCGTCATGCGGGATGGTGATGTCGACTAACACTGCCCGCCGCTGGGACCGGTCGACTATCACGATATCAGGCTTATTGGCGACAATAGTCCTGTCCGTGATAACCGATCGGTCCCAATAGAGCAAAGCACGACCATTTTCAAGAACTGGTGCAGGTGCGTACTTATAGTACGGCACCTCAGACTCGACAAGGCCATATTGAAGAGCAAGTTGCAGATGGATGATCCTGGCTACGAGGTTATGTCTGTGCAAGTACTCGCCGTTAGCAAGATGAGAACAACCGGAAATAATATGCCTGAGTGACTCTCCGGGACGGCGGCATGCCGACAAATGTCGACCGTACCGGCCCTCATGATATATTTCCGGTAGTTGTTCGTCTTGATAACTTCGTCCGCAACTGCACAAACAAAACCTTCGGTTTCCCCAAAGAGGTCTCCGAATCGTAGCCAGTTCACCGACGCGAGCAGGTCCACATCGGGTCCCGTTAAGACTCGATAGAACCTCCCGTGCAGCTCCTTGCTCTTCCAGACGTCCTTGCGATCTTCGGTGCGCAGCACTTGAGGTTTTCGCCAGTTCTCTTTGCCTAAGGAGAGAGTCATCATCCTAAAACTTGTTCTGCCGCGAGTTAATATGTTATCAATGTGTATGTGTGCGACTGTAGGGAAACAGCGCAATGTTGAAAAACATGCTATTTGCGTCCTCACCAAAATTCCACTGAAAATCTTCAGTAAAGTTCACATCTTTACTGAGGGTATGACTTGAAACTTGACCTGTAATGTGACTTTGACCCATCTTTACGACATGAGTTCGCATAAACTTAAAGAATTTTAATACTTGACACTGGCTAAATACACTGATCGTGTGGAGCTATACTATAATGAAACTTTAAAAAAAATAACGTCAACGTCAAAATATCATCTGTTTATTTTTGACATACCAAAAAAATATGATTAAAAAAAATCAGTCATAAATAAATCCGGATGGCCGTGGACGTCGTTTCGATGTTTACCAAAACAATTAAATAAATAATCCGTGAAAAATCAACAAAAAATGGGTTCCAAATCGCCTAGTAAATTTAGTTCTCCTTCGCAAAAGTCCATAGAATGTGTAGCAGATTCTGTTAATAAAGAAGAATGGTTCACAACCCCGGAATTTATTTATGGTGGGCCCTTCATAAAGCCGGCAAAACTCGATGGGTTCCTAAACACAGCAACACCTAGAAATTTCACGCTACAAGGAGTCTTCAAAAAGTACGTACAATATCAAGTATTATTATCTGAACTGTGACAATACTGAAATGTTTTCAATCATCATCTCTTTTTCCTGCCTGGTTATACACTCTCATGATGTCTAGCTAGGTCTATTCGGACTAAGAGCTGATAAGAGCTCATGGTTTAGATTTTTAGAACTAAGGAGAAATGCATTGGCTATTAATTTACCAAGTTTCAGTGTTGTGTTTTCCCATAAATATAAAAAAATGGAGGCAAGAGCTTTCCTGCCTCCTTAATTAGTAAAGAATCTAATTAATTATACTTAATTTAGGACCAAAATCTCACATTGGAAGATGAATTGCTAGCCTTTATCTCATCCTAGCAAAAGTCTTTCTAGAGACTCAGGACAGGACCTTCACATAACAATTGCTATTCTTCTTCTTTTCTTTTTCTTTTTTTTTATAAAGATTACTTGCAATGTGGGTTGCACATTACTAGTATTCTTGTTAACCCCTCCAACTAAGCTAAATATTAGGAGTGGGCGTTATGTAGCATAGATCGTTTTCACAACGTTGTCACAGAGCGACAACGCAAACGTTATGGACGAATTTCATAATCGTTTAGAAACCAACGGTGGTGGTAGGACACTATCTAGTGTCCGCCTGGCTAGCTACCACCCTTAAGTTAGAAAATCTGTCGCCAAACATCTAATGTGTTCCGGCAGCTATCCTTGAGAGCCAGTTCCCATTCTAGGCCTAGCGTGCTTACCATCTTCAACCGCATCATCACTTACCAACAGGTGAGATAGTGGTCAAACGCTAGCCTATAAGATATTAAAAAAAAAACCTAAGTATATTTCATATGTCATTGTATTATGACAAAATAGGCAGACTAACCAAAAATGTTTAACATCTCAATTGTTCACTATTTTGAATTAAATCAATTATTCTATTCTATTTTATTCTATTCTAAAGCCTTGGTGCGCGAGTCCAACTTGCACTTGGCTGTTTCTGTTGAAAAACATGAATTGTAAAATAACTTGATTGCAAAAGGTGGTTATATAATTAGAATATTATAGTCCGACATTGCTTATTATCAATTGAGAGTTCACGTGTAACATTCCTTATCTGCAGATAGACATTTATTATATGATTCAATATTAACAATAATTATATATGTAACATCAAATCATCGCATCAAATAATGATACGACATGATATATTCATAATAGTATGTATCGTGTTAAAATAAAAAAAAATAATAAATTGCTGCTACTCATGTACACCTACCATCTGTATGATATTAATGTATCTCTACCCCTACTTTAGGGATAGGTAATATAACTCATTCCCTTCTTGTTGTTCATCTAAATTAAAAAAACTGGCCAAGTGCAAGTCGGACTCGCACTAGTAGGTTTCCGTACCACACTACAGTATTTTATAAGATCGAGCAAAAAATACCACTATCATTTTTCGCCAGCAAAAAATAATAATAAATAAACATTTTATTTCTTATAACGCCATCTAACGTCTAACAAAGGAGTTAGGAATCGACATTTTAATATAACGCCATCTATGGGACGTTTACCTAACTAAGCGTTCATAGATGGCGTGAAATGCCGAAAAAAACACGTTTCTTGTATGGTTTCTTGTTTCTTGTATACCCTCTATTATTTTTAACTTTATTCTGTTTTTAGTATTTGTTGTTATAGCGGCAACAGAAATACATTATCTGTGAAAATGTCAACTGTCTAACTATCACGGTTCATGAGATACAGCCTGGTGACAGACAGACAGACAGACGGACAGGGGAGTCTTAGTAATAGGGTCCCGTTTTACCCTTTGGGTACGGAACCTTAAAATTATTAATCCAAAACAAAAATTGACAAAAACTGTATATTCTCACTATATAGTAAAGTCAGATAGACTTTTTCTTTTAATAATGTATGTAATTAAGAAATTATTAATAAGTAGGTACCTATGTGCCTACATTTAGATGAATCAAAATAGGAAGAGACTGAATTTCACGACACAGGGATTTCCTAGTGTGAGACTTGGAGCTCAAATATGCTATGTTTAATCATAAGCTATTTGGAAACTCTGTTTTTAATGAGCTACTTTTGCAAATAAATAAATTGTTATTAAATTATTAACCCTTTATCGGGCATAGGGAATATTTTCACCACCAACTCTTTTGGTAGATTCTGACACGATTCTGACGTATTTTTAAATATTTTTATTAAAAATACCATAATATAAAGTAAATAATTCAATGCAAAAAGTTATTTTATTCTGTAGGATCCTTATGCCTGTTAAAAAGTTAAAACTTGAGGCCATGTTTACTCAAGTGGAAAATTGAAAATTGTTTGAAGTTTTCATGAGAAATATATAATTAGAACAAAAAAAATTCGCTACAATTGCTTTAATATTTAATTAAACATTATTCAATTATTTACTCTGGGACATTTTTGAACTAATTTCTCTGTAGATAAGGTACATAATACTATTATTTTAGGAATCAATATACAGTAATTGATCATGATTGTTGTGATTTTTCGTAATAAAAACTTATTACGAAAAATATAGTAAAATATAACGATTAATCTACGATAAATCATCTTAGCAAATGTATTCTTGAAGAAAAGTGTGGCGTCACTTACGTACTCGTAAATAACGCGTTAGCAAATGTTACTTAATTTCGAAACGTTATGCAAGGCCCGGATAGCTCAGTCGGTAGAGCATTGGACTTTTAATCCAAGGGTCCAGGGTTCAAGTCCCTGTTCGGGCGATAACTTTTTGCTGTCAAATTTTGTTTTGTACACATGTTATTATCGATTTTATGTATTAAATATAATGTAATTAAATTTCCCATGAAATTATTTTATTGTAAAAAAATACGACAGTAGTAGTAAAAATACGATTAGCTACGTGTTTTTATTTCAACTAGTTACTCTAATTTTTGTATCAATGCCGATAATCACCACTTCTACAAGGATTATTTCAAATGCAATAGCCTAGTTTTATATTTTATGTACCGAATTCCATAAAAGGAGGAGGTTTTCAATTCATCGGTATGTTTTTTTTATGTTTGTTTACGTTTTTTTACGATTACTACTCGGCCAATTGTGAACCGATTCAAATTATTCTTTTTTTAACAGACTTCAAAAAAGGAGGAATATTCTCAATTCGACCGTATATATAATTTGATTTTTTTTAATGTTTGTTCGCGGATAACTTCGTCGTTTATGAACCGATTTTGTTTATATTTTTTGTTGGAAAGGAGATTATATCCCAAGGGTTGCACCATAGTAATTTCATCGAAATCTGATAAGTATCTCCGGAGATATGGAGATAAACACTTCAAACTTGGTACTGAAAATTATAAGCGCGGCATTTGAAGTCGGTTCTTTTAGTTTTTAGGGTTCCGTACCCAAAGGGTAAAACGGGACCCTATTACTAAGACTCCGCTGTCCGTCTGTCTGTCTGTCTGTCTGTCTGTCTGACTGTCTGTCTGTCTGTCTGTCTGTCTGTCTGTCTGTCTGTCTGTCTGTCCGTCTGTCTGTCTGTCTGTCTGTCTGTCTGTCTGTCTGTCTGTCTGTCTGTCCGTCTGTCTGTCTGTCAGTCTGTCTGTCCGTCTGTCACCAGGCTCATTAACCGTGATAGTTAGACGGTTGAAATTTTCACAGATGGTGTATTTCTGTTGCCGCTAGAACAACAAATACTAAAAACAAAATATAGTTAAAAATTAAAGGGGTCCCCATACAAAATACGTGTTTTTAAACACCATCTATCTAATTAGTTTCGGCAAAATGACATAGATGGCGCTAGTAAAGGAGCCCCGTCTTTCTAGATGGCGACCAAACCAAATATTCTTGGTAATATCAATTAATCAAATATATGAGGTTGAAACTCTGTTATGTTTCGTATTGTACGGAACCCTCCCTAAGTGTGCGATAAGAGACGCGATGCTGACTCGCACTTGGCTAGTATTATTTATTTATGGATAGGGTGGTACATCTCCACAATGGTCCCATTGTAGAATAAGTATATATCCAGAGATATGGTAATAAAAATCTCAAAATTGTTACTGAAACTGACTGTTGTGGCTTGTGAAGTTGGTTAAAAAACCGACCACTAAAAGAAGACTGTTCTCAATTTGCCTATAGAACGCCGTGGTTTATTAACTGACTAGTAGTGCCTCGCGGTTACACGTAGTTCCCGTACCCCTGAGAATATGGGGATAAAATATAGCCTATGTTACTCGCTGACAATGTAGCTTTCCATTAGTGAAAGAATTTTTGAAATCGGTCCAGTAGTTTTTGAGTTAAATCGTAACAAACAAAAAATCTCTTTTATAATTATAATTAGTTAAGATTTCATAAATTATTTTTTTGTTTCTGAGAGAGTAAGCTTCCCGTTTTGTTCCATTGTAAGTTTATCTAGATCTCACCCTGATGCTCATTTCACTCGGATACATTCGAATTCGGAAGCTTCATTTTGAATTTTTAACAGACTTCAAAAAAAGGAGGAGGTTTCTCAATTCGACCGTATATCTAATATATAAAATTCTCGTGTCACAGTTTTCGTTGCCATACTCCTCCGAAACGGCTTGACCGATTTTGATGAAATTTTTTGTGCTTATCCGGTATCTATGAGAATCGGCCAACATCTATTTTTCATCCCCCTAAATGTTAGGGGTAGTCCACCCCTAAATTTTTATTTTATTTTTTAGACAAAATTTTTAATTTCTATTTTTTTATGATACAACATACAAAAATACATACAATCCTCAATTTTCACCCTTCTACGATCAACCCTTATTTTTTAATAGCCATTTTAGTATTATATGGCAAAACAACGTTTGCCGGGTCAGCTAGTTTATATATATATATATATATATATATATATATTTTATGTTTGTTCGCGGATAACTTCGTCGTTTCTGAACCGATTTTGATTATTCTTTTTTTGTTCGAAAGGAGATATCCCAAGTGTGGTACCATGGTAATTTTATCGAGGTGTGATAAGTATCTCCAGAGATATTGAGAACACCTCAAAATTGGTACTGAAAATGAATAGCGCGGCATTGAAGTCGGTTCTTTTTAGTTTTTAAACGATATTATTAATATTGATTAATCCGTGAGCTGTTTTGTCGCGGCAATTCCTTTCCGATATAGGTTTTCTAGGTGGAGCAGATGATATACGCAAGCTGGCAGGGGTGGGAAAGGAATAGCTGAAGATCGAGCTCAGTGGCGTGCCATAGGAGAGGCCTATGTCCAGCAGTGGACGGAAATTGGCTGATAATGATGATGATGATCTTTCCGATTAGAATCAATGATTTTTTCGAATTGAAATATCAACAGTAACCGATCGGAGCATTCTGAATTGCAAAGGTCCAAGTAAAGGCAGTTTCCGAATCCGAATTTGTTTTCGAATGATTGAGAATTACCTTGCTTCTAAGTATATCCAGAGATATAGAGATATTAAACACCTCAAACTTCAACAAACTTTGCATTTGTATGAGATCGCGCAAATCATATTTTCTGCTATGTTAGTTTAGAACCAGATGCCACTTGCTTCGTCATCATACAACTTAAAATATGAAGTCATTTTTCGCATTTTTGTAGGATGTTTATAGAAACTAAATAAGCTTTAATATTTATTGAAAAAGTAGCTGTGCCCCGCGGTTTTACCCGCGTAGACATCGTTCCCGTGGGAATATCGGGATAAAAAGTAATACAATACAATACAAAAACTCTTTATTGCAAACCAATTAGGTACATATCTATTACAAAAATAAAAAAATTATGTCTATGTGGTATTACAATGGGCGGTCTTATCGCTATTAGCGATCTCTACCAGACAACCTTTGTATGGACAGATATACAAGAAGAATAAGACGGTAAATTAGAAAGTAACCATGTGTTATTCCAAAGTCTAGGCCAGGGGTGACCAAATGGCGGACCGCGGTCCGGATCCGGACCGCCGACCTATTTTGTGCGGACCTTGTGTTAACAATACAAATATTTGACACTAGCTTGGACCTAAGGTTTTAATTAAGTAGGTAGTTTTAGATAGGTGTTTGGGTCAACTTATGTTTTAAAGCAGAATTTTCCAAGATGAACTTCATTAAAAATAATTCCGAAGCAGACTTACTGATGAATATCTCCAAGATTTAACGACAATAGCCTGAACAAACCTTAGTCCAAACTTCGGGTGGATAGTCCAAGGCAAAAAATGATTTTTTTCTCATTTTTCGGTGCTTATCTCTTAACAAATAGTGCATTAAATATTTCGTTACGCTAGTTTTGTAAGAATGTAAGAATATAACTAGGTATTATTGGTTGGCCAAATAAATAAATGAAATAAATATTGTTTAAAAATGTTCAAAAACCAATTAGTTTTATTTGTACATTGATATTCTCTTCCGGATCGCAACGGTCTTGTTATTTATAAAACCGGACCCTTGTAGGAAGTTATTTGGTGACCCCTGGTCTAGGCTATCTACATACCAAATTTCGGCTCAATCGGTTGAGTAGTTTTAGTGAAAGAGTAACAAACATACACACAAACTTTCGCCTTTATAATATGAGTAGGACGTAACTAGGATATAGAAACTAATAAAGTTTATAATATAAGTAGGACGTAACTAGGACATAGAAACTAATAAAGTTTATAATATAAGTAGGACGTAACTAGGATATAGAAACTAATAAAGTTTATAATATAAGTAGGACGTAACTAGGACATAGAAACTAATAAAGTTTATAATATAAGTAGGACGTAACTAGGATATAGAAACTAATAAAGTTTATAATATAAGTAGGACGTAACTAGGATATAGAAACTAATAAAGTTTATAATATAAGTAAAACGTAACTAGGATATAGAAACTAATAAAGTTTATAATATAAGTAGGACGTAACTAGGATATAGAAACTAATAAAGTTTATAATATAAGTAGGACGTAACTAGGATATAGAAACTAATAAAGTTTATAATATAAGTAGGACGTAACTAGGATATAGAAACTAATAAAGTTTATGATATAAGTACGACGTAACTAGGATATAGAAACTAATAAAGTTTATGATATAAGTAGGACGTAACTAGGATATAGAAACTAATAAAGTTCATGATATAAGTAGGACGTAACTAGGATATAGAAACGAATAAAGTTTATGATATAAGTAGGACGTAACTAGGATATAGAAACTAATAAAGTTTTTTTAACATTTACTGAATGCCTCTGTATTTGCTTTACAGGAGTTACGCTTATTATTCGCTGAAGGAGAGACTGCCTGTAATCCTAACGAAGATAATAGACTATTTGAGCAGAGAAGGGACAAAAATAATGTCCGCAAATAGTGCTGTGAGTATTATTTTTAACCTACTTTACAAAAAAGGAGGAGACTCAATTCGCCTGTAATTTTTTTTATATTGTTTGTTAACTTAGAAGTTCGATGTTAATAACCGATTTGGTTTTTTTTGTTTGTTTGAAAGGTATGTTTCCCGTTTGGTTCCATTGTAATTTTATGGTGATAAACACCTAAAACTTGCTGGTGAATATGAATAGCGCGGCATTTGAAGTCGGTCTTCGCCGTCATCTTGTTAGCCAAATATTACGTAAAAAAACCTAGTCCAGGTTTTTAAAATTCTCAAATATATTTATTGGGTGGCGCAAAAGCACTATAGAAATTCCTTATATTTTTTTTATGACATATCCTGATTGATCCTGTCATTCTGAAATTGAAAATGTTGTAGTAATCAAATGTAAAATTCAATAAAAATTATCATGGACCGGTTTACTCCCCAAGAACGTGGAATATTCGTATCAATGTTTTTACGGAATAATTCATCAGTGATAAAAACACAACGTGAATTTCGTCGACGATTTCCTCACCATCCGGCACCGGTTGGTCGCACTATTCGACGCTTTGCCACACGCCTCGAAGCAACCGGCTCACCATTGGATAGACGTAAGTCTGGCAGACCTAGAACAGGCCGTTCAGCCTAAAATATTAAAGCTGTGCGCGAAAATGTGGAAATGTCCAGAAACATCAACGAGGCGACGTGCCATCGTGGGGATCTTCAGGCGGACTCTGCAGCGTATTTTGGTCAAAGAATTGAAGATGTTTTGAATGGGTTAATTTTTCTACAAAATTAATTATGAGTGACGAAGCGCATTTCCATCTCTTGGGGCATGTCAATAAGCAGAATACTCGCTTCTGGGGCACTGAAAATCCGCGCATTATTCTACAAACACCTTTACATCCACTAAAAGTTACTGTATGGTGTAGCGTCTGTGCTGAAAGAGTGATCGGACCCTATGTTTTTGAAGACACTGCAGGCAATGCGGTAACTGTAACTGGCGAGCGCTACAGAACCATGTTATGTGAGTTGTTGATACCCAGTTTGAATGAATTGGGGCTGGCGCACACCTGGTTCCAACAAGACGGCGCCACGGCACATAGCGCGCGATACTATGGACCTAATTAGGGACGCTTTTCCAGGCCGTGTTATCTCTCGTTTTGGCAATTTGCCTTGGCCTGCTAGATCACCCGATCTCACCTGTCCAGACTTCTTTCTTTGAGGTTATTTGAAATCTCGGGTGTATGTGAACAAGCCACAGACTCTCGCAGCTTTATAAGAAAATTTTCACCAAGAAATAAGAAACATATGACAGGAAGTGTTACGGCTAGTTATGGAATGTGTCATAAATAGGGCTCAAATGTGCTTCAACTCTGGAGGTCAACATTTAATAGACATCATATTTAAATCATAATGCAACTAAATTTCATGGCACAAATATACATATTTAAATAAACGAATTCTAGTTTACTAATTTAGAAAAAAAGTTGAAGCTGAACCAAATAGGGTCCTTACTTTTGCGCCACCATGTATATATATAATGTGTATTCGCGGATAACTTCGTCGCTTATGAATGATGTTGATGATTCTTTTTGTTTGTGGAAAGGAGATATCCCAAGGGTGGTACAAATGTAATTTCATCGAGATCTGATAAATATCTCCAGAGATATAAACGTCTCAAACATGCAACTGAAACTGATTCGCGCGGCATGGAAGTCGATAGTTTTAGTTTTTAAACTATCTTAATTATATAAAACCACGATGCAAGTTAAACTTTTTGTTTATGTGTAGCTATGGTAGCTAGCTACTCAAGTATCGACGGCTACCGGAGATGTTTTTAAAAAGACAAATTTGAATTATAAAAGATGTCGTTTATTCGACGGTTCGCTTAAGACTGACTTAATATTAAATAAAATCTATTCAGTATGATCATTCGACGGATGCAGATATCTCTACTAAGAAATAAGTCTTATCTCTGCTGACTACGTGCGAATGGTCATAATGCAAGCAGGGACTTCTTGTAATGCGTGGGAGTCGCGTCGCATGACTTCTCCCTCCTGAGATTCAAAATTATCAGAAGGATTCTGAGAATTTCGAACATTACAAATATAACCCATTTTCTTAAGTTTAACATATAAAATTACAACGATTAATGTTCCTATAATTAAGTATAATAAGATTGTCCAGACGCTAACACTACGGATTCTAATTTCACTGATTTCGTTTTCATTTACATTTTCACTGGCACTTTGGATTGATTTAACTATGATCTGCATACTTTTCACATTCATATCTTCCATTTTTATCGGTTTCCTGTGTTCAATCTTGAGACTGTTGATATTCGGCAGGGTCACTATGGGCAATTTAGAATATTTCAGGAATTCCATCTGATGTGGGCGTAGTTTCATCGCGAACTTGTCAATCTTTACTTCACACGTGTCTTCCAGAGTGACGATGTAGCTTCCTTTGATGTGCTGCTGAGAAACTTCATTCTGACAGATTTTCTGGAGTGGTGTGTTCCATTTGGCAAACACAATCCATCGATTTGGCTGGATATGTTGTACAAGAATTTTCTCCAACGTAACCGGAACTAAAGCACATGAGCTAGGGTTTGGTATATACTTCATCAAGTCGGAAATACAATTATCTTCTATAAATTCAGCATTTAAATCTTCAAAACAAATGAAACTGGAGGCTGCTGTCAATTTGCAAGGTTCGGCGAGTGGCTTGGAGACCAGTCCATTCACTATCAGGTAAGGATATTTGGGTAGGATAATATATGTACTCTGGTTACGGAAAACAGGAATGGGATATAGTTTATAATATGTATAGGTCTCTTTGCCAATGAGTGGTATTGCTAACATAAACACTAACTGATTTTCTTTATAATATGCCTTTATACTTATAATTTGCTCAATTTTAACAATATTCTCTAGACTTGCTGGAAAAGCTAATCTCTCAGATTTTTCAATATTCTTTAGTATACCTAACAGGTTTTCTGAGTCAATAATTGATTGGTGAAGTGTATTCACTTTGCTGAAAGCTATGGCTGTCTCTATTTCGTTTAATTTGCTGGTAATGCTTTGAAAGTTATGTAAAATGAATGAATATGTATTAATTATCATGTTGCTTATAAAATTCATTTTTTCTTGCTTTTTGAATGAATCAAGATCGTCTACTACTTTCTGAAATTGCTCGTTTAACTGATTTATATTATTGTGAATTGATATTGTCAAATTACTAAAATTTTCAATGAATTCGGTAATTAGAGTTATCTTTTTATTTAGTATATTTTGTTTCATCTTTATGTTTTTGATAATTTGGTCATAACGTTTTGCATCATCATTATCCAAATTACCACTAATCATCTTAATCATGCTTCCCAGAGGGTTTATGAGACCACGCTTTACTCTGTTATTAGGAAATAGTTGTTTATATTTATTTAAAGTTACATTTTTAAAATACTCTGTTTGGGTTTTAAAGTTTAGAAATATTGAGTCATTATATGTTTCGTTAAAATTAACATTAATAAGCCTGTTTAATTCATCAAATTTATCGATATTTAATCTTATGTCTTCAGAAATACTGTTTATATCTAATATTTTAATTATTGTCCAATTTTCCTGAGTTATTACGGCATTCCCTTCTTTAAGTGGTAGGACTCCAGGTACTTCTTTAAGTGACTGCATTTGAAGGGCCTGCAGTAGGCTGGCCGCCATCAGGACCAGCACGGCGATCTGGATGTTTCTGTGGAGGACGTTTGATATCCTTTACTGGGGCCTTCAATTCGCGATTATTTTTGTCTAAAGTAACAATATTTCTTTCTATTTTTCCGGTCACTACAGCTTTATCATACCTAGGTTTGTCTTTACTTCGTCTGACATTGGTTCCTTTGAAGAAAACCACGTCGCCTGTATCTATTTTAAATTCATTTTCACCTCCCCGTTTATTTATGGATCTTTGTTTAATTTGTATAGCTTTGTCCGTCAGGTTTTTGTAAAGGAATTTAGTTCTCTTTAGGTGATCTCGCATTAATGCTTGCATGTATTCTTTGTCCGAATTTATGTTGAAAGTACTTTTAGACTCCGTGTGGCCAAATACTACTTCAAAAGGTGTGAGTCCCGTTACGGAGTGGATAGTGTGGTTATAAGCCATTACAGCATAAGTCATAGTGGATGAAGCATCAGTCAGTTTCTGTTCATATTTGGCTAATCTATAGATTTCTAGTAATGTTGAATGGAATCTTTCAATATGTCCCATTGAATTGGGGTTGTTTGGGGTTCCTAAATGTAATTGGATTTTATAGAAGTCCAAAAGTTCTTGTATTAGTCGATTATTAAATTCAGATCCTGAGTCTGAACTTATTTTGCTAGGGGTCCCATAATAGGAGAAATATCTGATAAGCGCCCTGACTATTTCGGGTGCTGATTGATTTGAGATTTCAAACGCCTGGCCCAATTTACTGAATGCGTCTATTATGGTGAGAAAGATCTTTCCTTCAATTTTAAATAAATCCATGAATAGCTCCTGAAAAGGCTTATTCTGAGTTTGTGTTAACTGAATTGTGGGTTTTAAAGGTTTCCGGTCATATTTCATTTTTTGACATGCTTCGCATGTATTAATAACTGCCGCTACTGTTATGTCCATGTTATGCCAAAAGTAAGTCCGTTTTAGGTGTGATACGGTCTCTTTTATGCCGCGATGGCAGCTTTTGCCTATGTGATATTTTAGGATTATTTCTCTTTGTTCTTCTTCGTTTTCTACGTAAACTACCCTTTCTGTACACTCTAGAATGTTGACTGAGCCTGCCTTAAAAAGTTTAATAACTACGTCTGTGAATTCGACCCTGTGTCGCACATCTTCAAAATATATGAAATATTTGACCTTGTTTCTTATATATCTTCTGAGGAAGTCAGTTATTAAATCTGGTCGATTTAATGGCAAGTGTAACTCTAGGATCTTTTGCTTTTTATTTGAAATATCTTTAACTGCGATTTCGTTTCGGAACCATGTGTGTACCAAAATTTGGTTAGGTTTTGTATCTATTGCCTCTTTGAGAATCGGAATACCTAAGGAGTCAACATCACGTGCTGAATGTATGGTTTCTGTTTGAATTGTATCCGTTTCTGATGCAGTAATTGTACCGCTAGACGGTGCCAAAACTGAAAACGGTGATCGAGCTCTGTTTGGATTATTTTCTGGAATCGATAGTGTTTTCTCCGAGTCTGAAGAGATCGTAATTGTTTTTTCGGAATCTGACGGAATTGGTATAGGGCTACCTAAAGATTTTTGTTGTTTTTTCTTTTTGCCTAATTTTGTTATTTTCTTCGTTATTTGTTCACAGTGCCTCTGTAATTCTAACTCTCTCTCATCAACATTAACCTGTATAGATAAATTTTCATCACGGCTACCTAAGGCGTTGATTTTCATTCGGGATAAGGCATCAGCGTTTGTGTTTTGGCGACCGTTTTTATATATTACGTCATAGTCGTATTCGGCTAGTCTTAAACGCCAGCGAGTTATTTTGCTGTTGGATTCTTCAAACGAATTTAACCAAGATAACGGTCGATGGTCAGTGTATATCGTGAATTTCTTGCCATAAAGGTATGGGCGAAAGTGTTTCACGGCCCAAACAATGGCCAAAGCCTCCTTTTCGATGACACTATATCTCGTTTCAGCGTCGTTAAGTGTTCGAGAAGCGAACGCAACAGGTCGATCACTACCTACATTTCCCTGTGATAGTACTGCGCCTATAGCATAATCAGATGCGTCGGTGGTTAATATAAAAGGTTTTTCGAAATCGGGAAACTGTAGTAGAGGTGCATGTGTAAGCAATTCCTTACATTTTTCAAACGCCTCTACAAACTCCTGGGTGATTGTTACCTTATGGTTTTTCTTTAGGCAAACGGTCATAGGTCTTGTCAATTTCGCAAAGTCTTTTATAAATTTTCTATAATACCCTACCAATCCTAAGAAGCTCTTGATTTCTGTTTGAGTTTTTGGAAGAGGATACCTCAGAACTGCATCGATTTTATCATTATTGGGCTTTAGTCCATCTTTAGTTATAGAATGTCCTAAGTATAGGACTTCCTTACGAAGGAACTCTGATTTGTCAATCTGCACTTTAAGGTTAGTTTCTTTTAGCCGTTCGAAGATTTTGCGCAATTTATCTACGTGTTCCTGGAGACTGGTTGAAAATATGATAATATCATCGAGATACACGAGACAGTGAATCCCTTGGAGACCACGTAGGATGCTGTCCATTGCTCTTTGGAATGTGGCTGGTGCCGTCTTTAGACCAAACGGCATACGAAGAAATTCAAAGTGTCCTGCCTGGGAACTGAACGCAGTCTTCTGTCTATCTTTTTTATTGATCTCAATCTGATGATACCCACTAGCCAAATCTAGCGTGGTGAAGTAATTAGACTTACCTAATTTATCGAACAGATCTGATATATTTGGTAGCGGATATTTATCATCAGTTGTTACGCTGTTTAGCCGCCTATAGTCTATCACCATCCTAAACTTCTGCTCCCCGGAAGCATCTAGCTTTTTTGGCACGAGATGCACGGGTGCGTTCCAAGGTGAACAAGATTCCTGAATGACGTTGTCTTTAAGCATTTTATCTACTTGTCTATTTATTTCATTATTAACTGCAGGGGGTTGTCGGTATGGTCTTAAGTATATGGGATCGTCGTTAGTGGTGCGTATCTGGTGTTTCACTTTGTTTGTAAAAGTCAGAGGTAATTTTTCACAGTAAAAGATGTCTCTATATTCAAAACACAATTCACCAATTGCATGTCTTTCTTCGTCGTTCATGTGATCGAGTCGAAGTTTTTCTAAGTTTGAAATCAGATAGTCATCTTTGTCCAAGTCGTTTTCAGTGATAACGTTGGTATTGGTATTGCATACTACTGGTTCGTATGGAGTAACATTTATGAGGTCGTTTATTTTTAACGTAATTGGAGTCTCTGATGTGTTTTGAATTACTGTGTATGTATGACCATTGACACAATTAACTAATGCAGATGGCATCCTGATTCCTTCTGTAAATTCCCTATATTCAATAATTCCGGTACCATTGTATATGTTAGTTGGCAACCTCACACGAGTTTCCGAACGTGGTTCAAGCCTAATATGCACCTTTGGATTGTAAGTGAACGGAATTTCCGCATCACGTGTTCTAAGAACTTGGTGTTTCATGTCTATGTTTGCATCTAGTTGCGCGAGAAGGTCCGAGCCTATCAAGCCGTCATAATCCTTGTCTACACTATATACGTAAAACGTATGTGCTTCCG
Source organism: Cabera pusaria (assembly GCA_954871355.1). NCBI lineage: Eukaryota > Metazoa > Arthropoda > Insecta > Lepidoptera > Geometridae > Cabera > Cabera pusaria. The sequence goes on from OX940910.1 coordinate 3,035,964, forward strand.
TAGTTCTAAATGTTGGTGGAAGCGGTATATGTATAGCTTCATCATGTAAGCTTTTACCGTGAGTGCTTATTACTTCGAAAGGAACTGCAATTTTACTGTGTTCAAAGAACTCATCCGCTTTGTGAGGACTAATAAAAGATCGTGAGCTGCCGGTGTCTATCATAAATCTCGCGTCTAATTCAGATAGGTAAATATACGGCAACTTAGCAAAATTGTCACAGTTCAAATTTATTATTTCATGGTCGTGTCCGAGGCCTGTGTGTAAAAATTTGAATCGTTAGACAAACATTCTGTCTCATCGTAAAATTCTGTCATATTCATTGAATTAACTTGTGCATGGTCATTGTCATAGCTGTCATAGTCATAGTTCATCTCGTAACTGTTGTAGTCAAAACCATCATTATTTCCGTCCGCGTAAACTTCAATTTCATTATTAAAAGCTTGATTAGGACGCGGGGCAGGCAACGCCGTGCGCATTGTGACGTCAGTGTTAAATGGTTTTTGTTGCGTTTGAATACCAAATTTAAATTGATTGGGCTGTGATTGGTTAAATATTGGTTTTGTTTGTTGCGGACCGAAATTTGGTCTGTAACCTTGAGGTGCATTGAAATTTGGCCTAAAACCTTGAGTTGCACCGAAGTTTGGCCTGTAGCCTTGGGGTGTTCCGAAATTTGGCCTATAGCCTTGAGGTCCTTGATTTGGCATGCCAGATTGAACATTTTGGCTAAGCTGTGGTCTAAAACCGGATGAGGTATGAGGTATACCAAATTTAAATTGCGGTGCCTGTTGTGCGCCAGAATTAGAATTTTGTGGTCTGAACTGATTCGGAATACCAAATCTAAAGCCTGTCTGATGAGGAGCATTTGTGGGTAAGTATTGTTTCAAACCAAATTTCTCTACGTATGGATTGTTAGATGCCGGCACTTGTGGCTTAGTTAAGCCTGCACGAAACATTTTGTTCCTAGCGTTATATTGGTATTGAAAGTTGACCTCTTCCAACACGATAGAAAGCGCGTTTTCTAGTGTTGTGCTGCTCTTAAGCCTAACTATCCGTATGAGGTCCTCTGGCAGATTGTAGAGAAACACATTCATAGATAAATTGTCGTAAATAGTAATTTTGCTTTTTCTTACATGAGGGTCTACTAAGGCGTTTACTTTGGCAATTAAAGAACTTTTAACCTGCTGAATCCTGTTACAGAAATCAAGGTAAGATTCATTTTGATTTATTTTTAATGTTTCAAGCTCAATAGCGATACATTCTTCTGAACGTGGATCGCCAAAGTGTTGGATTAAAACTTCTTTTAGTGCGGCCCAAGATTCAATATCCTGCCTTTCACTTATAAGCTGGGCGGCTTTACCGGTGAGTTTACTAGACACTACATGAAAGACATATAGATCTTGTGCCTGGTTTTCAGCATTTGTAAAACAACCAATCACATATTCACATTTTTTTATGTAAAGATTGAGGAGTTTCTCGTCACCATCAAATTTCGGAATGACCTTGGACATTTCCATAGGGATAGCCACAACTTTAGCCTCAGTCATTTTATCTAACCTTAAATCGTACCTATATCACACAATAATTGTACCTATTTATTTATATAATAGTTAGTTCAATGTTTAAATTATAATCGCAATATTACAATGAGAGAACGCAATAAAACAATTGCCTAAAATCTATACCACTTATAACATATTATATCTAACTATGATACCTAAAATCGAAATATAAATCGCCAATATAAGTGCATTTATACCGAAAATCAGTCAATGAATAGATTAGGCAAGTTTTGACCCAAAATAACATTAAACAGACATAAAATGGAATAGATATGGATGTAGGAAATAGTGAAGTAAACTACTCACAAGCCACACATATCCTCCTTTGAGTCAGCTACTGCGTCTTCCGGATTCTGGCCGTCACAGGAGACTTCTTATTTGGTTCGTATGGATACCCGACGTAGTCGATTTCGCGGAACTTTTCGCGTCAAAGCCGATATTGGGACCTTGAATAGAGCGTAAACGCAAGCACGACAGAAGGATTACGGGTATCCTACCGGCTGCGCCACTCAAGTATCGACGGCTACCGGAGATGTTTTTAAAAAGACAAATTTGAATTATAAAAGATGTCGTTTATTCGACGGTTCGCTTAAGACTGACTTAATATTAAATAAAATCTATTCAGTATGATCATTCGACGGATGCAGATATCTCTACTAAGAAATAAGTCTTATCTCTGCTGACTACGTGCGAATGGTCATAATGCAAGCAGGGACTTCTTGTAATGCGTGGGAGTCGCGTCGCATGACTAGCTACTATGACAGCAGTTGACATGACAGTGACACATTATCATGTATACAAATATGGCTGCGGAAGCGTCCGCCAATCACAGCTAGACCTAAATGTCCATTCATCATATCCACCAATCAGCACTCGCTGTAATGCGACATGCGATAGAGGACGAAAAAATTTAAGGCGATGTAATAAAAGATTCATTTTAAAACCAAGATATGTTTTTTTCAGAGCGATGAAGATATAAGATCATTGATACAGTTCATAACCAAGTTGAAGAACGACCTCGTCACCAATAAGAAATATGAGAAACTTACGGTAAGTCCAACATTTTTTTTGAAGAGATACTTCTTTAGTCGCACTCGGGTAATATTAGACTGAAATGACGTAGCGTCACGGTCCGAAGGTAGCGGATGTGACGTAGCGTCACGGTCCGAAGGCAGCGGATGGGACGTAGCATCACGGTCCGAAGGCAGCGGAAGTGACGTAAGCGTTATGATATATCTATACTAATATTATAAAGAGAGAACATTTGTATGTTTGTAATGATTTGGCTCAAAAACTACTGAACCGATTTAAAGAATTCTTTCACTAATACATAGAATGGACTTTCGGAATGAAAATAGGCTATATATTATCCCGTTTAAATCAAAGGTACATTCGTGGAGACCTAATTTGCAACCTAAGTCGGCAAAAAAACGGTCGAAAAAACACGTTTCTTACGAACGCTGCTTAATAGAAAATAGATAGAAGAATATTTTCTATGCAAGAGTTGTAACAACTTAATAAGACCTACAAAAAAGTCCGCGACAGCATATGTCTATCTGTTAAGGTTGACTCACAGTAACCATTTTAATCTTAAAATTTTTGTTAAAAAATATTACATAACTTCCAAGGCTATTTTCAAGTATATAGTATTAATCCTTATCCAAATAATTACGTTAATTAGCTTGGCCACATATTATAGATTAAAATTGTCCTTTACAGTATATAATTCAAATGAAAACTCTAGAAGATATCACGATTTTCACATACACGACACGCATCGCAAAATTAATAAAATATTTGCAGTGAAACCACAGATTAGGTCATAGTTACTACGAAAATATTATTATAAGCTTAGCTATGCTGTAGATCCCCACCGATCACAATCAATTTGAAGTCAATATAGTATAATAATATGATCTATTGTATAAAATAATATTAATATATATATATAATAATATAATATTTTAAACCACCCCGACTGATCTATGTATAATCTTTTCATTAAAAGCATTCCAATGACTCTAAACATGACATTTAAAATCTGAGCTGTAAGTTGGTGAGGATTTGAGTATTCTGTAGAGTCCAGATGTCCCAGCATCAGGTCAATGCTTCCATGTTCTTACACGTTCACATTTTCACATTCCGTTCAGAGCCCACGTAACACCATTTCTAAACAAACACTCAATTTTAAAAATTAAACATAGAAGAAAGTTACATTTAGCTTGTCTTCTTTTTGGTATAATGAAATACGAGGAGCCTTCGTATCTGTACCAGAAGCTATCATGGTACTCTAGTCGCTGATCAGTCGATACCCGTCAGTGCGTACCACGGCTTTCCACTCAAGCTCACAGGACGACTACTTTTCGAGGCAGTTTCAGGTATCAGGCTACCAAATGCTGGAACAACATTCCGCCACCCATTAGAGACCTGCCAAATGCTCATGGTTTTAAATTAAAACTCAAAAAGATGTTATACGATCACCAGATTGGAGAAGAAATTCTCCTGCATGATACCAGTGCTTTATAAGAATTACATCCATGATCATAACTGTATACTCACTATCATAAAGCCTCATTATTTTTTATATATGTTTTATTTTAGTAATTATAGTTTTATGTGTTTATATCCGCTCTTTTCATATACCTATCCGTTTTTATCATTAGTGCTTTGCTCACTATGTTACCTATTTACATATTAGATATACGTACCTATGTTTAATAATGCCGTTTGCTGTTGTGTTTATTGTATGGTGTTAGCCGTAAGGTGACGTCACCGACCGGCCCCACCGGAAGACCAGCGTTAGTTCTGATACTAACATTATGCTGAGTTGGGGCCGATTGGTGACGTATGTTACCAATAAACGTTTTTCATTCATTCAATATCGTTGAAGAAGAAGATTTTCGAATTGATCAGACCTATGAAAGTTGATTTCATAGCGCAATTAACTAGAAAAAAGCTCATCGTTTTATAACGATTGAACGAATTTTCATGAATCAAAGCTAAGAAAACTCTCGATGAAGACATCTATCAAACAAAAAAAAAAACTATCAATAATAAAAACAAAATCGGTTCATCCGGTTAGGTGCTAAGATGCTACAGACAGACACACAGATACACACGTTAAACGTATATTACCCCTTTACATTTTGCGTCGGGGAACGCGTAAGGTTACGGCGGCAGATGTTCTCCTTGGTGGTAAGTGAGCTACTTTTTGGTAGATTTAATGATCCCACTACCACTGTACGAAAACTCATGATTCATGAATGCACATAAAACTTTCATTGGTAGGTATATAGCTAGGATTAGAACCAACGACCGTCGGGTCAGAATCAGGGTAACTATCCTTTACGCCAAAGGGCCGTCCAATATCACTACGTAAGAATTATAAAACAAAGTCCATCACTGCGTCTGTCTGTCTGTTCGCAATAATCTCAATAGCTACTGAACCGATTATCCTGCGGTTTTCACCAATAGCCAGAGTGTTTATGAGGAAGGTTTAGGTGCATAATTCGTTAAGGTTTTGTGTAAATTGGTTGAAATATGACGATGATTGTTAAATATGTTAATATTTTAAATTCGATGCAACAAACTGATGCAAATTTTGTAGGCATATATGTTCTACCCGTGCGAAGCCGGGGCGGGCTGTTAGTTTTTTATATTTATAAACGCCCTCTATTGTAGAACGGCGTAACTACGAAGACGTATTCGCTAAAGTTCAACAGATGGAGTTGTACAAACTACTTCTAACGCGTAGCGTGCATACGATTCTGAAGAAATCCAGACTAATATTATAAAGAGAAAACGTTTTTAAACGAGTTCAACTTTTGAGATGTCTAATCACGAAGCAAGTGCATCGGTTTCAATGTCGCAGAAAACATCGTTTGCGCGATGCTGGATCTCATACATTTAGGCAATATTTAAAGTAGAGCTATTAAAATCTACGCTAGCGCCATCTCTGGGTTTTATTTATCCTTACTAATATTATAAATGCGAAAGTAAGTCTGTCTGTTTGTTTGTCTCGCCTTCACGCCAAAACTACTGAACCGATTAAAATGAAATTTGGTACACAGATAGTCTAGAGCCCGAGAAAGGACATAGGCTACTTTTTAATGTGAAAAGTGGGTTGTAAGGGGTTGGGGATTAAGAGTTGCATGGAAGTATCGACATTTTTAAAGCTTAGAAGCTTGAAACTTATTTTTTTTGGCTGTGGTTTCGTTTCGATATAAATAAATATGACATTCAAAGTTTGTGAGGGGGGGGTATGGGTAGGGTAGGGGGAGTTGAGGGGGGGGGTAGGGGAGGGAAGGAAAGCTGGAGGGGAGGGGATGTGGAAGTGAGGGGAAGGAGAAGGGGAAGGGAGGGGAGGGGAGGTGGAAATTAGGGGAAGGGGAGGGGAGGGTATGTGAGGGGAGGAGGGAAGGGGGGATTAGCGTGGTACGGCGCGGTGTAGTTGGGATACGTATATGTCATATTAATTGTTAATGCTACCCAAAGACATTATTCCACGCAGACGAAGTCGCGGGCACAGCTAGTAGTAATATATTTTCAAACGACTTCCAAAAAGGAGGAGGTTCTCAATTCTTATGTATGTTTTTTTTTTGTATGTTTGTTACTCGATTGCTCCGTCGATTAGAAAAATTCGAAAGAGTGTTCACGGCACGTTGGCGTAAAGCATAGATTGCTTGACTTCGATGATCGCCGGTTTATATCCGAGCCGTGCACAATGCAATGTATGTTTCTATGTGCATTTATGTCCACAGGTGGTAGGAGCATTATATCGATGTCCCTACTGACTTGCTACCAAAAAGTTGCTTAGCTTACAACCATCAAGGAAAAATTCTCCCGCCATAACCTTACGGTGTTCCGGCAGGCGCAGCACACAGCCCTTGAGAGTCAGACCATTCTAGGCCTTACTAACGTGCTCACCATCTTCGATCACATCATCGCTTACCACCAGGCGAGATAGTGGTCAAACGCTAGACTATCACTAAAAAAAATTCCGACCTCCAATTGGCCAACTTCTTTACATAGTATAAAACTAAGTCGCTCCCGCTGTTTGTACGCTTAGATATTTTAAACTACGCAACGGATGTCACTGCAGTATTCATCAATAGATAGAGCAGTTCAAGAGGAAGGTTTATAACTAGGATTCAACGCGGGCAAAGCCGCGGAGTGCAGCTAGTCCAGATATCCTGACTAATATTATAAAAACGTTTGTAACTCTGTCACTCTGTATGTTTGTTACCTAAACGCCTAAAGCTTCGAGCATTTACCAATGGCGATGTTAACGTTGTAATCCGCAAACATTTTGTTCTGCCGATACTTACGGGGGACGAGGTAAACACGCATTGCACACGAACACATCACTCACTTTAACGATCCCGCACACTAGCTTGAAACACGCACACAGTATTAAAAATACAGTGTACTTACGCACGCTCATATGGCCAAAAATGGCTATATGGCCAGCAGAGGGGTACGCCTTGCGTTAACATCTCCATTGGTAAATGCTCGAAGGCCTAATAGACGATCCGATCGTACTGAAATTTAACACGGAGGTACTTTATAGCATGAGAATGAACATAGGATACCAAATCTTGGTGTACGTCGTAGATGGATAATTAAAAAGATGACTGACATTAAAATAACAATAATAATATGAGAAGGATAAAACTATACAATCACTAGTATGAGTGAGCGAGACAGACAACTTTTTTATCCTTCTCGCTTATGCCGTTTTATTGTTTGCCAACAGCTCTGCCCCCAGCTCTAGCGGCGCTCATTGGCTTTCACCCGGTGTCATATATAACCCGACCAAATGACGTTGTTAATTATATCTCATGGCTGGCATATGTATCACGTGTTCATCATGTTAGACGGGTTATATCTCTATAGCTATTTCATCGTATACGCCAAATTCTTCTCCATTTAATTTTCCCTCCACGGTGTACGTAAACGAAGTCGTTAGCTAGTCATATGTTAACCGACTTCACAAAGGACGTTCTCAATTAGTCGGTTTTTTTTAAATGTTTGATTACTCGAAGATGCCTGAACCGATTTGGAATATTCTTTTTCGTTTCAAAGGGTACAACTTCCCAGGTGGTCCCATTTAAATTTTACCGAAATCGGTCGAGCGGTTTTTTATATATCAACATTTGTATTACGATGCATTTGTATACTTCGATGACATGATACTGGCTGCTGGCTACTGTGACTAGCGCGACGTTTGAAGTCGGTCCTTTTAGTTTTTTAAACGATATTAAATTATAAATATTAACACATTTCCAGGTGAACACAGACAACGCAAAGAAATGGAACACATGGATAGAAAACCAAGAACAACAAACGTATTTTCTCAACACCTGGGTGTTTACTGAATGTTATGTGTACAGGAAGATTAGAGAGGGGTGTGAGTTGACGTAAGTATTTGTATCTTTGATATGCAGACTAGCACTTGACGGTTGTACCGATAGTTTCATAGTTTTGAACATTGTTACACACAATCCAAAATGTCATGGTACCGACGGCAGGCCTCCCTCACTCGCCCATAGATACTGCGATTTATACCTAAAATTTGGTCAACGCCGGCGGTACTATCTGCCAGTCGGTTGTCACTGCTCACGCGCGCGCAACGTATGTTATTTTTCAAATGACGGGATAACTGCGCATTCGTATTCTATATTAGAAACAATTTATGTTTTTCATAGTCATTTTGCGGGTTTGACAAAAAACAAGCATAACATTTTTCATTTTTTTATGCCAACGATACTAAAATGACAAAACGGCGTAAAATTCATTTCCTCGACTTCAAATTCGACTCTTAGTTAGGAATTTTGATGTTATTTTGTGAGGTAAATAAAAAGAATTCGTAAAATTTTTTTATTCATTGAGTCAACCCTTTAGTGTATCAGGCGCGCGCCGGTACATCGCGCGCTGAACGAAGTAATAACAACGCTAGGTCGAGCGCCTTAGACACATTTTTGCTTGTATTGTCTGAAATAATCGTTGGTATTGTGTTTTTGTAGGGGGTTTCGTATTATGCATTGGTGGCGCCATCTATTATAACTTTTTCGAAGTTAATCATTCGGAAGAAATCATTCCAGTTCTCAAATCCGACGATATCGCACCGTGGATTAATTGGCAGAGCACCTGGGCATGTTTCCCAACGGGTGCGGGTTCGAGTCCCGTCGGTACGGTCATATTAGTACATACGCGGCAGCCAGTGGGCTACAAGTTCAGTCATTAGCGTCACGCGCGTTCTCAATCGAACGCGCGCCTTTACTTTACTATTCAATCTGTTTTCTCACAACACTTACAACCTTACTGTAGTAAGAGATGTGATACAGACTCTCGCCGCGCGGACTTACGGTGAATTTTACGGTGCGCAACACGTGGTTCCTAGTTACTATTAGTTTATTCTGTGACGCAAATTCAAGGCCGTATCCGAGGCGTCTAGCGTATTTTGAACGTTACCGTCGTTATAACTAGGTTTAACCTCGCATTTTTGCTTGCAAGGAGTGCATCTTCTGTACTTGTACTATTAATTATTCTGTGGTAAGGTGAAATATTGGATTGTGTGTAACAATGTACAAAAATATAAAGTGTGTAACACTTCAAGAAGCATAATATTTAGTTCTTAGTTTTTTTAAAACATACCTAATTAATTTAATTTAGGGCTGATTTTTCAATTCTCAGAATAGCGGCCAGATAGTTACCAATGCGATATATTTATCTGCCCATGTAAACACCCGTATAAAACTTACGATTTTTCAATGTGCTTTTATCAGTCAGTTAGATATCTGTTGTCTTTTTGTAACTATCTTCACGCCAATAGTGTGGGAAAGAGATAATCTTACGCAGTGCTATAGATGTTAGAGCGAGAGCGACGATTTATAACTATTTGAAATTTTGACAAGGAGATTCTAAATTTAATTTTTAATTCGGCCAAGCAAGATTTTTTTTTGTTTTATTATGGCTCCGCATAATTAGTGTATTTAGCCAGTTTCTGGCCAATTGTATGGAGACTTAATGAAATTAAAAAAAAACTAATGACATAACGTCAAGATTTGTACATCAAAACTTGTCACAAACATAATTTATACCACAGAATAGTCTGCTATCTGAGGCACAAAGAGCCAGATAAATTAACTCCTCTGGTAAGCAACTTATTCCCTGGAATACCTCTATATGGGCCGATTTTTCAATTCTTAGAAGAACGGCCAGATAGTTACCAATGCAATATATTTATCTGCCCATATAAACTACCGTATAAAACTTTCGATTTGTCAATGTGCCTTTATCAGTCAGTTAGATATCTGTAGTCTTTTTGTAACTATCTTCACGCCAATAGTGTGGGGAAGAGATAATCTTACGCAGTGCTATAGATGTCAGAGCGAGAGCGAAGATTTCCAACCATTTGAAATTTTGACTCAAGGTGATTCTAAATTTGATTTTTAATTCTGCCAAGCACGATTTTTTAAATTTTTTTTTTGTTTTATTATGGCTCCGCACAATTAGTGTATTTAACCAGTTTCTGGCCAATTGAGTGTAGGCGAAATTAAATTAAAAAAAAATAATGACATAACGTCAAGACTTGACGTCAAAACTTGTCACAAACTTAATTTATACCACATAATAGCCAGCTATCTGAGGCACAAAGAGCCAGATAAAAATTAACTCCTCTGGTAAGGATTTTATTCCCTGGATTACCTCTATCTGGTATAAACCCTATGTTGATAGACATAGATGGCGCTAGTAAACGAGCCCCGTCTTTCTAGATCGCGACCAAATCAAATATTCTTGGTAATATTAATTAATCAAATGTATGAGGTTGAAATTGAGGTTGAATTCGTCTGTATGTTTTTTTTTGTGTGTATGTAACGCGATTACTCCGTCAATTGTGAACCGATTAGAATGATTATTTTTGTAATCGGTAGGGTACGTTTTCGAGGTGTTGGCATTGTAATTTCATAGAGATCTGATAAGTATCTCCAGAGTAAAGAGGGCAATAATGGTTGCAACATTTTAATGGTTAAAAGTTAATTGATAAAAAGAAATATCGATAATTTTATTGGTTAAAAATATTAGTTAATATTATTCGAGTAGGTTTGTTTTTTTTCATTTTCGACTCCCACACACTTATCGAAATGAATCCATATTATTGCCGGAGGTATTCCGTCTCAGTATTTTTAAAAACTACTTTAGTTTTCCACTACACAACAACACAAAATAAGTAATAGTACAAAAACAACAACTTTATTATCTAATAAAAGTAACCATAACCACAGAGAGTACTAATAGCTTTAACTCATTCCATACACTACAGTTAATTGTTTAAAATACCACTTCACTTTGTCACAGAATAATGAATAGTACAAACTTTGTTAAGAATAAAAATATCGAAAACATCGATTAACTTATTCCATACACTACAGTTAATTGTTTAAAATATCGCTTCACTTTGTTAAGAATAAATTTATCGGAAACATCGACTCGGTTGAAAACAACATGTTCGAACTTCACTCCGGTCATCGTATAATATATCAATTTTCGAATATGTTCCTTATCTATTACCGTTTAAAGCTTAAATTTAAGTGCATAAAAATGGGTTAGTTCGTGATTCGCAAGGCGACGTCATTATGAGTTGAAGTTGATATAATATTTTTATTCGTTCATTTTAATTTTCTTTATTGAATGTTATGGTTAATTTTGATTATTAGTTTATTTTAATGGTTGATAGTTATATTCATCATTTCTACTCCAGAGATATCATTTCTACTCCAGAGATATGACGATAAATGTCTCAAACTTGCTACTGAAATTGACTCGCGGAGCATAAAAGTAGGTTGTTTTATTTTTAAACTATCTTAATTGTATAATATTAGTCTGGATGTACTAGCCCCGCAAGTTCATATTGCGATTGGCGGCCATCTTGGTGACGTAGTCGACGTCACACCGTCAGTACCGTTCGCAAGGTCAGCCCGCGCTTACGTGCTTACGCGCATCGAGTACTTGTTATAGCTTTTTGTTTTTGTTATCCTGTTTTATTGTTTTTGAGTTTTGTTACCTGTTACCCGTTAAAATGAGTAAGAAATTAATTAACAGTCGTGCTCGTGAAATGATAATTAAAGTGGACAATTATTTTTAAAAGAGAAAGAAGTCCCTAAGTTAGTTATCCAAAATATAAACTGTGCCTTAAAAAGTGCTTCGAACACTACATTTATTTACATTTATTTTATAACATTTTTTTGCTATCTGTACTTTTTTGCGACGGATGACGTCACGCAGCTGTAATTGTGACAAGGTTCCATCGCAATATCAACTTGCGGGGCTAGTACACAGATCATTTGTATTTTTTGCAGCAAAGGTCTTCAAAACTTCGATCCGTTCTCCGAACAAAAGGAGCAATCGTTCTCGTCGGCATTAGAACCCATGTGCTTAGTGGCTGACAAGCTGGTCTCAATGCTAGAACCCAGTGAAAAGGACAAACGGAAAGCTGACTTCCAGACTTTATTGAAGGTATACCACTGATTTTTATCAACCGACTACCAAAAAAGATGTTCGCATCTATACGGAACCCTATTACTGAGACTCCGCTATCCGTCTGTCTGTCTGTCTGTCTGTCTCTCCGTCTGTCACCAGGCTGTATCTCATGAACCGTGATAGTTAGACGATTGAAATTTTCACAGATGATGTATTTCTGTTGCCGCTATAACAACAAATACTAAAAACAGAACAAAGTTAAAAATTAAACGGGGTCCCCATAAAAAAAACGTGTTATTACTATAGCGCCATCTATGAACGATTGTTTACAGTAGTTTTCAACCTTTTTCATGACTCGACGCGACCCCCTCAGAATGAAAAAAAAAATTCAACCTACTTGCACTGTTTATAATCTGTATTTTGTTATATTTTTGGCTTCTGCCCGCGGCTTCGTTCGTGTGGCCTACAGGAAACAAATAACATAGTTTTCTTTTGAAACAGATATTATAAGCACTCTCAATCACAACACCTACTACTTACTACTTACACTTACTGCTCTTTAATTAATATTTTCTTTAAAATTGTATTTTCAAACTTTGTTTTTTTTTTCTTTTACTGAGGCTTCGCGACTCCCCGCGATCCCCTTATAGAGGCATCGCGACCCCCCAAGTGGTCGCGACCTCGCGACCCACACGTTGAAGAACACTGGTTTATATTATTATATTTACGTTCACTTAGTTGGTGTTAGAAGTTCGTTAAATATTCGTTAGATGGCGTTGTAGTAAATAATCATGTTTAGTATTGACACGGTATTTATATATATCGATGTTAAAACTATGTACTTAATTTTTCCGGAAAATTTTGTTCAATCTGAACCCTACGTGTGCGACTCCGACTCGCACTTGGCCAGTTTATTTATTTGTATGTTTGTTACGCGATTAATCCATCTATAGGGAAGATGCAATATTTGTTTTTAAAGATAAAGATAAAGATCGTTTATTTGTTCAAACATGAGTATGCATACAATAATAATAATACCCCTCTCCCCTCCGTGCGGCGACAAAGATCGGACGATTTTTCATCATTTACAACATATCATAAGAGACGCTTCTGTAAGTTACCATAATGCATCGTACCCCGCCAGCTACACCGTGCGTTAAGCAACATCCATCGGACTCGGATGCATCTGCGAGGAGCGATCCTAATTACCGTGAGCAAAATATAGCAAGACACAAACGCCGTAGAGTCTCCGGCGAAAATATAAATGATTCGTTTAGTTCATTGAAGAAAGACCTGATGGAGTCGATTGATTCAAAATTTGACAAATTAAACGCAAACATGAAAGGTCACAGTGAAGAAGTCACCAAAGCATTAGAATATATGACATCAAAATATGATGATATGCAGGAAAAATACAACGAATTATTACAAGAGAGGAAAGTTGATAAGGAGTATATTCAAGAGTTGGAAGACAGATTGGAATCTGTAGACGAAATAAATCGGGCTTTCACAGTTGAGATTAGGAATATACCCCGAAAAGCTACTGAGACCAAAGCTAATCTAGCCGAACTTGCAGTAAATCTTGGCAAAGCGATTAACCTGAATATAACCAAGTCGGAAATACAAGATTCTTACAGAGTGAACACTCAATCCAAAGGAGACCCACCTCTACTAGTGAAGTTAACCACTGTTATCAGGCTTGCCGCCGACTCCGATTTATATATCCGAACACTTGACAGCCAGAACCCGTAGGCTGTTTTTTCTTGCAAGGGACTTTGCAAAATCTCATAACTACAGGTTCTGTTGGTGCGCCCATGGTAGAATATTTCTACGAAAGGCGGAAGGTGGTCCTCCAATACTTATCAGGGAGGATAAGCAACTGGAGGATCTCAAACATCAGGAAGGACGGAGTAGCGGACAGCCTGGTTAAAGTGTCTAACTCGATTCTATTATTCTGCTTCTTGTTTTTCTCGTTGTGCTTAGTATGTTTTTCTATTTTCACGTTAAACACTATTTCTTTGCGTTCCAACAGCTCTTACACATTATACCCACTGAACACACACACATTTAATACTCATTACTTACTCATTACTCATTTAATATCCAGATTCGTCTTTTTCACAAAAAAACATGAACTATTTACTTTTCCATAGCTACATATTACTATATGTTACTGTAAAATCTTACAAACTATACAGACGAAATCTATCCGTATTCCTTCAGTAAACACATATTACCGGCAAAATAGTTTCATATGGCGAGCAAGCAGCAACTTCAATGAGTTAAGTCAACTTTATGATTTTGATTTATTTTGTACCAGTGACGCGACTGTAAGACGGCGGTTGTGTGCTGAATTTTTTTTTTTCATGATCAAATAGTATTTTTTGTGAATAGTGTATTTGCTGAGTTTTTCTTTTCAAAATCTATAAGTATTTTTATTGTTTCTATATTTATATTGTTACTCGTATGTATTACTTAATGTTTATGCTCACATTTTTTCATACCAAATAAATAGAATAAATAAAATAAATAGAAAGAAGGGACGAGTGTTACCTTTTATAACTAATTATGGATAAGCAATCCATACTGACGGATTTAGATTCCTATACAATTTCAAAATCTTTTCAGTGTCAGACACATGAAACAGACACATAAATATTTGAAGTTCGGAATTATTTACCTCGATCGAATCAAAAACTCTCACTGGTTTGCCAAAACATTCGCAGCATAGATAAAAATTTGCCGCAAATGAAACCACTACTCGCTCAGTTAAGTATCGATATTGATATAATCATACTTACTGAATGCTGGCTTAAAAAACTAGATTTTATCCCCCCACTTAATAATTTCAATGCCTATTCGTCAAAAATTAACAAATCGCAAAACGAAGGTGTCGTTGCGTATATCAGAGAAGATTTACTCACCACTGTTTTTGAGCCAATTGATTTTGAGGCAAATTGTCTTGTAATAAAAATTGGAAGTGACACGGCCATCATAGCAATTTACCGTTCCCCATCGTACCGCTCCCTAGAAAACTTTTTCTCCTCTATAGACAAAATATTGAAATCACTAAAGTCTTTCAAAAACTTGATTCTTCTCGGCGATATAAATATTGATATTGCATCCAACAATGCCATAACTACAAATTGCAATGAATACTTAGATTTGATGGCACATAATGAACTTCTTCCCACTCATGTTTTTCCTACGCGTGGATCTAGCTGCCTCGATCACATATTCCTCAAAACGAACTTAGAAGCTACCTCACTAGTTATTGCAACCACTATCACTGACCACTATACTGTAGTATTGGCTCTAAAAAATCACCAACAAAATAAACTTAAATGCAAACATAGTACGGTGATTGATTACGGTAATATTTCTCATACCTTAAACAAAGAAACTTTACATAGCATTTTTGATTGTACTGACGTTAATGAAGCAACAAATATATTGGTATCGGAATTAAAACGTGCTATCGACGCTAATTCAAAAACCAGAAAAATTCCTTGCCGAATAAGATTAAAAGAACCTTGGTTGACTCCTGGATTGCTTCGTTGCTTAAAACATCGTGACAAACTTCACCAAAGTTTAAAGAATAACCCTGACAATAAGACCCTAAAAATTACATACAAAAGATATCGAAATTATTGTGTTGAGATATTGAAAAAAGTTAAGGAAAACCATGACAAAATTGAAATAGAAAAGGCTGGCGGAGATAGTAAGCAGACTTGAAATGTTATCAAGAACATTGCACAATTTAAAATAAAAGAAAAAGCACAGATCAGCATGAGCGAGATCTGATTGCTCTCAAACAAAACCCATACGAATTTCTTAACTATATAAATAATTTT
This sequence comes from Cabera pusaria, assembly GCA_954871355.1. Lineage (NCBI taxonomy): Eukaryota > Metazoa > Arthropoda > Insecta > Lepidoptera > Geometridae > Cabera > Cabera pusaria. The sequence continues at coordinate 3,051,860 of OX940910.1, forward strand.
TTTGCCAATATTGGGAAAAACCTAGCACATGAAATATTGACAAAAAATTAAAATGCTAAATCATTAGGTTCACCACCTTCTGGTTACAGCATAAGTCATTCCTTTGGCCTTCTGCCTACCGATACTTCTGAGATCAAAACAATCATTGACAGTCTTAAGAGTACTTGCGCCATGGGCCATGATGGAATTCCAACATTAGCACTTAAATACCTTAAGAAAGACATCGCACCGTACATAACTCATATCTGTAATCTTAGCTTTACCAGCGGTGTCTTTCCAAAGACGTTTAAAACTACTATCATCATACCAATTCATAAGGGAGGAGACAGAGACAGTATCAATAATTATCGCTCAATCTCCTCTATTCTTTCAGCTTTATCGAAAATTTTGGAACGTCTCCTTAATAATCGGCTCACTAAATATCTTACGAAACATAAAATTATTTCGGATAATCAATTCGGCTTTGTTTCTGGCAAGTCAACTGAAGATGCAGTGTCTCAATGACAATCCTCCAATTTTGGCAATATATTGGACTGCTAATAAAATATTATAATTATTTACCGCATGCAATTAACATTATACACTTTATATTTTTTTTACATATTCAAAGTCAAAGTCAAAGTCAAAGCATTTATTCAGTATATGGGCAAATTAAAAATTAGCACTTACACACGTCAAATAACATTAAATAGATCATATTCAACAAAAAATATAGATATAACAAAAACATAACGCTTTGAATTTACAAAAAAAAAACAAAGGTATTGAGCCATTCAGCTTTCATCTAGACGTCGAACGTCACACTTAAAACACATGTTTAATTCCCCTTATTAATGTAGGGTTGCCAACCGTACCATTACGTGCACCCGCAACCCAGTGCATGTTTCAGTACTTCAGACAATTTTTATCCAAAAAATTGTGAAATAATGAAACATAATAGATAAATAAAACGCAGACTAATTGCAGTACAAATCATGTTCCGAATGGAACTGATTGTCCGACTATCAGCCGCATATTGTACGTTACCACACGGAAGGAAGACGTTGGCAGCTGTAACACAGGTGCGACCTAGCACGGCTGCCAATGATCAACTTGTACCTACCTAGCTGAACGTTGTACATTTTATTTATATTACAGTTAGCTATAAGGTGCTGTATTTTTGATATTGTGATTTTTGATGGAATAAATAAATAAAAAATAAAAAAAAACTAATTTTGCATGCAAGTTGGTCACAAGGTCGAGGATTCATACATGTTTGAGCCATTATGGCGTACAAATTCGTAAACATTTTACATACTTAATACAAACATATATTATTATAGAATTACAGTAGTTCAATAAAATTTGGAATATTTTAGTAATTGCCGTATAAAAAAAACTAGTTTATAAAAAAATTTATTTTTCTTTTATTTTCAAGAATAGTACACCCATCATTTTTTAGGGTTCCGTACCTCAAAAGGTAAAAAAGGAACCCTTATAAGATCACTTTCTTGTCCGTCTGTCTGTCTGTCTGTTTGTCTGTCTGTCCGTGTCTCACCACCGATGTTCTCAGGAACGGGCGGACCTAGCAAGTTGAAATTTATACCAAATACTGATGTCTATAATCCCTATTAGGTGTATAAAAATCAAGGTCCTGAGTCAATACGATAAAAAGATATGGGCAAATTTAGATTTTCGCGAAAAATTGTAAATACCAAAATAAACTATATTATAAACTTTTTTAAATTTCGGAATTTTTCCTTTACTTGTGCTGTAAGATCTTGCTTTTAACCAAAATTGACAATTCTAGGTCAACCGGAAGTACCCTATAGGTTTTGGGTCGAAAACCTATAGGGTACTTTTCGTTGACCTAGAATCATGAAATTTAGCAAGCAAGATCTCTCAGCACAAATAAAGGAAAAATTCCAAAAAAATAATTAAGTTGACATTTTTTTTCCATACGCCTCAGAAGTATAACTTCTAACGCGTGTACATAAGTACACACACTCTTTTTTTTTCGTTTTGTTAACGATATTAAATTATAAATGCATTTAATTAAAACACTATAACGTTGCCCCTTCCAGCTTTGTCTATGGTCTAACAAATGCGACTTGTCTCTGTCGGCGGGCGCGCCTGTCACCCTGGAGGGTACCACCGGGGAGGGCGGGGCCGGGGTCGACCCTTGGCAGATGATCATACAACTTAAAGATAAGGTTAGTATCGTATCGTATCAAAATCAAATCTATTTTGTTAACCGACTTCAAAAAAAGGAGGAGGTTTCTCAATTCGACCGTATATATGTTTTTTTTTTATGTTTGTTCGCGGATAACCTCGTCGTTTCTATACCGATTTTGATTATTATTTTTTTGTTGGAAATGAGATATCCCAAGTGTGGTACCATGGTAATTTTATCGAGGTCTGATAATTATCTCCAGAGATATAGAGATAGACACCTCAAAATTTGTACTGAAAATGAATAGCGCGGCATTGAAGTCGGTTCTTTTTAGTTTTTTAAACGATCTTATTTTGTCGTTGATAAATCGATGAACGCCGGCTGCATGCACGAAAAATGTCCCGTTACGCTCATTGTACGTATGCACCGATTTCATTCATGTTTTGTTGTAGATTGTGAATTGTGAATTAGAAATCATTACAGTTTTCAAATCCGACGACAGATGTTGCACTGCGTAAATCAAATATTATGTTTCTTTAAAGTGTTTCACACTTTATATTTTTGTAAATTGTTAAACACAATCCAAAATTTCATCGTACCGACGGGACTTGAACCCGCAACCTCCGGAATAACATGTTCCGGTGCTTTGCCAATTAAGCCACGGTGCGAAGTATCGTTACGACGAAATTAGTGGATTGCATTTGTTAACCCAATTATGCATTGGTGGCGCCATCTATGACTACTTATTACGTAAGTTAATCATTCGGAAGACATCATTACAGTTTTCAAATCCGACGACAGATGTTGCACTGCGTAAATCAAATATTATGTTTCTTTAAAGTGTTTCACACTTTATATTTTTGTAAATTGTTAAACACAATCCAAAATTTCATCGTACCGACGGGACTTGAACCTGCAACCTCCAGAATACCATGTTCCGGTGCTTTGCCAATTAAGCCACGGTGCGAAGTATCGTTACGACGAAATTAGTGGATTGCATTTGTTAACCCAATTATGCTTTGGTGGCGTCATCTATGACTACTTATTACGTAAGTTAATCATTCGGAAGAAATCATTTATGAACACCAATGTTTTGTTATGACGTTGTCACGTTTAACTATCGTCCGTAAACCAACTTTACAACCATTTTTTTTTTTAATTTAGTTGCTCAATTCCCATATATATATATTGTTATGTTTGTTCGCGGATAACTTCGCCGTTTATGAACCGATTTTGATGATTATTTTTTGTAACAAAGTAGATATCCCAAGGATGGTACCATTGTAATTTCATCGAGATGTGATAAGTATCTCCAGAGATATGGAGATATACACCACAAACTTGGTACTGAAAATTAATAGCGCAGCATTTGAAGTTGGTTCTTTTAGTTTTTTTAAACTATTTTATTGTTTAATAATTAAAACAAATTTAATTTTACCATCTTCATCATCAGCCCATCTCTGTCCACTGCTGGACATAGGCCTCTCCTATAGCACGGCACTGAGCTCGATTTTCAGCTCTCTGTTTCCAACCGCTGCCAGCCAACTTGCGTATATCATCGCTCCACCTAGCTGGAGGTCGTCCTACACTACGTTTACCGAGCCGTGGTCTCCACTCTAGAACACGTCTACCCCAACGGTTATCGGCGACAGATGTGACCAGCCCACTGCCACTTCAGTTTGCTAATCCCTTGAGCTATGTCGATAACTTTGGTTCTCTGTCGGATGACTTCATTTCGAATTCGATCCTTCAGAGAGACTCCGAGCATAGCACTCTCTATAGTCCGCTGAGCGACGATACAATACAATAACTGTTTATTGATCAACAAAAATAATTACAAATTGTATATACTATGTAATAAAAGGGAGGGGAAAGGTTTGAGGGAATGGTCGACATCGTCGAATCAATTCCAGCCAAGCACCGATGGATTTTTATATCGAAAAATGTATGTGCGATTTTCACAGTGGCCCTCCGATGAAGGGAAAACATAGTTAAGCAACCCCCAACCCCCGCATGGTGGTAGGACACTATCTAAAGTCCGCCTGGCCAGCTACCACCCTCAAGTTAGAAAATCTGTCGCCAAAACATCTAATGTGTTCCGGCAGCTATCCTTGATAGCCAGTTCCCATTCTAGGCCTAGCGCGCTACCATCCTCGACCGCATCATCACTTCCCAACAGATGAGATAGTGGTCAAACGCTAGCCTATGGAGGTAAAAAAAAGTAAAACAGTAGGCAATACAATCGGCGGTCTTATCGCATACAGCAAAATTGCCTTTTTTCAATCGACTTCCAAAAAAGAGGAGGTTCTCAACTCGTCAGTATGTTTTTTTTTGTATGTATGTTACGCGATTACTCCGTCAATTGTGAACCGATTTAAATGATTCTTTTTTTTAATCGGTAGGGTTCGTTTCCGAGGTGCTCCCATTGTAATTTCATCGAGATCTAATTAGTATCTCCAGAGATATGACGATAAACGTCTCAAGCTTGCTACTGAAATTGACTCGCGGGGCATTGAAGTCGGTTGTTTTAGTTTTTAAATCTTAATGTTTTATGTAATGTATTTTAAGTTCTAACTAAAGTTTTATTTTTCCAGCTATTAGTCGACGACTCGGGCAAAATAGCAGACACAGTGGTCACAAAAGCTCTGGCGTTAGCTAAGAAAATCGAAGATGTACGTATATAACCCACTATCAATGTCGTTTTACTATATATATATTACTGTCAGACTTGACAAATTCAATTTAAGGCTTAAATATTCCAAATCGCCAAGTTTTGTTTTAAAGTTGAAGTTTTTCTCTTTTATTTTCTTACAGAATACAGTTTTCAAAGCGAAATGCAGTTGTCATAGATTGGCTACTTTAGCGAAAATGCCACTTTGCCTCGAGGTTAAATTTGAATATATTATACTTTAGTACTTTGTTGTAGTATTTCGTAGTATTTGTTATGGTAGATTTAGATATTTTTTTATAAAATTAAAAAGCAACGGGTTGCACTCCGGGAGTGCCGACAGAACTGAAAACTTGAACATAAACGTTGTGTATTAGGTCTACTCTTCCTCCGTCTTACGAATTTTCGATCAGGTCACGTGTCCTGACACAAGTTTAACATTTTTTACCCATCCTAAAAAGTTCACAATGCTGCTAAAGAAGTTTTCATTTCAAAAAAAGTTTACAATCAATGTGTGTTACACATTACTAGTATTCTTGTTAACCCCTCCAACTAAGCTAAATATGCTTGTGTCTGGAGTGGGTTCACGTCAATAGTGCAATGGGTGGGGATCGAACTCACGACCTCTCGATCGCCGGGCTGATGCCATTTTACACATTATTACATCACACTGAATCAGCGTCCCTAATTAAGGGTGGGCGTGGCCACTATTCAGCGCCCAAACTCACTAAGTGTTATTTCACTGAACCTATTATATAGGCGGACTTAGTTATCTCTTGCTCCCTAATTAGGTACCTGCTCCCTGATTCAGTGTGGTGTTTTACCTCTTTTGGCCGTTGGACTATGATTATGATGCCGTTTAGATATGTCAAGGATTTCGGGTGATTTTGATTTCCTTTGGAACATTGTTGTATTTGTTATGGTAGATATTATAAATTAAATATTTTTAGATTTCTAAATCATAAAATGTATATGCACTTAATTGTTAGTGTTTTAAATTTAAATGTACATATGAAATATTTATTATAGTTTAAAAACTAAAATAACCGACTTCCATGCCCCGCGAGTCAATTTCAGTAGCAAATTTGTGACGTTTACCGATATATCTCTGGAGATACTTATCAGATCTCGATGAAAATACAATGGGACTGGGATATGTACCTATTTTGGTTCCTGTTTCCTTGCCGGTGTTTGTGTTTCCCGATAGCTACAACCCGGGGGTCTTCAAATCGCGAGTGAACAGGTATCTACTAGGTAAGCGTGCTACATCATCGACCGCATCGTCACTTAACATCAGGTGAGATAGTGGTCAAACGCTTGCCTATCTAGCATAAAAAAACCCTACCAATTAAAAAAAAAATCAAATCGGTTCAACATTGACGGACTACCTAATCGCATAACATACATACAATAAAAACAGGCCAAGTGCAAGTCGGACTCGCACTAGTAGGGTTCCGTACCACACTACAGTATTTTATAAAATCGAGCAAAAAATACCACTATCATTTTTCGCCAGCAAAAAATAATAATTAATAAACATTTTATTTCTTATAACGCCATCTACCGTCTAACAAAGGAGTTAGGGATCGACATTTCAATATAACGCCATCTATGGGACGTTTACCTAACTAAGCGTTCATAGATGACGTCAAATGCCGAAGAAAACACGTTTCTTGTATGGGGACCCTCTATTATTTTTAACTTTATTCTGTTTTTAGTAGTTGTTGTTATAGCGGCAACAGAAATACATCATCTGTGAAAATTTCAATTGTTTAACTGTCACGGTTCATGAGATACAGCCTGGTGACAGACGGACAGATAGACATACAGACAGACGGACTGCGGAGTCTTAGTAATAGGGTCCCGTTTTACCCTTTGGGTACGGAACCCTAAAAAAAGACATACAGACGAATTGAGAACCTCCTCATTTTTGGAAGTCGGTTGAAAAAAGACAATCCGTTTAGAACATCCAAAAATAAGTAGTTTGAAAGAGTATTAGAATTTATTAATTGTAGTAAAATTAGAATCATACTTACCATAGAAGAAATAGAGAAGCCCCTATGGCGTAAAGGATAGATGACTTTACTAAGCGAGATGTCGCCAGTTCAAATCCTCGCACAGGTGTTTGTCTACAGGTGGTTGGAGCATATTATATCTATGTTCCGTCTGACTTGCTACCAAAAAGTAGCTAATTACTATCAAAAGAAAATCTCCCGCCATAACCTTACGGTGTTCCGGCAGCACACAGCGCTTGAGAGTCAGAGTATTCTAGACCTAGCCAGGCCTGTCGCACTCCGCGCTGTAGCTATGAAACTACAAGTAGTTCCGCGCACCCTCTCGGGTGCAAGTTCAGTCAGTTAAGTGTCACGCGCGCTCTCGATCGGCCGCGCGCCTTACTTGTACCTACCTCATTATTATATTCCTTGCTTACGATATTAACATACAAAAATATTATTCAGTATGTCTAAACGAAGGGCTACAAAGCATTGCGTAGCATACGTTTATACATACTTATACGTTTTTACATACTCATTTTCAATTGAACGTAGAACTTTATTTTCTACCGACTTTCCAAACAGAAGGAGGTTCGTCTTTGTGTGTATGTTACGCGATCACTCCGTCAATTGTGAACCGATTTGAATGTTTTTTTTTTAATCGGTAGAGTTCGTTGCCAAGGTGGTACCATTGTAATTTTGTCGAGATCTGACGAGGGTCTCCAGAGATATGACGATAAACGTCTCAAACTTGCAATCGAAACTGACTCGCGCGGCATGGAAGTCGGTTGTTTTAGTTTTAACTATCTTAATTAAACTATCACATAAACTATCTTAATTAAAGTATAACTGTAGTACTTTTATCCTACCTCGACATTAAACATGAATGTAGCACTTTAAATATACTCATTACATTGTTCTACCTTAAAGTATTCTGCTAGCAATTAAAGGCTTCAATAAGTTATCTTATAATTTTCAACCCTATAGGAGAGGCCGCGAGTTGACCGAGTTATTCAGACTCTCGCTGTGCGGACTTACGGTGCATTTTACTGTGCGCAACACCCGGTTCATAGTTACTATTAGTTGATACTGTGACGCAAATTCAAGGTCGCACTCGAGGCGTGAAGCGCATTTTGAACGTTACCGACGTTGTAACTAGGTTTAATCTCGCCTTTTTGCTCTCAGGGAGTGCGATTTCTGTACTTGTACTATTCATTATTCTGTGACCTAGCGTGTCCAGCCTAGTTCAACTTTTTACATTTATTTTTGACGTGACAACGTCTTATTAATCGATGAACGCTAGGCTTGTTCCTGCACGGTAATTAAAAAGATCGCTCCGAACTAGTACATTCTTTCAGCTGTACTAGATCGGACTTCTAGTACTATTAGTACAGTAGGTCATAATTACTCAATTGAAAATAGTCCCTATGACTGTTACGATAATGTTCAAAATAGCTGTTGAAAATAGCATAGAGTGCATCTCACTCGTTCGTTCACTAGTTACGCTCACTCATTCGTTCATCGTCCTTTTCATTCCGTGAGCATTACTAAATGTACTATGTACTAGTAGACTTACGGAATAGTTCATTCTAGTTCAGTGTCGAGAATTCATTCATATTAGTAATAAGTACATGAACTACACAAGGCTAGTGAACGCCGGCTGCATGCACGAAAAATGTCCCGTTACGGTCATTGTCCCGTTACGTTCATTGTACGCATGCGCCGATTTCATCAATGTTTTGTTGTAAGATTGTGATTATGAACATAATCAATGAAAGCCGGCTGCATGTACGAAAAAGTGTCCCGTTACGCTCATTGTACGCATGCGCCGATTTCATCAATGTTTTGTTATGACGTTGTCACGTTAAACTATCGTCCGTAAACAAACTTTACAGACAACCAATTTTACAAGATTTTTTTTATATCTTGCTAACTGCACCCCGCGGCTTTGCCCGCGTTTAATCCTACTTATAAACCTTTCTCTTGAAGCCCTCCATCTATTGGTGAAAACTGCTTTAAAATCCGTTGCGTAGTTTAAAAGATCTAAGTGTACAGACAGCAGGAGCGAATGTGGTTTATACTATGTAAATATATACATTAGTCTGCTCTGGGCAAATTGAAATGTTATTTTGATTTGAAGGGCTGAGGGGAGGGTTTTAATTTTATTTTTATTACGTATAGGCTAGCGTTTAACCTCTGGAATGCTTTGTCAAGCATATTTGCGAAATACTCTGAACTTGAGTATATTTGACTAAGCGCTTACAGTAGTTCGCAAATATACTTGACAAAGCATTCCAGAGGTTAACCACGTGCTATCTCGCGTGGTGGTAAGCTATGATGTGGTCGATGACGGTGAACACGCTAGGCCCAAAATACTCTGACTCTTGAGAGTATATTATTCCTTGTATTTTAGTCCTTGAGGACTGTGTGCTGCCGGAACACTTTAAGGGTAATGGCGGCAGATTTTCCCCTCGATGGTGGTAAGCTACTTTTTGGTAGCAAGTCAAGCGGAATATCGATGTAATATGCTTCTACCAGTTGGTATATTTTTAAATAAAGTATAATTGTACATTTCAGCCACCCTGTGACCCCCCCGCCCCCCCTCCAGAAGCGAAGGAGGGGGCGGAAGCTGAGGCGCCCCCGCCACCCATACCTTGTCCGGCTAAAATGGTCATACCTCAGGCTCTTATGTTTGGTGAGTATACTGAATTTACTTGCTGTCCCCCGCAGCTTCGCCCGTGTTAAATACTTCTTTCATTAACCGACTTCACAAAAGGAGGAGGTTCTCAATTCGTCGGAATCTTTTTTTTTAAATATTTATGTTCACCGATTACTTGAAGACAGCTTCGCCCGTGTTAAATACTTCTTTCATTAACCGACTTCACAAAAGGAGGAGGTTCTCAATTCGTCGGAATCTTTTTTTTTAAATATTTATGTTCACCGATTACTTGAAGACAGCTTCGCCCGTGTTAAATACTTCTTTCATTAACAGACTTCACAAAAGGAGGAGGTTCTCAATTCGTCGGAATCTTTTTTTAAATATTTATGTTCACCGATTACTTGAAGACGCCTGAACCGATTCGGATTTTTTTTTTTTGTTTCCCAGTTGGTCCCATTTAAATTTTTACGAAATCAGTCTAGCCGTTTTTCATATATCAATATTTGTATTACGACGCATTTACTTATCTCGGCGATTTACTACTAACTACTGGCACAGATTATGTAATAGTTACTACGTTTACTGGCTACTTTGACTAGCGCGACGTTTGAAGTCGGTTCTTTTAGTTTTTTAAACGATCTTAAATTATTTATTTCAAAATTTCTTTCGTAAAATCCTTTCTTGAATAAAAAAACAATCGTAGTAGATAACATTTAACATCGTACATAACGAAAAAACCGACTTCACATGCCGCGATAGTCTAAGTATTGGCTAGTTATAATCATGTCATCAAGATATACAGATTTGCTTATATTATTTATCTTCTTTATTATTATTATTATTATTTATCTTATATTATTTATTTTTCGTTCCTTTAATCAGGCACTTTATTTAAAAAAAGGGATTTCCTTTATATTTGGGGTATGAACCCAAAAGCTTAAATTTAGCTTATTTTTAACTGACTTCAAAAAGGAAGAGGTTTCTCAATTCAACCGTATATATACAGTGTGGAAATTAAACTCAGGCCCTGGAGGGAAACTACTTTAAATCCTTAAGCTAGCTCATTTTACTTAAAGGAGACATTCCTTTATATTTGAAAAGAAACAAATCTGCATTAAAAGATTTTTTAAAACTCGCTTGCTTCGCCCGGGACTCGAACCAACTAAAATTTTAAAAAATAAACACTCTTTATTTTATTATACTAATCGGTAGTATTAATATTCAGGATAAAGTTTCTCTAACAAACATTAGGTCTTAAAAATAAAAATAATCGTTAAATCTAACATCAACTTTATTTTACTATCAATTTTGTAACACTTATTATTTAACTGATAAATTGTTCGAAATGAGCCCCGTCGTTCCGGCTACACAACATTAGTCGCCGTTGAAATTCATTTCTTGTAGCCTTCAGCAAAGTGTTGTGGTGTATGCCCCTAATAACATTTTCTATCGCAATCCTTAGCTCTTGAACGGTTTCATAGCAAGTTTCATAAACAACATTTTTTACATGACCCCATAAAAAGAAGTCCATGGGCGTCACCAAAATTCTTAGGTTTGGAAATAGACAATAAAATGACATGGAAACAACACATAACATTAGTAACAAATTAAACTACGCTTTTAATTAAAAAACGCAATTTTCATATGCATTATATAAACTGAAAAAAATTTCAAATCTGTCTACTTTACTCACAGCATATCATGGCTTTGTAGCATCGACCCTAAGGTATGGTGTTATATTTTGGGGCTATTCTAGTGATAAATTAAAAATTTTCAGAGCGCAGAAAAGATGCATTACATCTATGTGTAATCTTAAACAAACAGACTCCTGTAAAGATTATTTTATTAGGTTAAAAATATTAACTTTCCCATGTGTGTACATAAGCGAAGTAGCACTTTTTGTCAAAAAAAATCCTGAACGTTTCATAAAATTTGATGCTGGTAGTAGACGAGAAAATAAAATTAGAAATCATGCCTATAAAACCCAACTATTGAAAAAAAGTGTATTCTGTATGGCACCATTAATCTATAACGCTATTCCTCACTCAATTCGAGACATCATTAATGTTCATATCTTTAAAATAAAGCTAAATGAATTTCTTATCATCAAGGCGTACTATTCTGTTGACGACTTTTTTAAAGATAACAATGTGATTCTAAATTTTTAATTTTTGACATATCGATGTTATTATTATTCATTTATTCAATCTAACTCACGGGTCGTACACGCCCGGTCTTTTGGAGGGCATTGATGGAGCCGAAGCCAACATCAAGAGGCCCTTTACAATGTTTACTTAGGTATTATTAATTGATGAGGAGGAGATATGGGAAACTATATTATAAAAAGATGGTACATTATATTATGAGACTATTGGGTGAGCTGATTAATGTCGGATTGCTGGTCTATGGGATGAGGTACGGCACCCGCCAATTATGCCTCATTACAAAATATTTAGGCGGGTGGTGACTTGCCACCCACTGAATGGACCCCCCATAAAGGCGGACCGTTATGTCGGCGCCGAGGGGCAACATTGGCGTGGATAGCTAAGGGTGTTGAGAGGTGTGCTGCACTTTCACTAAACGCTACTAGCGGCTTTATGCCTTTAACACTTCCACCCTGGAGCTTAGGTCTTAGCTCTTGCGATTCCCACCACCGGCCGGCCGGTCAAGGCAAGCCGGGTGTCAGAGGGTCTCATTTAGCCCTCACGGGATAGGGGTACGCGGTGTCGCCACTCACCGTCGGCTCGTTGATGTACCACCGTCAGCTTCCAGAGGCGTGCCAGACTCGATCGAAGGCCTTCTCCATATCCAGCATGACAGACACCACGACTTCTTTTCGGTTGAAACGCCAGGCCATCTCGTTTACTATTCTGGCTATTTGAAGTGTCGTCGTGATCCTCTCTAAAGCCGAATTGCTCTTCTCTAGGTTTGATGTACGGCGCCATGTGGGGTATGAGTGCTCTCTCGAAAAGTTTCGAGAGGTTGCTGAGAAGCGTAATTGGGCGATATGACTCCGGTTTTCTTGCATCCTTTCCTGGCTTTGGGAGCATGACCACTTTTCCTACTCGCCACTCGGTGGGAAAGTGACCTGATCTTAAAATTCCATTGAAAAGTCTGGTCGTAGCAGCTATTGTTTTATACGGGAATCTCCTGATTGCCTCGTTTGTAATATTGTCCAAACCCGGGGCTTTTCTTCGCGGCAGGTCCCTTATACGTTTTTGAACTTTTCCAGAGGTAATAAAAACATCTTCAGCGGTTGCTTTCCCTTGCTCATTTTCAGTTGAAGAATCTGGGGAGCTGAGGTATTTTTTCAAGAAATCTTCAACAGTTTTTACATGTCCCAGGTCGCTAGTATTGTTTGGGGTGAATTGTTTCTCGAGCGAATTTGCGAAAATGTTTGCTCGGTCAGCGGCTAGAAATTTTGGGTGGCCATCACTGTCTATTAGAGGTTGTGTGGGGGGCTTCTTTGTGGTCAGTTGTTTACATAATTTGTGAACCGAGGGGATGTGGTCCGTTTTGTCCATTATGTGCCTCTCCCAAGCGTCGGCGGCGTGGTCATCTAAGGCAGCTTTTACCCTCTCCACTAGCGCATTCACTTTTGTTTTAGTAGTCGGGTATCTGGTTGTTTGCCACAGCTTCCAGCACTCCCTTTTCTCTTTGATCAGGTTCCTTATCCAGGTGGGTAGGAGCTCTTGCCTCCTCCCAGCCTTGGAGGTGTGAGATGCTGCTTCTAGAGAGTCCCGGATAGCTGTGGTAAGTTCTTTGGTGGCTTCCTCGACATCGTCAGGTGACTGCACTGGGCGAGAGCTTGTCCGAGCCTGCAGCTCAGTGTGGAATTTCTCCCTGTTGATTTTGTTTCTCGTGCTGGGTGGCGCTACTATGCTAAGTGGCTCGCTGATTTCTATGAGTACTGGCCTGTGGTCCGAGGGAAGATCAGGTAGTGCGTCTAATGAGGGTGCTGTCTGCAGATTTTTGTGGATCATTATATCAATGACGTCACCACGCCCGTCTGCAGTGTAATGGGTCCAGCTCGTGGGGCCTGCGACTTCACATTTATGGTCCACCGAATCTTGATATAATTTCCTTCTGTTCTCACATACCCAGCTGGATTTCCAGTGTGTATGTCTTGAGTTCAGATCGCCGGTTATGATCGTAGGTATCTGCGGGTCGAGCATCTGTTTCAACGTTAATACTGCCGTCTATGGTGCGTGTTTTCTATTATGTCCTTCCGCCGTTATTCGAGGCCAAAGTAGACAGAATAGAGATAGTAGCTTCCGTTTCCAGTCGTACTTAGTAGTTGAAGTTCCTTATAACGACGGAAATGACGTGTCACGTGACTTCCGCCCGCCATTCTGTTCACCAGGTTGTGCTGGTCGCAAATTTCTTCATTGGCGTCTTAAATTTCCGAGTCGTAACTTGTGTTAACGCTGTTAGCGTTCGAATGATTATTTTTAAAATCAAAACCTTCACATTTGTTGAAGACATCTTGTAATAGTTGTAGTTTCTATCAAATTTTGTAAAAGTTTCGTTAAAAGTAATTTTATTTTTTGTATCTACCGACATAGTTATATTTTCGTGTTTTATTAAAATAGCGATAACGTTTTAATGTCGAGAAATAATGAAAATTATTCGCGAGTGTATCTCCGTTTTCCTCATCCACAAGCGGTGATGGGGGTCATTGGAAACATAAATATTGTAAGCGTAAGCGATTACGCAAGGAGGCAATCAGCTGTAAAATTAGTAAGGTATTATAAACCTTACGAATCAGGTAAGCAAAATTTTTAAATTACTTGGAATGAAGCGCCTACCCGCCTCTTGGGGGTAGGTGGTATCCGACAGAACCTTTTATCTATTCAATCTGTTTGAGTGTCGCATCCCGGCGCTGGCACTGAGCTAGCTAGTTAAATCCTGTCGCATAATTTGATTCCTTTATTTAATTTGCTTGCAAATCTTAAGATACCCTCAGTTTAGATATAGATATTTTATAAAATTAATTGCCACCTACTTACAAATATGGCGTCTAGTTATCACGATCGCCTGTGAAAAGTGGACTAGACTCCGGTCTAGTGGACAATTTTATATTTTCCATTATGTTTCCATTACATAGGATTTAAGAAATTACGAGTGACTGTTCCTCCTTCTCTGCGCAAGAGAAGAGAGTTTTCTGGGTCCTAGGCTGCGCAACCTGGACCCGGTAGTACTAGTAGGACAACCAGACCGGTCGCTCCACGGCACCGTTTGCGTTGATATACTTGGCATTGGGGGATTAAATCATCGTGATGGTAATTAAATCATCATGATAGTAATTAAATGACAACCAGCCCGGTCGCTCCACGGCACCGTTTGCGGTTGATATATTTGGCATTGGGGGATTAAATCATCGTGATGGTAATTAAATCATCATGATAGTAATTAAATGACAACCAGCCCGGTCGCTCCACGGCACCGTTTGCGGTTGATATATTTGGCATTGGGGGATTAAATCATCGTGATGGTAATTAAATCATCATGATAGTAATTAAATGACAACCAGCCCGGTCGCTCCACGGCACCGTTTGCGGTTGATATATTTGGCCATCGGGAATTAAATCATCATGATAGCTATTTAATGACAACCAGACTGGTCGCTCCACGGCACCGTTGTGTTGATATACTTGGCCATCGGGGAATTAAATTATCATGATAGTAATTATTTGACAACCGGACTGGTCGCTCCACGGCACCGTTTGCGTTGATATAATTGACCATTCTGGGAATAAATCATCATGATAGTAATTAAATGACAACCAGACCGGTCGCTCCAGGGCACCGTTTGCGATGATATACTTGGCTGTTGAGGGGATTAAATCATCATAATAGTAATGAAATTAAAACCAGACCGGTCGCTGCATGGCACCGTTTGCATTGATATACTGGACCGTTTAAGGGATTAAACATGAAGCTAGCAATAAAACTACAACCAGACCGGTTGCTCCACGGCACCGTTTGCGTTGAAATATTTGGCCGTTGATTTAATCATCACTATCGTAAAGAAATGACAACCAGACCTGTCACTTCTTGGCACCATATGCGTTGATATACTTGGCCGTAAGGGAAATTAAACAATTAAGATGATAAAATAGCAATGACATTAACAATATTTTGGGTGATAAGACCTTAATTTAGTAATTAGTAGTACCTGATAAACTAACTATAATCAACCTGGTCCTATAGTAGTACCTGATAAACTAACTATAATCAACTTGGTCCCACGACACCGTTTGGTTAATATCAGAGCGATCGCTCCACTGCACCGTTACACTACGAAATCAGCCGTGGTATCAGTTCCATGGGACATTTCAGCGTACGAAGAACGTCGGTTACAAGACCTCGACCGTAAACGTAAAACAAGAACCAAAGCTTTCCTATACATATACCTTCAACTCATCAGACAGTTGTATTGTGCGCCTAGCAACAGACTTTTTATAACCAAGTTTGGTTTTGCCAGCCATCTACGCTCTCACGTTCGGAGCTAGGTTCGCCGTTGACGGACACGTCAAGGGAGGACATCATCCATGGGACATTTAAAATTTGTATAATTATTATATCACATAAATATATGCAATTAGTTTCCTGCTTATGCGGGATGCAGGAATCATTTGTAATTGGTGAGTAGGCACCAGCAAATATCCTTTATTCTGCAGCGCTTTTAACAATGCTTCACGTTGCAAAGGAATAGTCAAGTGAAAAGATATCAACATAATACAAAATATATATTTATTTATATATATTACGTACCCTTTTTGTTTAACTAACTAAAGCCTAATAATATATGATTTACTGTATTTTTATAACGTAGCATATAAAAGTTTATTAAGCATATAAAGTAGCGCCAGCGACAATGCGTCGATCAGTATAGACCCATGGGTAATTATACTATACAATTTTATTTAAAAATATACTATAATGTTGACCATATGCATTCCACATCATATTTAAAAAAAATAATAAAAAAAAATTTAGACTTTCTAGTCATTGTAATACTGAAATATGTCAACTTTTCTTAAGCGCGCCGCTAGGTACTAGATAATGAAATTGTGAGAGCTGAGTTGAGCCTTGGTTAATTTTCAATGTTAACAATATTTTTCGACAGAAACGCGAGTGTGTTTTTCAGTGGGTGACATTCCAAACCTTTATTCACAAACCGGCTCCTCGATGGGGTTACGATAGGACAAATAGTTGGGGATAATGGGTCAATTTTCTATTGCTCTTGGCTACATGAGTCCACATTTTTTGGCGAATCATTGTAATAGTCCATACTAAGATTTTTGCGTCGATTTGTTATTTGCCCAACGATACGAGGTTACAAAATGTTTTCCTATAATTATTTGTACGTAAAATACAGTTTGCAGGAAAATATAATATTGCGAATATGAAGTCCTGACCCAGCTGTAATATAAGATACCTTTATATTATAATTTTATTTATTTATTTTTCAAATAATTTAACAACAATTCTTGGTACAGGACAAGTACCGCGGTGTTCCTCTATGTATTTTGCAACTCCTACTTAAATAGAATACCTATATTAGAAGACTGAGTTGAATGTTTGTTAGAATTGTTATGTACATATTGATATTTTAAATTTTAATGGCACCAAGCGTGCTGAGCGACTTCACGTGTTCAACGTGAAGTCACCCACGGTCATGATTTTTACCATTTTAATGTATATCCAATAGGCTTTTTTCTTCTAGATATGTTTTGTGATCTTTTAACGGGTCTTAAGTCATCTATGCACTATGCTTTATAGTAATTAATGAAAAGTTAATCTAATGACACTTGACTGATACAGCACAACGTTGATCATTAAAGTAAAAATAAGCAAATAATAACGAATCAATGTTGTTTGCCTAATTTGAACGTTGCTATGTTCTGTTAAACTGCAAAAATAGTGCTAATATGATATATAGCTTATTAATTATTATATATTTTATAATATTTTAAATTATATCTGAACATCAGTCTTAGTTTCTGGCACAACGTGCCATACTGAATAATATTTAAACGTATTATCTGACATAACCACTCCTTAAAAGTTTTTGCAGAACTGTTTCGAAAGTATACATAGTTTCTTAACGCATTTTTAAATCAACATGTTTTTATTGGTATATATGCTCCCGATTTTCGCGGTAGATTTTGCAAACATATCCAAATCGATTTTAGTTCTAGTTGAAAATGCATTGCATGCAATTAGGTCGCGTTGTTGTCGCGGTGGTTGTTGTGACGGTCGTCGTAGTCGCAGTCGCTGGGTGCATCTCCCGCGCCTCCGGTTCATGTCGAGGTTGTGCCGCGGGCGTCTCGATGGCGGGCTCCGGGGTAGTTTGTTGAGCGGGGGGCGGGGGGGCTGTGTGCACCTCGGCCTCTTCCGCAGGCTGGTTTTGTTGGTCCGTTTTCACTCGCCGTCTCGGTCCACCGCGCCTAGATCTCGGCCGCATAGTGGCCGGGACCGGCAGCGGTGCAAAGAAGGCAGGTAGGTACGGCGGGTATGCAGGGTATGCAGGAGGCGGGACTGGCGTCGAGGCAGCCACGGGAGCGGTGCCTGCGCCTCTTCTGCCTCTTCTACGGTTTCTTCTTTTCCGTCTAGGCGCCGCCGCACGGACTCAATGGTCCTGTAGTCCGTGCACGTGCTCGTTATCGGTATGTCATCTCTAGGGCGGCTGTCGTCTTCGTCGTCGTCGTGCTCGATGCTATCCGAGTAATCGGACGCAGAGACGTCTACGGCTGCGTCAGCGGATACACTGCGAGATGATGACGATGACAGATGGAAACCTTCCGGATACGGGAATGCTTCCATGTCTTGTGGCGGCGGTGTATATGCGCGCTCCGGCGACGATATACGTCTTCTCGGTGCGGCGCGTTGAGGTTGCGGTTGAGGCATCTCTTGTCCGGTTACCCGGACAATCGGTTTAGGTGCCGGTCGACTGGGCGGCGTGGGGGTCTGCAGCTTCGGTCTCTTTTCTTCCTGTAATTCGTCCACGGAGGAAGACTCGCGTCTGCGCGGTGGGGCAGCTCGCTCCGACGGCTTCCGAGTCGAATGCCGCCTATGCTGAAGGTCACTTCGGCTGGGCGGGATCGCTGTGGATGTCGCGGAGCGTGGGCGCGGCACTGGCGGGCGAAGACCGATGGCGGAGCGCGGGACGATCTGCGATCGTTCCGGGTTGAAAAGATCGCGACACACGACGACATTGGCACTGTCAGTCGGGTCTTGAATTCGTTTTGTGGTATCTGGTCATCCGCAGAGCCGTCCGTCGAACATCACACTTAAAACACATGTTTAATTATCCTGATTAATGTAGGGTTGCCAACCGCACAAACCCGCAACCCAGTGCATGTTTCAGTACTTCAGACAATTTTTATCTCAAAAATGTGAAATAATGAAACACAATAAATAAAACATTGTTTCTTTGAAGTGTCTCACACTTTATATTTTTGTAAATTGTTAAACACAATCCAAAATTTCATCGTACCGACGTGACTTGAACCCGCAACCTCTTGGATAACATATCCAGGTGCTTTGCCATTAAGCCACAGTTCGATGTATCGTTACGACAAAATTAGTGGATTGCATTTTTTAACCCAATTATGCATTGGTGGCGCCATCTATGACTATTTATTACGAAAGTTAATCATACGGAAGAAATCATTACAGTTTTCAAATCCGACGAGAGATTTTGCACTGCGTAAATCAAATATATAAAATAGGTTGCGGGTAAAAGGGAACGGGGAAGTCCCGTCGGTATGGTGAAATTTTGGATTGTGTTTAACTATTTACAAAAATAAAACATTTTTACACAATTTACTTACCAAGTGTTGTGATTTTTGTTTTCAGATATAATCTGCGACAATGCCGGGTACGAACTATTCACAGACTTATGTTTGGCGCACTTCTTGATAGCACAGAATATCGTTAAAAAGGTACACATTTTATCTTCGAGCATTTACCAATGGAGATGTTAACGTTGTAATCCGCAAACATTTTTATCTGCCGATACTTACGGGGGACGAGGTAAACACGCATTGCACACACACAAATCACTCACTTTAACGATCCCACACACTAGCTTGAAACACGCACACATTATTAAAAATACATCGTAGTTACGCACGCTCATATGGACATATGGCCAGCAGAGGGGTACGCCTTGCGTCCCTATTGGTAAATGCTCGAAGCATTTTATTTTTAACCTTATCTAAGTTGTTACAGTGCCACAAGTATAACTTGGCGTTGGTGGTTTTTGGAACTAATTCCGAGAGATTAATTAATTATATTATTAATTGAGAGATTACCGCGACATTATTGTTGATAAATCTGCTACATTAAAATAGTTCAATAATGCCAAAAGTAATTAAAAGTGGTTTAAGAGAAACTGTTATCAAAGTACAAAGTAAAAGCACAGTGGCGCACAGCCGCGCCAAGTTATACTTGCCGGACTGTACACACAATCCAAAATGTCACGGGATTCGATCCCGTGCCTACTGGGAAACACGGCCTGGTGCTCAGACCAAGTAAGCCATGGTACGATTCTAATTTCGTCGTATTGATATCAGAGATTTTCCTCTTTGTGTTGTCAATGTAAAGTCTGTCTACAGTGAACGTCATAAGGCTTAATTAACATTTTTTGCTGGGTGGGAATAGTTCACGACAACCTTTATCCGTGTTTTGGGCAATGAAAAACTCCTACAATATCAATTTGAATATCAATATCATTAGGAAACGAAGGTAAATTTTGCCACCTTTAAAAGGTCTGTGGAAAATCGGGCGTTCCCGAAACCTGAGGACCCCGGTTTCAGTCCAGATGAGATGATTATTTTTTTTCTTTTTTTTTAAGTTCCTTCTTTTGTGAGAAAAACTATTATTGAGAGCCAAAAAAATTCCAAAAAACACGATTTCCAAAAAAATACCGAGCTAAGCCGGTCATCCAGGTAATACGTTATATGCTATGTTTACTTGATAATTGATTATAATATATTTTATGATTTTAGACGTATAATCCAAATATATAATCTGCCTACCCCAACGGAAAAAGGCGTGATTGTATGTATGTATGTATGTATGTAGACGTATATGTATAATGTATGACGTATTATATTTATTTTAGACATATATGTATAATATATGACGTATTATATTTATTTTAGACGTATGTGTATAATGTATGACGTATTATATTTATTTTAGACGTATGTGTATAATATATGACGTATTATATTTATTTTAGACATATATATATGACGTATTATATTTATTTTAGAATTATATGTATACTGTATGACGTATAATATTTATTTTAGACGTATATGTATAATGTATGACTTATTATATTTATTTTATTTATTAATATACATGTTTCTTAATTAATTCATGTCAAGTACCTATTCCATTATGAATATTTACTTTATATATATAATAGTATGATATATTTGTATATATTTATAAGTATTATATAATACTATTGTCTATTGTTTATTTATGTTTTTGGATGAATATGTAATAATAATAGTAGTTTCCGACACTATACGAACTGTTTCCGCCACCTCTAGGTCGTGACTGAAAACCAGCGTTGGTGTGTACTATGTAGGCACCGCATTATGCTGAGTCTCGACCATTTCGGGACTAATCATTCAAACATTCCATTTTTTGTTTGTTTTTTTTTTAAGATTCCTATATTCTGTGTACAGTGTCGAATAAATGTATATTCTTTCTTCTTCTTTCTTATATTAATACCTTCGAGCATTTACCAATGGAGATGTTAACGTTGTAATCCGCAAACATTTTTTTCTGCCGATACTTACGGGGGACGAGGTAAACACGCATTGCACACACACAAATCACTCACTTTAACGATCCCGCACACTAGCTTGAAACACGCACACAGTATTAAAAATACAGCCTAGTTACAAAAATGGCTATATGGCCAGCAGAGGGGTACGCCTTGCGTTAACATCTCCATTGGTAAATGCTCGAAGATTAATACTGCCTTCATCATTCATGCTGAATAAATGCTTTCACTTATAAATACGAGTATGTATCTAAACATCAAAACATTTCAATTTCAGATCAGATTTCACGTGAAAAACATGCCTTGGTTCGTCTCGGATGTTACTAAGACTGATTTTCAGTAAGTTTTTTTTATATACTTACTATTTTTAACCGACTTCACAAAGAAGGAGGAGGTTCTCAATTCGATTATTTTTTTTAGTTACATCAGAACTCTTTCAAATCTTAATCGATTTGAAAAAATTGGTCCCATTCAAATTTTATCGAGCTCTGACAATTATCTCCGGAGATATGGAGATAAACATAGCATATTTATATAAAGCATATATTTGTATACTTTGATGACATGATTATAGCCACTGGCTACTTTGACTATAGCGACATGTGAAGTCGCTTTTTTCGTTTTGTACGATCTTAAATTATTACTATTGTATATATATAACAGACGTTTTTTTACCATTGTATGCATATAACAGACGTTTTTTTACCATTGTATGCATATAACAGACGTTTTTTTACCATTGTATGCATATAACAGACGTTTTTTTACCATTGTATGCATATAAGAGGCGCTTTTTTACTTGAAATTTCACGTGAAAAACAGCGAATCGGTTCAGAATTGATGGAGTAATCGCGTAACATACATACAAAAAAATGTTGTTATTCCAGGGTCTAGGCTATACGTTCAGCTCAATCGGTTGAGTAGTTTTAGCGTGAATAAGTAACACACAAACATACACACTCACAAATTTTCGCTTTTTAACCTAAGTACTTCCAAAAAGAATAAGAATAAGAATAATTTATTGAGGAAACTTAGGCTTATTACAACAAAGTAAATGGTTCACCTGGAATCTAAACTAGGCTCGAGACCCGTGTGATAGGCTCCAGGCCTCTTCCGTCTGATGACAGCGGATTTGGAATGCCTTTCTTAGATTGTTACTTTGGATGGGATTTTATATAATACTAGTTATTAGTAACTATAATATTATTAAATTGAATACAAATTAATTCACAATTATTATTATTATACAATTATTATGTTCTTATTCATGAATTTTTCTAAAGAACCATTGATACTGGTAGCTGCATTATTTTTAGTAACAAATATTATGCGTTACATTATTTTATTATTCTAATTAACAAATATAAAATTAGTAACAAAGAAAATTATTATTATATAGTAGGAAATAATATATTAATTAAAGTATATGTCCTATTATTATGTGTATGTTAATCTTGTGTGTTTATGTCTCTCTCTCTCTCTCTCTCTCTCTCTCTCTCTCTCTCTCTCTCTCTCTCTCTGTGTGTGTGTGTATGTGCGTGTGTGTGCGTGTGTATGGGCGCGTGTGCGTGTTTGTGGGCGCGTGTGCGTGTTTGTGTACTCTTTTGTATCGTCTATTAATCTATTAGTTTAAGTAAATTTTCTGTTCTGGTGTAATCCATGTTGGCTAGTACGTTAAAGATTTTTTGCTTTGCTTTAAATTATGTATCAGGATGAATGGTTGAAAGTTTGTTGATTCTATTATATAAAAAAGGTCCAAGGAAAAGTATAAATTTTGTGGCAAATGCTGTGTTTGTGGATGGAATGTTAGAATCATTATGAGAAGATCTCTTTTTCAATTTGGGGTCATATTTTGCGAATGTGTGTTGATGAAGAACAGCGTGTTGAATAAACAGTTGTCGGACAGTGAGCACTTTGCATTCCTTGTAAAGATCTATTGTGGGGAATCTCAGTGGTCGATGCTTACTTCATTTGAGTAATCCTCTTTGTGCTCTTTCAAGGGCTATCATATGAGACTTGTTGGTGCCTCCCCAGGCTGTAATACAATATGTCAATACAGATTGACACAAGGAATTGTACAGCATCTGGATAACATCCCAATCAGCACTATCACGAATTGACCTGAAAACCGCTGTAAGTCTGCGTACTCGATTTGTTAGGTCTTTAATGTGTGGAGCAAAAGACAGTTTACTATCAATTGTTATTCCAAGGTATTTAATACAGTCTACTTTTTCGATAGCAGAATGATGAAGAGTGAGGAGATAGTTGATACGTCGCAGTTGTATGTCCATATAAAGAAATTGACTCACTGGGTATTGGGCCTCGAATGTACAAGGTCAGGTATTTGGTCTTATCGACGTTGAGTGTGAGTAAATTGTTTCTCAACCACGATGATATCTGATTGAATGAGATTTGTGCAGTTTGGTATCTGGTATTTTGGTTTGGTCTTTCCAATTCTCACCCTTGACCAATATAGCTGTATCATCCGCATACGTGAAGATACTGACGTTTTCAATGGTCATGTTACATAGGTCATTTATAAAAACAAGGAATAGCGTTGGACCGATTATGCTTCCTTGGGGGACGCCACAATTGACTTGCAATGGATCACTGACGTATTCACCTATTTTTACGCTTTGAGTTCTATTAGTCAAATAATCAGTTACTAATTTATGTTGGATTCCTCTAATACCGAGTTTGTCTAATTTTTTAAGAAGAAGTGAAATAGGAACACTATCAAAGGCCTTTTCCAGATCTAGAAAGATAGCTAAACTTTCATTTGCCTATCCAGGTTATTTGAAACAAAATTAATTAATTTGTTAACTGCATCGTTAGTAGGTTTATTCTGGCGGAATCCAAATTGGTTAGGAGATAATAGACCGTTATTTTCTAAAAAGTGTATTCGAAAAGTTTTGACAGAGTTGTAAGAATAGAAATTGGTCGGTAGTTTCCGATTACCTTCTTGTCCCCCTTCTTATATATGGGTATAACCATTGCGTGGTTCAAGGCTTTCGGAAATGATCCTGAGGTTAGAGATAAATTTACTAGGTGAGCTATTACAGGTGCCAGAACCATTCTGTTTTGACGGATGGTATTTGCTGGTATGTTATCCCAGCCCGTTGCGGAATCTGCCCTCAAGTTTCCAATGAGTGAGAGTATTTCTTTCTCATCAGTTTCGAGCATAACCATAGAGTTTGAGTACGATGAAGTAAGAGTGTTATTTAAATCAAAATGATCTGGGGTTATTGAAAGTGACAGAGATTTGCCAACATTTACGAAAAAGTTGTTTATTGAGTTTACAGCAATTTTAGGGCATTCATTTGTTTCAAGGAGATTTTGAGATGTTTTTGGTTTGGGTTTGTAGTTTGTTGTTTCGTTTATAATTTTCCAGGTTTTTTTTAAATCATTACTATCGGAGGCTAATTTAAGTTGATTTTTTTCGTATGAAGTTTTGGCTTTTTTGAGAATAGATTTACAGAAATTTCTGTATCGTTTGTATGTTTTGATTAATGTAGTGTTATTGGGTTCTTTACGTAGTTTTACGTGCATGCGGTCGCGATTTTGCATGCATCTAATAAGTCCTATGGATATCCAGGGCTTTCGGGGGGTTCTTCTTGTTGGTATGATTGATAATATTGTATTGTTATTTATTATTTGGGATAGAGTTTTGATAAAAAGATCTGTTGCGGCATTGCAGTCTGTTATTTTGAAAATGGGCGAAAAATCGTTATTTATACAATTATTAACGGACGGAAAGTTTGTTTTAGAAATAGTTTTTTTTTTTTTTTTTTTTTTATTCCGAACTGGTTAGCACTTGATCACTATCTCACCTGATGTTAAGTGATGATGCGATCGATGATGTAGCGTGCTTACCCAGAAGATACCTATAGTTTTAGGGGTTGTAACGTTAGTATATTTTGTAGACATTATTAAAAGGAGTGTGTGGTGGTCAGTTAGGCTATTTTGAATGACAAAGGTTTGGGTGTCTAGAGATGATCGTAACATTAAATGATCTAAACAGTTATTGCCTCTAGTTGGGAGGGTGTGTGCAGCTAAGTTCAGATATTCTTGGGCGTTAGTGTCAGTGCTCTGGTCAGATATATTTATGTTTAGATCGCCCGTTAAGATGACATTTTTGTATTGTTTTGTCGAGATAAGTAGTTAATCTAGTGAATTAAGAAATGCTGCTAGGTTTTGAAACGATGGGGAACGATAAATGGCTATAATAATAATGTTTTTATTAATTTTTGTAACGAGGCATGATGCGTCTTTCATAGGTGGTTCATACGTTTCGAATACCATTTCATTTTTACAATAAACTATAATACCATCGTTTTTGTTTTGTAATCGTGATGTATGATGAGAAGTGTAACCCTGAATTTCTGGAACATTGTTTAGGGATGCCAGCCAGCATTCTGTTAAAACAATTACGTCTCATGCGATGTCAATTCTTGATAAGAGTATTAAAAATCCAGGGAGGTTGCAAGTGACACTTCTTATGTTTTGTGTTATTATTTTTAATTTATTTGCTGGGCGTACTTTTACAGTTTTCTGGAAAGCAGGTTTGTGCAACAGAGCTCTTTATGTTATCAATATTATTAAAGATTAATTCTATTTTATCCATTATCATTTATAAATCTTTTTAAGTGACACAGTTTTATATTGTTAGCCATAATAGATAGTTTCCAACCCACTAGTAATTTAATAAATGTATGTTGTCTGCTGATTGCATTTTGGATGACTTTTTTACAGTTATTTATAAATGTGTTATAGTTTTTAGTTAGTGTAGCTTGTCTTTTGACAAAAACAACATAATGAGTTTGGGCATTAGAATAAACGAGTGTAACTAGAGTTTTAGGTATTATGAGGTATGTGTAATAACATTTTGTGTGTATTTTATGGGCTTCATCGTGAGTGTGTGTTCAAGTGTAATAATCTAATAAAATAAGTATTTCGAGGAGTGGACAACCTCCTCTTTTTTTAAAGTCGGTTAAAAGTATGCATGAAATCAGAAAATATATTAGAAGTGTATGGTACATTTTCCTTAGCCATTTCGCGGTAGTATTAAACTTAAAAAATAAGTAAGTAATGTTCACATTTGCATATAAAATACAGCCACATGCTTTGAAATATTTTAGCCAATACGATGTGTTAGTGTTGTCAGTGGCATAGGGCCGTAAGTGTGTGTGATATATTTATTATTAAGGCCGGGTATTATTTTATGTATGGATCTTTTACTAAATATGTGATATAAATCATAACAAACAAGTAATAGCACTCCGATATTAAGTGTGATTGTAGTGTTGACTAGTGCGTACAATTTTATGATGCCTCCAAAGAGATTACTTTTTAATAGAAATATTATATAAGGTTTAAGATCGCTTAATCCCTCATAATAAAGTGGGATAGAGGTGTGATAGTATGTGTTACGACTTGTTGTATCCGAGGGGATAATTAGTACTATTGTTGTAAACATTAGTAGTAGCACTCTAGTAGTGTGTTTATCAAGAAGTAGGTGGTGTCTTTTCAAACTGTTAGTTTGGTCTTTTCAAACTGTTAGTTTGGTCTTTTCAAACTGTTAGTATGGACGCTAATAGCGACCGCAGTACGTCTAAGTTAAGCAGTAGGTACAAAAGGGATACCTTTTTGCCTCAGGTAGCAGTGGTGGCGCTTGGGCTGGGTAGTTACAATCGGTGGATCATAATGAGTGGACGTGGTGTCCAAGTGATTGGTGAGGTTTGTGATGAGTAAAAATAGAATCGAAATACTCTTTATTGAATTCCAGCACAGTAACATAATATACAAACAACTTAAAGTCTATGGTATTACAATGGGCGGTCTTATCGCTAAGAGCGATCTCTTCCAGACAACCTTTGTATGGACAGTATCGTGGTAAGAATTGGCTGGTAGTGCAGTGCGCAATACATAAATCTACAGTGCGAGTAAAATTATAAATATAAACAAATCAATAAAGCAATCTAGTTATAAGAAATAAAGAAGAAATAAGCTAATTACACTTTATATATATACACATACATATACACATCAAATACATACATACTGAAGAATATATAACATATATCACACATATATATAAATATACATATACAATATATATACATATACTATACATACATAACAAATATATTAATTTGAATATTACAATTGTGAAAGATAGTGATCCTTTACCATATTTTTAAATATAGTGAGTGATTTAGCACGTGGTATGTCCAAAGGAAGGGCATTCCATAGTCTTGCAGCTTGGTAGCTTGGCTAGTAAAAATAGTGAAACGATTGTGTAAAATGTGTGTTTTTCGTGGCTTGGTGTGGTGTGCGTTAATGTGGAATTATTTGGATTGCAGTGCATCTTAGTGATGTATTGGAAAACACTAATGTTAATCATTGTAAGTAGTATTATGTAAATAAGTAGTCATTTGGATTGATTTAATCTGAGTGAGTGTAAATGGTCTTCGTTCTTTATTACAATATAGGGTGCGCCGTTTTCTTTTCTTATAAATACTTTGCCGTTAGTGATCCAGCAGTGATCGTATTTCTCCGATTTTGTTAATTCTCGGGCCAGAAAATGAAGACGTTTAGCCTTTAGAGATGTAGATGGGAGTAGCCTGCGCGTCAATGCCAAGATGCTTAGAGTTGAGTTGGTCTGACTTGGCTTTTTTGTAGCGTTTGACCGCGTCTAGAAATTTGATTTTCGACCAGGTGTTAGTAAATTCAACCGCAATTGTCGAAGTCAAGGTGTCGCGCTTCGCTGTTAGTCGATACATATCTCGAAGTTCGTGCGCCTGGAGACCAGTATCCAAATTCTTAGCAAAGGTTAGCAGAGACTGAAGGAGGTAATCTTTAGTTTCTTTCTTTAATATTGGTACATTTCTAATATCGGCCGTAGTCTTTAGAGAGAATCGTTCCACTTTCAAAAAGAAGATGTTCTATTCGTTTTACAAGATTACTCCGTCAATTGTGAACCGATTCGAATGATTCTTTTTTTAATCGGTAGGGTACATTTCCGAGGTAGTCCCATTGTAATTTCATCGAGATCTAATTAGTATCTTCAGAGATATGACGATTAACATCTCAACTTGCTATTAAAACTGACTCGCGGGGCATGGAAGTCGGTTGTTTTAGTTTTAAGTAAACTATTTTATTTATTTTCATTATTTTTTTTTCCTATCCTAATTAATTGTGTATATTATAATGGTAACTTAACTCCTAAGCAACTTTTATTATTTCTTTTGTTCTTAATTTTGGGAAGACACTGCTTGGCAAAAAGCAGGGATTCAGACTTTCTTTGTAAAAATATTTTGTATTTACTATTGTATACATATAAAAGACGCTTTGTTTACTAGTATATACTTATAAATGGACGTTTTTTATTGTCATATACATTAATAATAAAAATTCCTGTTATTAAAAATTATCAAAAATAATTCATAAAACATTTTTTATTTCAGCTTTGTTATAGACTCGTGTGCACGTGCGAAATATAATAGAACCAAAGAAGTAAAGTCTGGTAAGTTATCAAATATAATAAATGTTTAAATAAATAGTGGGCTCAGTGGCATGGCTCGGGAGATGCCTATGTCCAGCATTGGACAGAAACCGGCTGATTATGGTGATGATAAAGTAAATATTAATCGCATATGTATAAGGCAGAATTCCATATATTCCGTTATTTTTGTACGTATCGGTAGTATCGTACCGTAGCTGAGATGCTACAATGCCGGGCGTGTTTCCCAGGGGGTACGGGTTCGAGTCCCGTCGATACGTCGACATTTTGGATCGCATATTTATGTATTACTTTATATCTTTGAACATTGTTATAATGTGTAGTAATTATTATTATTATTTATACTTTTATACTAATACAAATATCCTTATAGTATTAGATTATAAAGAGGATATATTGAAGATGTTTGACGACTAAGCAAGTGCATCAGGTTCCAACATCGCGGTAAATATCGTTTGCGCGATGCGGGATCTCATACATTTAAGCAATATTTAGAAGGAGAGCTATTCAGTCTACTCTAGCGCCATCTAGATGCTTTCATATAAACTAATATTGATATATGATGAATAAAGAGGAAAATACTTGATTGTTGTTTGTATTGATTTAACTCAAAAACTACTGGACCGATTTTAAAAATTATTTCACTAATGAAAAGCTACATTATCAGCGAGTAACATAGGCTATATTTTATCCCCGTATTCTCATGGGATCGGGAACTACGCGGGTGAAACCGCGTGGCGCTGCTAGTAAGATATAAAGTGAAGATAATTTAAAGTACCATAATGAGATGCTTTTTTTTAATTATGTATACAGAAGGCGATGCTCCCGCCGAGTCTATAACTATAACAGCAGATACACTGAACGAGCTCGGCGCTCAGTGGGCGAAATATGTAGACAACGGCACATTTGAATTATTGGTAAATATGTACTAAAGTCCCCGTCACGAGAAGCTATAAATTATGTAAACAAGTATTCAGGAGTTCACAACATTTGGACCAACAAAAAAAAATGAATTTGTGAAAATAAACTCGAAACTCGAATGACGCGTTTATTTCAAAATGGCGTCCCGATAGTTTACAATCCCTGCGTCCGGTACCAAGAAACACAAACGATAGCGCTTTGCGTCGTTAAAATATGATCCGACTAAATTAAATAAGTTGTTACTTTCATATAACCCGTCTATATTTAATGTCGATTGAATATGGTCAATTTATTATTATCTCGCAGTATAAAATGGTATATAATATATATATCAAAATAATATAAAATTAGTAAAAGATGTTTGTTTACATAATTTATAGCTTCTCGTGACGGGGACTATAGGTATATAATTTTTTTGAAGTGAAGTTTCATTAGTTGCAGTCGGCTAAAATTTGACGGAAGTGACGTAGCGTCACGGTCCGAAGGCAGCGGATGTGACGTACGCGTCATTTTATATTTTGTATTTATAAACGCCCTCTATTATAGAACGGCGCAACTACGAAAACGTATTCGCTAAAGTTCAACAGATGGAGTTGTACAAAAAAAAAATTAGTGATTGTTAACGTGTAGCTTTCTACGCACCCTCTTTTTTAACCGGCTTAAAAAAGGAGGTTTCTCATTCGATATATATATTTTTTATGTTTGTTCGCGGATAACTTCGTCGTTTATGAACAGATTTTGATTATTATTTTTTTTGTTGGAAAGCAGATATCCCGAGTGTGGTACCATGGTAATTTCATCGAGGTTTGATAAGTATCTCCAGAGATATGGAGATAAACACCTCAAACTTAGTACTAAAAATTAATAGCGCGGCATTTGAAGTCTGTTTTTTTTAGTTTTTTAAACGATATTATATATTATAATTTTTTTATATCTGATAGTATATAGATAGGCTTGCGTTTGACCACTATCTCGCCTGGTGGTAAGCTATGATGTGGTCGATGACGGTGAACACGCTAGGTCTATCATCTTCTATCATGCGCTGTGTGCTGCCGGAACACCGTAAGGTTAGTGCGACAGATTTTCTCCTCGATGGTGGTAAGTTACTTTTCGGTAGCAAGTCAGGCGGTACATTAATGACTTTGAATTACATCAATGATGTATTTTCAACCGACTTCCAAAAAGGAGGAGGTTCTTAATTCGTCTGAATGTTTTTTTATGTATTTTACGCGATTACTCCGTCAATTGTGAACCGATTCGAATAATTATTTTTTTAATCGG
The DNA here is from genome assembly GCA_954871355.1 of Cabera pusaria. Taxonomy (NCBI): domain Eukaryota; kingdom Metazoa; phylum Arthropoda; class Insecta; order Lepidoptera; family Geometridae; genus Cabera; species Cabera pusaria. The sequence continues at coordinate 3,082,875 of OX940910.1, forward strand.
TAGGGTACATTTCCGCGGTGGTCTCATTATAATTTCATCGAGATATATCTCCAGAGATATGACGATAAACGTTTCAAACATGCTATTGAAACTGACTCGCGGGGCATGGAAGTCGGTTGTTTTAGTTTTTATTCCTTTATGCTTCTCTATTTCTATTCATAAGCGTATAGTATTGGCACGCAAGATAAAATGTTTGGAGTTATTTTTATTATGTTAAGGTACGGACATACCGCGGCGTCCTGCGATCTGCGGGCGCGATCTTAGTACTTTTGAATTGTTTTCTAATCGCGTTTGGTGTGAACCAGTCGGTACAAATACTACTGCGCTATCTGATCGCCGCCTAGATCGCGCACGCAGGACGCTGCGGTGTGTCCTTACCTTTAATGACAAAGAACTATAACTTCTTACGTGCGCGTACATAGTTCAACATTTTTTTTGTTTCATTATGGTTCCACAAAATTAGTGTATTTAGCCAGTGTCAAGTATTAAAATTCTTCAAGTTTTTGGGAGTTCAGGTCATGAAGGTGGGTTAAAGTCACATTTCAGGTCAAGTTAAAGTCATAGTCTAGTCTAAGTCATACCCTCAGTAAAGATGTGGACTTAACTGAAGATTTTCAGTAGAAATTTGGTGATAACACAAATAGCATGTTTTTCAACATGCTATTTCCCTACACTCAATGGTTATAATCCACATTTATTACACATTAACTCGCGGAAGAACACAAGTTTTAGAAAAAATGCAATGAGAGCAAACACACTTTTCCATGTTCCCGCCAAAACTCTCTTATCTATGATGTTTTTTACGTGTTTTTCAGTCAGAAGAATTCTGGACGTACCCGCACGTATACAAACAAATGAAGACGGTAGACTATAACCAGTACCGCGCACTTCAGTTGGGGGTCGCGTGTCTATTCAAGGGAGACCTCAACTACAGGAAGCTACTGGGAGAGATCAACTGTAACCCCTATGCGGGGTTCGACCCTTCGTTACAAGGTAGGGATCTGAGACTTAATAATCAGGGCGAGCGAAGCGAACTCCTAACACTATTCCACAACCTGAGCACTTTTGTGGTACACTTTACTGAAAAACTATCACGTCTATTGATTTGTGCTTTAACATAGTAATTTGAATTCACATGTAGATGTGTTATCAGTAAAAAAAATATATAATTTTATTACCATAAAAAAATAATGACTATTATATAACAATTTTATTTCTAGGATAGAATATTATTGTACTACTAACGCCATCCGTTAGAAGATCAAAGAATTAACTTCGCTGCGAACATAATGTTTGGTTATTATCACCATTACCATTTAGGCAGATTTGGGACCTAAATTTTAACTCTGGCAGAACCACTCAGGTGTCGGTTTTTAGGTTAAGTTCTATTCTTGAGCCACCGGTGGGTCGAGATAGAACTTAACCTAATAACCGACACCTGAGTGGTTAAGCTGAAGATTCCAAAAAGTGGCAGATTACAAGGATCTTTATGAATTTTGAAATATTTCAAAATTCATAAAGATCCTTGTAATCTGTAAATTGTATTTATATAAATAGAATTTTGTCAATTTTCTGTTTCTATTTAAAGTATAACATTCCTATTATGCATATATTTGGTTGGAAATCTGTAAAAGTTTGAATGAGAAGGTAAACTTTATTTTTATGTCACATTTTATACCATAATTCAATAATATGATAGCAAATTGTGTGCATTTGTTGGAGTGGTTGGTGGTTTGGCAGATTGTTTGCCAGTGTCGGGCAGATTCGCCAAGTAATATAAAAAAACTGCCTTAAAAAATTATTACCAGGCAGAAAAACTACGCGAGCCTTCACAAAGCTCGGCTTTTAGCTAGTATATTTTAATATATTGGGATACCTAAGCTGCTGGGAGAGATATACTGTAACCCTCCCGATGCGGGGTTCAACGCTTCGTTACAAGGTGGGGGTCTGACACATGTTACTATGGAAAATTGTTCTACGATCTTACAGGGTTATGTGAAATGATTTAACAATAAAGATCGTTCGACAACTATAAATTACCATACATACTCGAAAATTGAGGCCATGAGAACCAGGAACAAACAACTTTTTAGGGCTCGATATTATAATTATATATTTATTTTCAGACTAGCTGACCCGCCGTACCTCGTACCGATATAAATAAACTGTCCAAGTGCAAGTCAGACCCACACACGCAGGGTTCCGATTGAACAATATTTGCCGGGAAAATACGTTTCTTGTATGGGGTCTCTTTAATTTTTAATTTAATTTAGTTATTATTATTTGATCTTATAGAAGCCATAGCAATACACACCATAAGTAAATTTCAACTCTTTATCTATTAAGGTTTGTATGATCGAGCATAAAAAGTCTCAAAAACCCCCTTTATTATTTTATTTTATTTTGTTTTTATCGGTTTTTATACACAAATAGCGAATACCCATGTATGAAAGCGCCATAATGACAACCATCAAAATATGTCAATACGATGATAAAAAAAAGAGTGTGTGTTACACCTTATGTACACGCGTTAGAAGTTATACTTCTGTGGCGTATGGAAAAAAAATAACTAAAATGCAGTAGTGATTAACGATAAATATTAAAATTAATCAAAAAGATTTTATTTAAATAAAAAAGGATTTATTAACGTAAAAATATGACATATACAACTTGAACATAATCATGCCACCTAGAACTAACTTCACGGTGTAGAATTTAGGTGTCGGTGTGCGCGCGCATCGCACCACCTAGAACTAACTTCACGATGTTACATTTAGGTGTCGGTGTGCGCGCGCATCGTACCACCTAGAACTAACTTCACGATGTTAAATTTAGGTGTCGGTCTGCGCGCGCATCGTAAAAATTCACTCTCATCATTTTTCTCTATCGCGCCAAAAGAAGTATAACTTCAAAAATGTCTCAACGAACCAACAATAACAACCTGAAACAACCATCAAAATTCAAAATATTAAATGTTTAATACCTACGCGATAATCCGAGTAATGTGGATATATTATGTTGTCGATTCGAAACCCATAATTTAATGCGTGCTTCAAATTTTAATTCAGGAGTGGAACAGAGTCTACAGTACCGCAGGGACGAACGTCAATTAATGTTTGATGGTAGAACAGTTTGTAAGGGTAAATGAAAATGTTGTTTATTATCTTCCTCGCAATTTTTCCATATTTTCTCACCGTTTAAACCTTCCCTGGACTACGACAAACATTTCAAAACCAAAATCAGCCAATACGGCCTAGCCTTTCTCGAGTTTTAGCAAGACTAACGAACAGCGATTGATTTTTATATATTTTCAGATAGGCTATACTCTGACATTCGGGGCTTCCGATATATATTTATAAAACAGTTTGCAGTTAGGCCACTTTGACTGTCATGGCCCCAATTGGGTTATATAATTTGTTTTACGATCTCACAGAGTTAGATCAGGTTAAAGTTGTCCGACATGCACTTGACCATATATGTGTTTCCCCCAGGATTCAACCCCGCTCCAGTGATAGCTGTCAGAACGGTGAAGGCTGAGCTCATCTGTGGGCTGCCGAAAGGAATGTATGAGAAGTTGACTAACATCGATGAGAAATGGATGGAGAAAGGAGATTACGGGTATGTATATACATCCGTACTAATATTGCATAATTTGTATGGTGGTAGGACACTATCTAGTGTCCGCCTGGCCAGCTACCACCCTCAAGTTAGAAAAGCCAAACATCTAATGTGTTCCGGCAGCTATCCTTAAGAGCCAGTTCCCGTTCTAGGTCTATTGTGCTACCATCCTCGACCGCATCATCACTTACCAACAGATGAGATGGTGGTCAAACGATATGTGATATAATTATGATATATGATATTAAAACAATATTATAAAAACGTTTGTAACTCTTGTCTGTTTGTTTTTTTTTTTTTTTTTTTTTTTTTTAATAAAGATTACTCGCAATGTGGGTTACACATTACTAGTATTCTTGTTAACCCCTCCAACTAAGCTAAATATGCTTGTATCTGGAGTGGGTTCACGTCAATAGTGCAATGGGTGGGGTGGGGATCGAACTCACGACCTCTCGATCGCCAGTCCGACACCCTATCCATTGGGCTATTGCCGCCTTTTGTTACCTAATCACGCCTAAACGGACGACCCGATATTGTTGAAATGTAACAAGGCGATAACTTTATAGCATGAGAATGAACATAGGCTACTGAATTCTTGGTGCACGTGTCGCGTCAATCTTCCTTCATCCATCCTCTCTAGATGTCCAAACCATCTAAGCACCCCTTTCTCTATCTTTGTCTCTGCATCTTCTAATAAATTAATTTAATAATTTAAGATCGTTTACAAACGAATTCGAATAGCGTCATTTTCAATACTAAGTTTGAGGTTTTTATATCTCATATCTCTTTGTATAGTCTCTATATACTTATCAAATCTCGTAAATATTACAATGGGACCACCTCGGAAATGTACTCTACCATCTAAGTCCCTTGGAACATACATGGTGGAGGAATTCTGGCCGGAAGTGTCAAGTTTCGACGCTTTCGAGGTCGGACACCGGACACCATGAATGAACGTCGCACGTCGTCGTAAAATCAACGTGTCTTGTGTTTCTTAAGTTTAGTAAATAGGTATATTATATATATGCTAGTCTGTAAGGTATTTATGAATAATATGGGTCTTAGTATAACATTTCATGTTTACACAAGTTACTTGAAATAAAGATTTAATTATTTTTTTATTAAAGAAAGAATCATTCGAATCGGTTCACAATTGACGAAGTCATCGCGTAACGTACAAAAAAAATATACGGTCGAATTGAGAAACCTCCTCCTTTTTTTGAAGTCGGTTAAAAAGAGTGTATACACTCATTTGACATACATGTCAGTTTCGCTCAAGGTCAAGGGGGCTAAATATGGAAATCAATTCTTAGAGAGTAAACTCCATATAATATCATTAAAAAAAACTAAAAGAACCGACTTCAAATGCCACGCTACTAATTTTCAGTGCTAAGATTGAGGTGTTTATCTCCATATCTCTGGAGATACATATCTCTGGAGATACTTATCAGATCTGGATGAAATTACCATGGTACCACACCCGGGATATCTCCTTTCCACCAAAAAAATAATAATTAAAATCGGCTCATAAACGACGAAGTTATCCGCGAACAAACATTAAAAAAATATATATATGTACGGTCGAATTGAGACACCTCTTCCTTGTTTTTGAAGTAAGTTATACAGACGAATTGAAAACTTCCTACATTTTGGAGAAGGTTAAAAATCAAAATCAAATAGCATTATTCCAGTCCGATTATACCACATAATAACAAGTATTGTTTATTTGCAGAGTGATCCAGTTCAGCGCTAAGGCGGAGGCACTCAAGGTGTCGGACCGTCCGTGCGTCGATTACGGGAAGGATTGCTTCGGAGCCGGCTGTCCTATACATACTGATCTTTGAACGTACATACATACAGTAGATAGGTGAGTGCTGAGTTACCTACTCTTATATACACCACCTTTAAGTATAGGTCGTTATCTCAAACTATAATAAAAAGGCAGACAGATTCGTGCCGAACACCCGAGTAAACGCAAGTTCAGTAATACTAAATGCTTGACCACAGATTATATAATAGTTACTACGTAACAGATACTTCCACACTCCCCTACAAAAACACAATTCCAACGTTTATTTCAGACAATACAAGCAAAAATGTGTCTAAGGCGCTCGACCTAGCGTTATTATTAATTCGTTCAGCGCGCGATGTACCGGCGCGCCCCGATACAGTAAAGGGTTGACGCAATAAACTAAAAAAAAAGTTTACGAATTATTTTTATTTACCTCACAAAATTACATCAAAGTTCCTAACTAAGAGTCGAATTTTATGTCGGAAAAGTGAATTTTACGCCGTCTTGTCATTTTAGTATCGGTAGCATAAAAAATGAAACATATTGTGCTAGTTTTTTGTCAAACACGCAAAATGACTATGAAAAACTTTAATCGTTTCTAATATAGAATACGAAAGCGCAGTTATCCCGTCATTTGAATAATAATATACCTTGCGCGCGCGTGAGCAGTGACAACCGAATGGCAGATAGTACCGGCGCAGGTGACGAAAGTTTAGGTATAAATCGCAATAGCTATGGGCGAGTGAGGGAGGCCTGGCTTGACTCTTAAGTAATACGCTTCCGCGCTCAGTTACTACCAAGCGGCAGCAGGGACGGACGCTTCCGTGCGGTATTACTTCGCAGCGTTGCTTACGTAGTAATCATGCCGGACTGAGCGCGGAAACTTATTACTCAAGAATTTAGTATTACTCAACATGCGGTCACTCGGGTGTTCGGCACGAATCTGTCTGCCTTTTTTATGATAGTCTTAGCTCGTTATATGCTCGTATATCGTGCCCACCGAGACACAGTTTTTCTAGTTCGGAGGTTAGGGCGATCCGGAATCGATTACAAGCTTACCTTAACACTATCTATCTACCCTTACTGATTAGCATAATTACGTATTAACATTTGTTATTATTATAAGTATTACAGTACATTTAAGTAGTTAGTTGAATAGTAAAATTAGTAGATGCAGTCTTCTTTCTATATTTATAGCAGACTGCTTTCTGCGGCGCAGCTTCGCGCTGTCACGCCATTATAGGTTCGTAGCTTCATCGTATCATTCGTTACATATATCATTCTTTACATATATCATTCGTTACATATATCATTCGTTACATATATCATTCGTTACATATATCATTCGTTACGTATATCATTCGTTACATATATCATTCGTTACATATATCATTCGTTACGTATATCATTCGTTACATATATCATACGTTACATATATCATTCGTTACGTATATCATTCGTTACATATATCATTCGTTACATATATCATTCGTTACGTATCTCATTCGTTACATATATCATTCGTTACACATATCATTCGTTCGTAGTTCATGCTATATAAATAGCATGTCTGCTTTTTCGTTTTTAATCGCAGTTGTGTTTATAGCGCATACAAAATATTCTGCGCTTTATACTTCGCGTTTCGTTATAACGCGTTTTTCGATTAGAGCCGTTTTGAACTTGTACTACAGGCTTAAAGATATAATAAACTAGCTGATACCCGCGACTTCGTTCACGTGCACCAAGAATTTAGTAGCCTATGTTCATCCTCATACTATAAAGTATCGACTTGTTAAATTTCAGTAAGATTGGATCGTCCGTTTAGGCACTTTTAGGCGTGATTAGGACAAACAGACAAGTGACAATCGTTACCTAATAATGTAAACCCGAAAAAAAATTAATGAAAAAAGAATAACTCAACATCTATTTACTATATACGGAAAATTTCAAGCAATATCAAATATTAACAATATTTTTTCTTTGTTTCAGATAAAAAAAGAACTCATTTTTTGTTTTTTTTTTGTTACCAGCTCACCTGCTTGTTGGCACAAATAATATATTTAATAATAATAACAAACGTTTAAATTTAAATAAATTTTAATAGATCAATTCACTTTATACCTTGTTACCTAAAACAATAAAAATATTTCTTTACCTAGTTTGTTTTATTATTTATCTAGCGACCCGCCCCGGCTTCGCTCGGGTAGAGCATATATATATATATATGCCTGCATTTGTTTCATCAGTTTGTTACGTCGAGTATGAATGTAACACCTCGAACAATCATCGTCATATTTCAACCAATTTACACTAAACCTAAACGAATTATATGCATGAAAATCCATTCAGTAGTTTTTGAGTTTATCGCGAACAGACAGACCGACGCGGCGGAGGAGACTTAGTTTTATAATATGTAGTGATAGTGAATGATTCTTATTCCTGGTTTAGCCGAAAAACCGACAACCGCTGGGGTAAACGAGTTCTTGAGTGGAGACCGCGTATCGGCAAACGTAGCGTAGGACACCCTCAGACTAGGTGGAGCGATGATGTTCGCAAGGTGGCTGGCAAGAGCTGGATCAGAGTAGCCGAGGATCGTGCTCAGTGGTGGGCAGTTGGAGAAGCCTATGGCCAGCAGAGGACTAACATAGGCAGATGATGATAAGTTTGTTTTATGTAATGTCACAGAATAATGAATAGTACAAGTACAGAAATTGCACTCCCTGAGAGCAAATATGCGAGATTAAACCTAGTTACAACGTCGGTAACGTTCAAAATGCGCTTCACGCCTCGAGTGCGACCTTGAATTTGCGTCACAGTATCAACTAATAGTAACTATGAACCGCGTGTTGCGCACCGTAAAATGAACCGTAAGTCCTCACAGCGAGAGTCTGAATAACTCTGTCAACTCCTCAACCCTCTCCTATAGGGTTGAGTGTTATGAGAAAACTTATTGAAGCCTTTAATAGGGAATATGCATGATTCTTTAAAAAAAATTAAAATCATTGATTACATCCATTTAACACAGTAAAAAAATGAAATAATACTGAAAGTGTTCAAATTAAGCAAAAAAAAATAGTTTTAACATTGAAAATATATGAGGTATCTAAAACGCTGCCAAATTTACGCGCGCCTTTGTGACGTCACAGTGCATGACACGGTCTCCACAGATTAAATCTTTTTATTAGAAATAGTATGTATTCGTACAACAGTGCATAGTATTTCTATGACTTAATCTGTAATCTCTAAGATTTAATCTGTGGAGACCGTGTGGTGCATGACGTCACTTTCTAATTGACAAGTGGTGATGTGTTTTGCAAATTAAAATTTCCCACCATTTTTTTGCATTTTTCATATAATATTTTAACACATTACGATCAATTCCTAATAATTTAGGAGGGGTTATTGCACTTGTAATATCAATTTTAATTTTAATTATTTTACCTTTTATAAAAAAATTCAAGGAATTCAATTTTACCCTTTTAGACAAATTTTATTGAATATTTTATTTATAAAAAAATGTTTAACAAACAACACCAGATCAATAATGATTCCAAAATAAATGATTTCAAGTATATATATACTACATGCATGGAATATGCATGTAGTATATATTCTATATACTATATTATTATATATATATATATTCTATATATATATACTATTGGTAGAAGAACAATGTAATGAGTAAATTACTGATAGTAAGTGCTACTATAATGTTTAATGTCGAGGTAGGATAAAAGTACTACAGTTATACTAAAATATGTTACGCTCAATTAAAATGACTGAAGTTTTAGATTGCAAAGTTAAGGATCTAGGTAACTACCTACAGTAAATAATAAAATAAACTACCAATTTCAAGTAGGTTACAATTAATATTTTGCAAGATGTAATGTCGATAGAAATTTCCTCAAGGTCATAACGTGAATTCCATTGAAACACGAAACTCAGCTGATTTATACCTACCTACATTTTTTTTGTGTAACATTCTATGCTTTTTACATAAGTACATGTGCGACGCGCCGACGAAAATTGACAAATAAAATGAACAAGAGAAAGATTGAGAAAAAGAAAATATTGTCATTATCCCCTTCTTTTATTGTTGATATAAGTAATAAACTAGTATACACTGACCCTGCATTAGAAGGCGGTCACTAGGACTGTAACTGGGAGGTCTACTTACACTAAACGATCTTTAAGGTCATTTACTTTTTTTTTTTTTATTCAGCCTCTTTTGTCCCACTGCAGGGCAAAGGCCTCCCTTCCCTCCTTCCACACATCGCGGTCTATTGCTTGTTGGGTCCAGGTGCTAGAATAGTTATCCAGCTCGTCCCGCCATCTCCGTCTGGGTCTACCACGTCGTCGTCTAACGTTCTGTGGAACCCACTCTGTAGAGAGTTTGGCCCACAGATTGTCCGACATGCGGCATATATGTCCGGCCCAGTTACTCACCATTTACTTTTACGCGAAAAAAAGTCGAAAACTGGAAGGCTCGCAGCCGGATCGTTAAACAAAAAGTACCTAGATAGCCTACCTACCTAGATTTACGTTACTTATAAATAATATTAAGTTTATTAATGTCTATGTTTCGAAATTCTTAGGAATTGCATGGAATGTAAAGTAGTCATTCCCGTCGTTGTTTAAGCACCCGTACGCTACGCAAAACCTTTCGTAGCCTTTCGTTTAGACCATACTAGATAAACATTTGGATAGTTACTCTTTACAGTTACTATGTTTATTATCTTTATTTATTTATTTATTCAATTTATCAGAATATGGTAATACTTAAGATCTATAATACATTTTGAACCTGCATATTCTGCCGTCACCGGCGTACAAATTTATCGATATAATATTAGTATTAATTATGATTGTTTAGACTGATTTATTTTACTTATTATCATCAATTATTTAAATATATATTAAGACAATTTAAAAAACTTATTAAACTAAAATATTAACTATGACTAATAATTCAAATAAAAACTACAAATAATAAATGGAATTTAGGTCGTTGTCTGCTGGTAGAGTACCCAAAAAGCTGGCGACATTACCTCTTTGAATCGCGAAACTAATGCGTTGCCCGAGGTAAGGGCCAGCTCTTTGGTCGTGGGAGACATCGATTAGGCGTCTCCCTAACAAAACCGCGTAGACTGACAAAACCGACTGATTGATTAATTATTTAAATACATTTTCTACAAATTAATAAGCATAACAGAAAAGTACTTTGTGAAGTGTGATACATAGTAAATTAATAAGGTCAAAATAATCGAATATTGCTCAAATGTCATTGTCAAGAGAGACATCGTTAGTAACTCGGAACAATTTGTTCCGAGGTTAGTAAGGAATATAATGTGGTAGGTACAGTAAGGCGCGCGGCCTGTCGAGAGCGCGCGTGACACTTTACTGATTAGAGAAGGTCATTGCAAACCGTAAATAGTTTCAATACCTAGGTATTGGTACAATACCGAAAACATGGTATTGGATGTCATAATAACTGGTTATCGGGCGAAGATATAAATATTACAACAGGAAACATTGTTTTACAAAAAACCACGGAATAGGGAAATACCTCGTCAAGCCAAAAACCAATCGGTACTTGTACACCTACGCACCTACATACGATCGCGTTATTTTAAAAACAGATTTTGTCAAATTTCAAATACCGACCGCAATGCCGCAATAACCAGTTATTCAGAAAACCATGTTTGGGAAACCGGTATTGGTGTAAATACCTACAACTGGTTTCAGTATTGCAAAATGGCGTACCGACCCACCGCTATTACTGATACTGACTGAACTTGTAACCAGCTGGGTGGCGCGGAGGTACTTGTAGTTTCATATGTAGCGCGGAGTGCGACAGGCCTGGTAATGTAAACATTTATTAAGTAGGCAAAAATTATGGCTTGACTAATTATTTTAAATCCACCATTAAAATTGAGCACAAAACAATATTTTGAAGATACACTTACCTTAAATTTTGACTCCAGTACCATGTCAGTACCATCAAAATATTGAACCCCGCCCCCTGGTGATTTATGTGGTGAGGTTTTAGTCAACCAACCCCTCCCTCCTAAAAATCACGTGTATTTTTTGCTACAAACTATATTAAAATTTTCATAATATTATCTTGGTTTAGAAATCGTGCGTTCAACGAAAAACAAATACACGTGACATGATATCTCATTATATATATATACCTCCCTTCCCCCTCGTGATATTTTGTGATTTTTCCAGACTTCTCTCCCCCCCTTTCGAGCCTGGGGGGGGGGACGATTAAAGGACTATCCTTTATATAGAACGTGGAAGACTACGAGACGAGGTGTGTAGAAACACACTGCCTGTAAAGTTGGATGTGTCAAAAATTAAAAACATTTTACATATGTAGGTATTTATTTAATTCGGCAGTATTTATAATTAAATAATAAATACTAATGACGATCAATATTTTAAGTTACGTTTAAGCATTTTCATTTACATTTCACAAATGAATAGAAAAATGTTTTAAATGCATCTTAGTTTAGAATACTTATCCGATATTAAAATATTACTTAACATAATTGTATATACTTTACATTGTAAATACATAAGTCTGTGTTGAAACTGGGCTGTATAATTTTATGTACAAAATACAAATCTTAATATAAAATATTATGTTTTTTAAGTGTTATCTAGAATTTTGACTTTTTGAATATGACATTTTGGATTGTATATATACAATCCAAAATGTCATATTACCGAGGGGAATCGACCCTGCGCCTCCTAGGAACATGCTAATCTGTAAAGATTTAATCCGAGTTATTTACTTCTAAACAGTTGTCACAGATGGCGCCACCAATGCATAATTTGTTAAAATGTAATCTATTAGTTTCGTCGCACCGTAGCTGAGTTGGTACCGCGTCTGGGCGTGTTTCCCAGGATGTGCAGGTTCGAGTCCCGTCGATACGATGACTTTTTGGATTGTATACAACAATTAACAAACTTCTTAATATATTATAGTTCAACAATATATTTTCTAGGCCCATTTACAAAAGCAAATTGCAATATAGTTTTCATAATACATGTTGTATCGATCACAAAGATATTAGAGCAACTCTCTTAAGAAGGAATGCGGGGTGCATTTTTCCATACACATGTATTCCCCTGTTTCCTTCCTGAAAAATGCTTCTAGAGCAAATTTTTTTCTACGAAAAATCATGTTCTGCTGTAGCTAGGGTTAGGGAATTCCCGACAATTTCCCCGGAAAAGTCCCGGGACTAGACAGCCTACAGTCAAAGTCCCGGGACTTCGAGACTTTTAAGACTCTTTTTTATTATGTCCAAATCAATTTTATATGTTTATTCGGTGAGTGAGTATCACTTTATTATCTTTTTCTATAAGAAAACATTAAATAATACACAATAGTAGAGGGCTCATACTGAGTTTTTAGTAAAAAACAACAAAAACCCAATTTGCGAGTTAAACATTTTAATAATAAGGTGTTCTTTGAAAACATCATTTATAAACATGACCTATTAACTCACATTAAACTTATGGGCGTCGTCGATTATACAAAAGTGCCACACCAAACCACACTCACATCATAAATAAAATTGACGACTGACTGACTGACTCAACTGACACAGACACAATCATAACACAAACGTGACAGAAAAACCAATATGGCGGCATAAGGGAGGCGCGGCAAACGCATTTATTGTGCTGTGTACTCAATAGTTACATAGTAGACCAAGTAATTATTCATTAAACTAACAGAAGACGCTAGGCTCCTTCAATTAATTGAAAATAAAAATGATTACATAAAAATTTTGAGTCTTGTCTCATCTCGAGTCTCGACTTAAAAGTCCCGGGACTCGAGACAGCTAAAATCATGAAAATTCCCGGGACTTCGAGATACCAGACGTCCCGGGACCCAAACCCTAGCTGTAGCTACCGCCCGTAATTTGCTTTTTTTGACCAACCAATTGCAAAAAGAAATTTGACCCTTCAAAATCTGAAAAGTAGCCTATTTTACTGCCCTGATCTAGAGGGCTACCAGACAAATTTGACAGGGTTTTAAGACAAAAAGGAAAGGAGCAAGGATGCACTCGTTTGGAAAAAATGTTGTGCAAAAAATAATTTAATCGGATAAGTTTTTAAGGAGAAAACAGGGTAATACAAAAAACCTACTTTATTAAACAATTTGTAAGTAAAATGGGTCTGAGTTGCAGTTGTCCCTATCGCTCTTGTTTGTTGTTCGGGCACTGCGCGACGACAATAGTTATAATACCTATTTTTCAAATTCCTCCCACCCGCGTTTCCTCTTAAAAACCTATTTGTTGTCTCGACCCATTTATTTCCCCAAACAGTTTGGCACGTAGGTTAACTTATGTTAGCCAAATAGGAAGTTAATATATTTTTTATAGCTAACTGTACAATCGTTTGGCTGCAATCTCACTTGATGGTAAGTGACGATGCAGCCGATAGAGTAGTACTATTGCTCGGTGGCTACCTATTCTCTGTTGACTTGAACATTCACAGGTTGTATTTCGGGGGAAAGACCGTCAACAGCAGTGTATTCCATGTTTTGGCTGTTTTTATAATAAAGGTAGTATATCCTTTTACGTTACAATAGTTCTTGTTGTCTCGACCCCAAATAATTTGGGGTGTGAAGGTTAACTTCAGTTAACCAACTGTAAAACATTTGACGAAACCAGCACGAGCAATTAGTTCTTGTTGTCTCGACCCCAAATACTGTGGGGTGTAAAAGTTAAAATAGTTATATTATTCCGTTGGTTAACGTAAACCAGCGGTAAAAATATTTAACTATACCTATACGAACAATAGTTCTTGTTGTCTCGACCCCAAATAATTTGTGCTGTAAAGGTTAGCTTCAGATAAACAAAAATAGTTCTGGTTGTCTCGACCCCAATTAGTTAGGGATGTAAAGTAAACATCTCGAAGTTTGCCGCGTACATTCAATCGTTAAGAGCCACCCATCCTTCATTGCCGTCCGGTAGTTTTACTTGAATTAGTCTTAAAACGGCGCCATTTTCATCTGTTGCCAACTGTGAAAAAACAAAATTCAATTTATTAAATTTAAAATACACTACATACATATATAATACATATCGACGGGTTCCGAGCTATTTGTATTAACCGACATTTTTGAAACTTTACAACTGAGCAGTTTAAAGTTTCGATTTTTAGAAAAAAATAATATAACCTTAGCAAATCGCATTATTTTTTTCAATAGAAGGATATTACTGTTTTATAACATATTCCCCATAATCGGATTCATTTTTTTTCCAATATTCCTATTTTTAACGAAGATAAATTACATAAAATGACCAATATTTTACTTTTTTTTGTTCCAGGCTAAATGACTTAACCACCTATGGTTATTATTTATTTTTCCAAGCTAAATGACTTAACCGCCTCGGCATGCAATTAATAGCTCTAAGCTAAGTTCTTTAATCCAAGAGTTGGTCATTTTTCAAACCTAAGCTAATTGATTTAAATACCATATCTTAAACTTATTAATGTATGGCTACTAAGTTCTTTTAATTCTTATATATTTATAAGGTAAAGCTGATTGTATTAAGCGACACTGGATAAGAATTTAACAAAGAGGCTAATTGTATGAAGCGACATTTTTATATATTTATAAGGTCAGGCTAAATGCTTTAACGTACGTTGCCTGTAAGTTGTGCTCCAGGAAAAATAGTTTATACGACTGTCTGGTATTTGGCAGTGAGCTTAAGTACACAGTTCCTAAATTTGTCAATATTTTGTGTCACTTCATACATTGCAGTCCAAAATGGGCCCGATAATGCGGTTGTATTAAGCGACAAAAAAGTGCTCCGATCGTCACCAAACCCAGCTCAAACGACGCGGAAAAATTTGCTGATTCCAAACATGTATAAAAGTCTATATCGCCCAGAGTGTCGCTTAATACAATTAGCCCGGAACCCGTCGATATATCGACACCAATATTATATTTTGTTTTTCACTAACCGGCATTCACTTGCGTTTATTTTTCGGATTATGCTCCGACCGGTTTTGAGTCGATTTGAGAGTCTTCGTCCCGGGAGCGGCTAAGAGAGCTGTGACTGGCGCTGGGAAGCTCGTGCAGTACGCCGCGAGTCACAGCTCTCTTAGTGACTGGCGTTGGGAAGCTCGTGCAGCACGCCGCGAGTCACAGCTCTCTCAGCCGCTCCCGGGACGAAGACTCTCTAATCGAGTCGAAACCGGTCAGAGCATAATCCGAAAAATAAACGTGAGTGAATGCCGGTTAGTAAAAAACACAATATGAATATCAGTCGTGAGAATTTCGTAAGTCAAACCAATAAATGTAAAAGTAAGTTAGTTTGTTCGGGACTTCTTCACAGTCAAACGGCAAGGCCGATTTAGGTGAAATTTTGTACAGTGATAGCCAGTACTATGCATTAGGCTATAGGATACTTTTTAACGCGGGCGAAGCCGCGGGGCACAGTTTATACATAAATAATCACAATCAAGAAACTTAATAAATGTTATTCGGTTACTTGTTTTATTAGTATTTGCTGACAAAAGTAGCAACTTTTACGAGCAATGTTTCGAGCATAGACGTAATATAAATTGACTGCGCACAACGGCCCTGATGAGACCGACCTAGAACGGAGTTTGTCCCTTTCTTTTGTATGGACAACTTATATATATACTATACATATAGTATAGAACATATATAGCACTAGCAGGTTGTTAGACAAGGACACACTCCCACCCGGGTGCCTTTCGATTGGGCCGTTTTGTTCTACAAAGCAATTACAACCTTATTGTTGAAGCATACGGATTAAATTGAATTTGTTAAAACATCTGCAGTGCACCATCCTTTTATATTACGTCTATGGTTTAGAGCGAATATTTTTTTTTAAAGAGGTTGCGAAGAAAGCTACACGTTAGAAATAAAACTTCCAAATTAATTTATTTTATCACTCACACCATCACTAATTATTGTTTTGTACAACTCTATCTGTTGAACTTTAGCGAATACGTCTTCGTAGTTACGCCGTTCTACTATTGTAGAATATTGTAGTCATCTTATATTTTATTTTTATAAACGCTCAATAGAGCATTTATAAAAATAAATAATATCGTTTAAAAACTAAAAAAACAACCGACTTCAATGCCGCGCTATTCATTTTCAGTACCAATTTTGAGATGTTTATCTCAATATCTCTGGAGATACTTATCATACCTCGATAAAATTACCATGGTACCACACTTGGGATATCTCCTTTCGAAAAAAAAAGAATAATCGAAATCGGTTCATAAACGACGAAGTTATCCGCGAACAAACATAAAAAATAAAAAATAAAAATAAAAAATATATACGGTCGAATTGAGAAACCTCCTCCTTTTTTTGAAGTCGGTTAATAAAATATAACATGACGCTTACGTCACTTCCGCTGCTTTCGGACCGTGACGTTACGTTACTTCCGTCAAATTTTACCACAGTGCGCCTAGATACATTTTTGTTTCACATAAAAAAAAACGTAGCCTACGTCATTCGGTGTCGAAAAGAAACACAAATCTAACGACTATTTGTACATCAAATTCGGTCTAGCAGTTTCAGCTACATTCAACGTGTTCGCTAACCATCAGGCGAGCGTCACGCTCATCTATACAACACGTGTGAGTGTAACTACCTGCGCGTTGCTCGGGTCCAGTTGTGCAGAACTCACAGCTTTCATTAACGCTGTGTCGTCAGCGTCCAGGTAATTATCTGAGAATAAATAATAACTTTAAATTTACAAGTACTATACTTAAAATAAAACCAAGTGCCACTCTCGCACACGTAGGGTCCCGTACCACAGTTTACTACAACGCCATCTATCGAATATCTAACGAACGTGTAACGCCATCTAAGTGAAAGTTAACGCAAAGGTGTTCGGGTAGGTAAACGTTTATAGATGGCGTTATAGTGAAATGCCGAAAAAATACGTTTCTTGAATGGGGACCCCCTTTAATTTTTAACTTTATTCTGTTTTTAGGATTTTGTTGTCATAACGGCAACAGAAAGGCTTTATCTGTGAAATTTTCAACTGTCTAACTACCACGGTTCATGAGATACGCCTGGAGACAGACGGACAGACAGTACGAAACCCTAAAAACAAAACAAAATAATTAAATTACAAGCTTTTAAGCTTGTAATTTAATTATTTTGTTTTGTTTATTTATGCTTATAATAAAACGAAGTATTAAAAATTTTTTAGTAATATTTTAAATTATTTTTAACATAATAAAACAAATTATTATAATGTTATTATTGATTTATGGCATTATTTTATTAAAACAATAATAATTAAACCTTAAAATTTAATATACTGTAAAAAAAATAAACTGGCCAAGTGCAAGTCGGACTCACACTCGTAGGGTTCCGTAACACAGTTAAGTATTCCATAACTATTATTTTTCGCAACTACAAAATTAACTTTGTTTTTCATAGTGTTTGTATGAAAAACAAAGTTATCTTTGCGGTCGGCTTATCTCTAAAACTGCTGACTGTATCTCGTTCAAACCAATTTTCGTTGTTAGTTTTTATTGAGATCTACAGGATATATTTTTTTTAGATTTTTCACTCCCATACTTTAAAAGTTAGAGGGGGGGGGGGACACACATTTTACCACTTTAGACGCGCCTATCTTTCAAATGATTGACTTTGAGAAAAAATGGTTTTAGAAACCTCAATGTCATTTTTGAAGACCTATCTATAGACACCACACACGTATAGGTTTGAAGAAAATTTTTTTGTTTGTTTCAGTTCCATGTATGGGATGCCCCCCCTTAAACTTTTATTTTTTTATTTTTGTATAAAAATCGAATAGCGGTTCACATAATACATCTACCTACCAAGTTTCAATTCTGTAGTCCTAACAGTTTCGGAATAAAATGGCTGTGACATACGGACGGACAGACATACAGACAGACAGACAGACAGACAGACAGACATGACGAATCTATAAGGGTTCCGTTTTTTGCCATTTGGCTACGGAACCCTAAAAATAAAAGAAATAATAATAAAAATGTAAGCCAGCCTTTTGAGAGTCAGAGTATTCTAGGCCTAGCGTGTTCACCATCTTCGAGCACATCATAGCTTACCACCAGGCGAGATAGTGGTCAAACGTAGCCTATTAATCATACAAAAGTGTATACGTACCACTAAGGTACAGTTTGGGAGTTGCATCTTTTACATTATCCAGTGAATTATTTTCTGTCAGTAGCTCGAAACTGTCGGACGTTGGGGACAGCTAGAAAAAAAAAACAAGTTATCATAATTAAGATAGTTTATAAACTAAAACAACCGACTTCCATGCCCCGCGAGTCAGTTACATTAGCAAGTTTGAGACGTTTATCGTCATATCTCTGGAGATACTTATCAGATCTCGATGAACTTACAATGGGACCACCTCGGAAATGTACCCTACCGATTAAAGAACGAATTATTCGAATCGGTTCACAATTGATGGAGTAATCGCGTAACATACACACACTTTTAGAGGGCCCGGTGGCGTAATCGGGAGAACGGTTGGCTTTGATGCCAGAGGTACCGAGTTCATACCGCCGTGCACTATTGGGTTTTTCTATCGAAAAATGTATGTACGCTTTTCACAGTGGCCCTCCGGTGAAGGAAAAACATCGTGAAGAAACCAAAAACCCCCGCATGGTGGTAGGACACTATCTAGTGTCCGCCTGGCCAGCTACCACCCTCAAGTTAGAAAATCTGTCGCCAAACATCTAATCTTTTCCGGCAGCTATCCTTGAGAGCCAGTTCCCATTCTAGGCCTAGCGTGCTTACCACTTTCGACCGCATCATCACTTACCAACAGGTGAGATAGTGGTCTAACGCTAGCCTATAAGATATAAAAAAACAAAGTAACAAAAAAACATCAGACGAATTGAGAACCTCCTTCTTTTTGGAACTCGGTTGAAAATGATGTTCTTATATTATATTCATATATGTAGTAACTATAATAGTTTTTTTTCGGCTTACTAGCAATGTGAGTTACACATTACAAAGAGTCTTGTTAAACCCTTAAACTAAGCTATATATATGCTTGTGTCTGGAGTGGGTTCACGTCAATAGTGCAATGGGTGAAGATCGAACTCACGACCTCACGATCGTCAGTCCGACACCTTATTCATTGGACTATTGCAGTTTATATGCTCTACCCGTGCGAAGCAGGGGCGGGTCGCTAGTATATAATTTAAGATCGTTTAAAAAACTAAAAAGAACCGACTTCAATGCCGCGCTATTACTTCTCAGTACCAATTTCGAGGTGTTTATCTCCTTATCTCTGGAGATACATATCAGACCTCGATAAAATTACCATGGTACCACACTTGAGATATCTCCTTTCCAACAAAAAAATAATTATCAAAATCGGTTCATAAACGACGAAGTTATCCGCGAACAAACATAAAATAAATATATATATATCTATATATACGGTTGAATTGAGAAACCTCCTCCTATTTTTGAAGTCTGTTAAAAATAGGATATAATCAACGCAGGCAAAGTCGCGAGGAGCTAGTATACGTATTATAGGTTAACTTACAATAGACTCAGTAGTTTTATCATTATTTGTCTGGGACACTTTGGTTGGATCCAATTGTACTATAGTTGT
This sequence comes from Cabera pusaria, assembly GCA_954871355.1. Taxonomy (NCBI): domain Eukaryota; kingdom Metazoa; phylum Arthropoda; class Insecta; order Lepidoptera; family Geometridae; genus Cabera; species Cabera pusaria. The sequence continues at coordinate 3,102,930 of OX940910.1, forward strand.
TACTCCCTGTAACAAATTATTAGATTTGGCCATAGACGTAATATAAATGGATGGTGCACTGCAGATGTTTTGACAAATTCAAATTAAACCGTATGCTTTAACGATAAGGTTGTAATTGCTTTGTAGAACAAAACGGCCCAATTGAGAGACACCAGGGTGGGAGTGTGTCCTTGTCTAACACCTGCTAGTGCTATATATGTTCTATACTATATGTATGGTATGTATATAAGTTGTCCATACAAAAGAAAGGGACAAACTCCGTTCAAGGTCCGTCTCATGGGGGCCGGTGTACGCGATCAAGTTTAATATGTAGCAGGTCTGTGGATTTAGGATATAGGTATAGGATACTTGCAACGCGAGTCGTCGCTAGTTACCGTGGACGGAGTATTAAATGGACCTGGCATTTAAATAACCATAATAATATGAGAAGGATAAAACTATACAATCACTAGTATGAGAGAGCGAGATGGACAGCAATTTTCAACCGACTTCCAAAAAGAAGGTGGTTCTCAATTCGTATGTCTGTATTTTTTTTCTTTTTAAGCTATTGCATAGCTTCTATCGCGGCCCTTGAGCGTGGAGACCAAATCCAGAAATTCCGTAACGAAAATAATCTTACATCCCAAATAATTAAATACCATTATCCAGCATCATTTCACTACTATTGATGAAACCAAACCGACCTTATACCTACTACGCTAAGGCTTACAAAATGAGGTTCGTTAGATCGAACTGTAATGGACAGTTGGTTTTTGCAGTTGCACAGATTTTGTCTTCTCGTTCCTTTTTAACCGACTTCACAAAAAAGGAGGAGGTTCTCAATTCGTCTGTATGTTTTTTTTTTTTTTTTTTTTTGTGTGTATGTTACGCGATTTCTCCGTCAATAGTGAACGGATCCAAATGATTCTTTTTTTAATAGGTAGGATACGTTTCCGAGGTGGTCCCATTTTAATTTTATCGAGATCTGATAAGTATCTCCAGAGATATGGAGATAAATACCTCAAACATAGGAGAATGTACTGGTTTTAGTAGAAGCGTCCCAAGAAGATTGTACACAATGGAGGTTGCTATTGCATATACTTTTGAAGACTAAATAATGTTTTTACATCTTTCTTCTCGTTGATTTTGGATTTTGACAGATATTCTTACGGTAACTGTGAGCGAGATAGAAATAAAGGTGGGGATAATATATTTTTTTTTTAAATATCTTATAGGCTAGCGTTTGACCACTATCTCACCTGTTGCTAAGTGATGATGTGGTCGAAGATAGAGAAGTGGACTAGAATGGGAACTGGGTCTCAAGGATAGCTGCCTGAACACATAAGATGTTTGGCGACAGATTTTCTAACTTGAGGGTGTTAGCTGGCCAGGCGGACACTAGATATGTCCTACCACCATGCGGGGGTTGTTGGTTTCTTAACGATGTTTTCCTTCACCGGAGGGCAACTGTGAGAAGCGCACATATATTTTTCGATCGAAAAATTCATTGGTGCACGGCGGTTTGAACTCGGTACCACGGCATCAAAGCCGACTGTTCTCCCAATTACGCCACCGGGCCCTCAATAAATAAAAATATATTAATAATTATAATAAATAATTATATATAAATATAAATAATTTGTCTTCACAGGAATGTTCTACCGGGCAAAGTCTTGTTAGGGTGCAAACTTTTTTAAACATACCTAAGATTTTTTGACATGACATGACGTTTGCCGAAGATGGCGGCCATTTCAGTCCCGCGACACTGCATACATTATTAAATAACTCAGAATTATGAATGTACTTTGTACCAACCAACACTGCAAAAAAAAATTATAAGCATAATACCACAGATTATATAATAGTTACTGCGTAAATAATACTTTCCGTTGTTAGGTTGGCTACACAGTGCTTTCATAATTCGGGTTTCAACAATATAGGGAAGTGCCTCTTATAACGTAGTATAGTGATTCAGTACTCTGTAGGCCATATGGCGGCAAGTAATGTTAATAATCGCAAATAATACTTTTTTATATTCATTTTGGAATACAACTAGTCCGTGTTATAAAAGTATTTGGAATTTGTAATAAAATAGACAATTAATTATCGTGTGTGTCAGATGCTTTAATTGCACAGGGCCATTTTGGACATTGTCCTTTGATACCTTGGTGACATAATTATTACTAGTGAATATTATCACTAAAGTGATAATATTCAAAGTCAATTTTTTTAGGGTTCCGAACCCAAAGGGTACCAAATGAACACTTTCTGAGACTTTGTTGTCCGTTCGTCCGTCCGTCCGTCCGTGTGTCTATACATATGTGCGCACTTACAGATCTGTATCTTCTTAACCGTTATAGGTACATACTTGAAATTTTCAAAAAGTATACATCCGTCAGTGTATAACGGCCCAGACACCAAATGTAATAGATGCATGTAATTTAATTAAAAATTGTTATGCACTAAAAAGGGTAAAATAAGTTATTTTTCAAAAAAAATAAAACCGACTTCATAATCACAAACAGGCACTCAAAAGCGAAAAATAATTTACTTAAAATTATTATAAGCGCTACCCACTTATCTATTTGAAGTCGGTGCCAGCCAAGTCTATTGGATAGTAGATAGATACTATGTATGTAGTAGTAGTATGTAGGTACATGTAGGTTAGTATGTAGGTAGATACATGTAGGTATTATCTATCTACTACCTATTAGACTTGGCTGGCACCGAGTTCAAATAGATAAGTGGGTAGCGCTTATAATAATTTTAAGTAAATTATTTTTCGCTTTTGAGTGCCTGTTTGTGATTATGAAGTCGGTTTTATTTTTTTTGAAAAATAACTTATTCAAGTATAAATTCCGAATTCTATTTTCAAATTATGTCAAGGGTGAACAAGTCCTCGGAACTTTACATGATTCCTCCTTGTTAAACACTCACTGCCTTCATACATGTAGCCGTGACACAGATAGGTGTATAGGTATTTATCATCTATGTACAACAGTGAATATCTGTATTCGTATAATTTGTGTACAAAGTGTTTTAAATATGAATAAACAAAGTGCATCTATTAATGAAGAAAGTCACGAAAAATATAGTGAAAGAAAATGAGTGAGTACTCTATATACATACATTTTATTATTATTATCACAAATGCAGTATTTTTTGTTTTGTTAATTTATATATAATACTGCTATAAAGATAACCAAAATGTTTGATATTAAAATGAGCGATATTAAAAGTAGCTCACTTCTCATTTATATAATAAAAGAAAAAAAAATGTTTTCTTACCGGTCACCACGCTCAAAAAGTGTAACTTGAATTAATATCAAAGAAAAAAAATACTGCATAAATAAAAAAATGCTATGCAATAGCTTTACCGCGGCAGTCCCCGAGTGCCACACGTATTTTTTTTTGTGTGTATGTTACGCGATTACTCCGTCAATTGTGAACCGATTCGAATGATTATTTTTGTAATCGGTAGGGTACGTTTCCGAGGTGGTCCCATTGTAATTTCATCGAGATCTGATAAGTATCTCCAGAGATATGACGATAAACGTGTCAAACTTGCTAATGAAACTGACTTGCGGGGAATTGAAGTCGGTTGTTTTAGTTTTTAATTATTAATTAATAGTCTGCAAGTCTGCATATGCGATTTTATTGTTTGGAGCCAGCTCTGGCTCCCAGTTCTAGTGCACCCATTGGCTTTCACCCGCTGTCATGTGTTACCCGACCAAATTACGTTGTTTATTTAATCTTATAGCTGGCATATGTATCACGTGTTCATCATTTAGTCGGGTTATATCTCTATAGCTATTTCATTCGCATACGCAAATGTCTTATTTCATTTTCCCTCTACGCTGGTTACTTAATAAATCTGCCAAGACCGAGTCGGACTCGCACACCAAGTGTTCCGTACGTATAATATAAGATCGTTTAAAAAACTAAAAGAACCGATTTCAAATGCCGCGCTATTAATTTTCAGTACCAAGTTTGAGGTGTTTAAGATTGCTGAAAGGACTTGATTTAATACGTATTTACTCGTATGTCAGTTATGGATTAATAGAAATTACTATAATTTAAGGTTTGAGGTGTTTATCTCCATATCTCTGGAGATACTTACCAGATCTCGATAAAATTTTAATTGGCCAAACTGGAAGCATACTGTCTCGAACAAAAAAATAATATTCCAAATTGGTTAAGAATTGACGGAGTTCTGAGGTAACAAACATAAAAAAAAATACAGGCGAATTGAGAGCCTCCGTTTTCTGAAGTTGGTTAATATATTGAGGCGATGTAATAAAAATTTGACTTTTTATTTGTAGATTTTATATATGTAGTCTGTATTATAGTTTTAGGAGTAGTTTCTATTGTAAATATAGTTTTAAATTAATTTTAATTGACACTAAATATACATCCTGTATATAATTATACGTAGAGATAAATAACTTTAAAAAGTAATATTTACATGTTCAGTGTTGTGTACTCGCGTCACTCTCGGTTGATTCACCACTATCGATTCAGCCAAATGTCCCTGTGAATGACAAAATGATTACATCGTTTTCAGAAAATTCCTTCATGAAATGCGCGGTTCATTAATAATAAAACCGGCTAAGTCGGGTTGAACTCGCCCACCGAGGCTTCCGTACCAACCAATTAAGCCAGAACTTTAAATTGTATCAGCGCTCATATAACTCAGAGGTCTACCTTAATTGGCGCGGAACTATGTATGTATGGGGACACCCTTTCATTTTCCACTTTTTTTATATTTTGGAATTTTCTGACCTATAGGTTTTCGACCCAAAACCAATAGGTTACTTCCCGTTGACTTAGAATCATGAAATTTGGCAAGAAGCAAGGTCTTACAGCACAAATTAAGGAAAAATTCCATAAAATAAAAAAAGTTGAAAATAAAGGTACTTTTTGGTACTAACAAGTTATCGCGAAAATCTAAATTTGCCCATATCTTTTTATTGTGTTGACTCAAGACCTTAATTTTTATACACCTAATAGGGACTATAGACCTCAGTATCAGGTATAAATTTTAACTTGCTAGGCCCACCCGTTCCTGAGAAAATCAGTGGTGACACACGGACAGACGGACAGACAGACGGACAGACGGACAGACGGACAAGAAAGTGATCTTATAAGGGTTCCTTTTTTTACCTTCTGAGGTACGGAACCCTAAAAACAAAAAAAAATACTGCTGTTTCTGGATATTTGCCAATCATTTTTCTTTTTTTAATGCTTACATGATTGTAAGCATTTATATGCGGGTTGCACATTGCTACTATTGCTAGTAGTCTTTTAACCTCTCCAACTAAGGCTGAGGGGCACCATCTTACTTTAACCACAGAATAATGAAAAGTACAAGTACAGAAGATGTACTGCCTGTGAGCAAAAACTATTTATTATACTTTTGCTCGTAATTATCTTTTGATGCCTATAAACAGTTTTGATGCGTATAAACACCTGTGATGCCCATAAACACTTTTGCTCGTTATATTTTTTAACTGTGGAGGCTTGTAATTAGCTTCTCGCTGCTACTTTCGTTTCTGTTTTGTAATCTTAGCTGTAAGCCCCCCAAATATAATAAAATAAAAAAATTAAATAAAATATATTCTTTTCATGTCTATAAACACTTGTAATGCCTATAAACACTTTCGATGCCTATAAACACTTTTGACGCCTATAAACACTTTTGCTCGTTATATTAGATTATATTAATGCCTATTGACACTATTGCTCGTTATATTAGACTTTTTTGATGCCTATAAACACTTGTGATGCCTATAACACTTTTGATGCCTCTAAACACCTTTGTCGCCTATAAACACCTTTGCTCGTTATATTAGATTATATTGATGCCTCTAAACACTTTTGACGCCTATAAACACTTTTGCTCGTTATATTAGATTATATTGATGCCAGTAGACACTTTTGCTCGTTATATTAGATTATATTAATGCCAGTAGACACTTTTGCTTTATATTAGATTATATTGATGCCAGTAGACACTTTTGCTCGTTATATTAGATTATATTGATGCCAGTAGACACTTTTGCTCGTTATATTAGATTATATTGATGCCAGTAGACACTTTTGCTCGTTATATTAGATTATATTGATGCCAGTAGTTACTTTTGCTTTATATTAGATTATATTGATGCCAGTAGACACTTTTGCTCGTTATATTAGATTATATTGATGCCAGTAGACACTTTTGCTCGTTATATTAGATTATATTGATGCCAGTAGACACTTTTGCTCGTTATATTAGATTATATTGATGCCAGTAGACACTTTTGCTCGTTATATTAGCTTATATTGATGCCAGTAGACACTTTTGCTCGTTATATTAGATTATATTGATGCCAGTAGACACTTTTGCTCGTTATATTAGATTATATTGATGCCAGTAGTTACTTTTGCTTTATATTAGATTATATTGATGCCAGTAGACACTTTTGCTCGTTATATTAGATTATATTGATGCCAGTAGACACTTTTGCTCGTTATATTAGATTATATTGATGCCAGTAGACACTTTTGCTCGTTATATTAGATTATATTGATGCCAGTAGACACTTTTGCTCGTTATATTAGATTATATTGATGCCAGTAGACACTTTTGCTCGTTATATTAGATTATATTGATGCCAGTAGACACTTTTGCTCGTTATATTAGATTATATTGATGCCAGTAGACACTTTTGCTCGTTATATTAGATTATATTGATGCCAGTAGACACTTTTGCTCGTTATATTAGATTATATTGATGCCAGTAGACACTTTTGCTCGTTATATTAGATTATATTGATGCCAGTAGACACTTATGCTCGTTATATTAGATTCTTTAAATTTCTTTAAACACTTTTGCTCGTTATATTAGATTCTGGCAATTAACACTCACGGTGGTGTTCATATGCGCTATGAGCGCCTGTTTGCGCATGTAAGAGTGCCCGCAGGTGAGACACTCGTAGGGCTTCTTCTCGCTGTGCGTGAACCGGTGCGTGTTGCGGTTGTCGCGCGAGTTGAACGACTTGCCGCAGATCTGTGGGGAGATATCATCACATTTTATTGACTTTATTTTCTACTGGATTTCCTAGGGTAGGCTTTCAGGGAGCCTTAACTTAAAAAAATAATAATTAAGATAGTTTAAAAACTAAAACTACCGACTTCCATGCCCCGTGAGTCAGTTTCAGTAGCAAATTTGAGACGTTTATAGTCATATATCTGGAGATACTTATATCAGATCTCGATGAAATTGCAATGGGACCACCTCGAAAATGTACCCTACCGATTTAAAAAAAAATCATTCGAATCAGTTCACAATTGACAAAGTAATCGCGTAACATAAATACAAAAAAAAAATCATACAGACGAATTGGAACCTCCTCCTTTTTGGAAGTCGGTTAGAAAAGTGTTCATATTTAAATTGGTCTAAATAATAATGAATAAATTAATGAATGAATGAATGAATGAATTTATTCAGCTTGTGTCCCTAGGATGTATCCTATGTATGAATGAAATGAATGTATCCTAGGGGTTGTTAGTGTTAAAATTACAATTTTAGTGTCACTAGGTCCTACTTTATCAGTATACAAGCATTAAAGTGTTAAGTACTACGAGTATAATAATATAAATCCTTTTTACGAAATCATAGATATTAATTGCAACATAAAATAATAATTACATCGATATGTCAAATATTAAAAATGTAGAATCACATTGTTATCTTTAAAAAAGTCGTCAACAGAATACTACGCCTTGATGATGAGAAATTCATTAAGCTTTATTTTAAAGACATAATGGTCTTCAAATGGCGAGTGAAAAGGTATTTACTAGGTAAGCGTGCTACATCGTCGACCGCATCGTCACTTAACATCAGGTGAGATAGTGGTCAAAGGCTTGCCTATACAGCATGAAAAAAAAATTAAAAATGTGTTCATATTTCTTAAGTTTTTTCTTAAGTTACTCAGGGTCCCGTACCTCAAAAGGAAAAAAGGAATCCGTAAAGGATCACTTTGTTTTTCACCTGTCACATTCAAGGTTGCAAAGTGGCTTTCAGCAGCCCAATTTTCGCCATTTTTCACTTCTCATTGAATAGATATTGCAGACTTTACGCGATATCTTCCAGACAACTAACCTCACAGAAGTGCGGGCGCTCCCCGCTGTGTATCCGGATGTGCTTCTTGTAATGCTCGGGGTACACGAACGTGGACTGACATATGTCGCACTGCAGCGGCCGCTCGCCTGTGTGCACCGCCTTTATGTGGTATTCTAGTAGGCTGGGGAACAAATGTACCACTTTAATCGACTTCACAAAAAAGGAGGAGATAGATAGATAGATAGAAACACTTTATTGGACACCTTATTAAACATACAGAGTAATTACTTAACAGCTAATTATAATAGTGTAACAATAGGCGGTCTTATCGCTAAAAGCGATCTCTACCAGACAACCTTTAGATGGAGAAATATGTTAATAGATACGGCGGTGTATGGTGCAATTATAAATAAGACATAACTTTTAACGGATACTAAATCAATACAAATAAAAATAATAACTTTGATACTTATACATACATTATATTACATAAAATAAATAGTAATAGATGGGAAGATCAGTGTATTTAAATTGATAACATATACTTATATATTAGTTGGATTGTACATAGCAAACGTAAGTTATAACTAACCAAGATAAGACGACTTAACGCGTTCCTTGAATAAGGAGGTTCTCAATTAAACTGTAGGTTTTTTTTATTGTTTTTTTATGATTGTTACCTCAGAACTCCGTAAAATTTTAACCGATTTGTAAAATTCTTAGAAACAATTTTTCTCTAGAATTTTCTCTAAAATTGGGAGAATTTTCTCTAGAATGTAAGTGAACTCACCGTCTCAGTGCAGGTTGGAGCGTCGTCTCGCACTAGAATGTAAGTGAACTCACCGTCTCAGTGCAGATTGGAGCGTCGTCTCGCACTAGAATGTAAGTGAACTCACCGTCTCAGTGCAGGTTGGAGCGTCGTTTCGCACTAGAATGTAAGTGAACTCACCGTCTCAGTGCAGATTGGAGCGTCGTCTCGCACTAGAATGTAAGTGAACTCACCGTCTCAGTGCAGATTGGAGCGTCGTCTCGCACTAGAATGTAAGTGAACTCACCGTCTCAGTGCAGGTTGGAGCGTCGTCTCGCACTAGAATGTAAGTGAACTCACCGTCTCAGTGCAGATTGGAGCGTCGTCTCGCACTAGAATGTAAGTGAACTCACCGTCTCAGTGCAGGTTGGAGCGTCGTCTCGCACTAGAATGTAAGTGAACTCACCGTCTCAGTGCAGGTTGGAGCGTCGTCTCGCACTAGAATGTAAGTGAACTCACCGTCTCAGTGCAGATTGGAGCGTCGTCTCGCACTAGAATGTAAGTGAACTCACCGTCTCAGTGCAGGTTGGAGCGTCGTCTCGCACTAGAATGTAAGTGAACTCACCGTCCCAGTGCAGGTTGGAGCGTCGTCTCGCACTAGAATGTAAGTGAACTCACCGTCTCCGCTTGAACCGCTTGTGACAGTCGGTGCACTGGTGCCGCTTGTCGTCCATGTGCGTGGCGCGCCGGTGCGAGTGCAGGTTGGAGCGCTGCGCGAACCGCGCGCCGCACGTCTCGCACTCGAATGGACGCTCACCTTTATACACGATACAAACACATCTATTAAACAAAAGCGTGGTGTGGATTTATGAAACCACGATGCAAGTGAAACTTTTTGTTTAGGGATAGTCTTTTTTTTATATCTTATAGGCTAGCGTTTGACCACTATCTCACCTGTTGGTAAGTGATGATGCGGTCGAAATGGTAACACGCTGTAGGTAGAATGGGAACTGGCTCTCAAGGATAGCTGCCGGAACACATTAAATATTAAAGTCTATTAATCACGTGAGGCTCGAAAGATAAAAAAAAACACAAAATATCACAAGTGTTATAATGAGATATCACGTAAATTTATTTTCCGTTAAACGCACGATTTCTAAACCAAGACAATTTTCTGAAAATTTCAATATACTTTATGCCAAAAAATTCACGTGATTTTAGGTAGGTTTTAGTCTGAAACTTAAACTTAACTTACCACATATCACCAGGGGGGAGGGGGTTAAAAAGTAGCTAAAAATCATCACGTGATTAATGGAAGACTCTTTATGAGTGCTATGGTAGCTAGCTACTAAGTACTATGACAGGGAAGATGCTAAATAGTAGATTATAAAACAAGTGAGTAAAAAGGCAAATTAATTCGAGGGACTAGGTTGGATCTCGAGAGCAGCGAAGGATTCTAGAGTAGCGAGGGATTCTAGATTAGAATCCTGAGCGGAGCGAGGGATACAAGGACCGAGATTAAATTTTTTATTTATGAGTCGTGTAATCTTCTTTTTACCATTGACTGCGAGAAAATAAATAGTAGTACCTTCTTATAGTATTTATGTTTATTATATTTTATTAGTAATGTGTAATAAATGTGGATTATTAACCATTAAGTGCCGGTGAATGTGTGCGAGTGTAGGGAAACTGCACAATGTTGAAAAACATGCTATTTGTGCTCTCACCAAAATCCCACAGAAAATCTTCAGTAAAGTTCACATCTTTAGTAAGGCCTGGGACTAGACTGTGACTTGAACTTGACTCAGAACTCACAACACAGAAATATGACTTTGACTCAACATTATGACTTGAATTTAAAAAAAACTTGAACAATTTTAATACTTGAATCTGGCTGAATACACTAATCGTATGGAGCTGTAATGAAAACATAAAAATAATTTAAGCAAAATTGGCGGGATATTTATTTTTATTTCATTATATAGCTTCTATAGTTTACCTCCATTTTACCAGCCAGTAGGCAATTTCAGCAAGATTTATTTATTTTTTGACCATAATTCGTGCTTGTTCCATATTCAAAATGTTTTTATTCACCGAGTGAGTAAAAGAGCGTTTTATTCACTGCTGTTGATGAATAAAATTTTTACCATTGCCACTCGAATAAGAGCACTTTATTCATCGACAGCAGTGAATAAAACGCTCTTTTACTTGTGACACGCGCGTCTAGCAAGGTCACGGCTTAAATTAAATTTTAAAATGTAAACCATAATTTTACCTAAAATTTATTTTATACTAATTTATTTAATAATACGAATTAATTATAATATATACAGAAACCTCAATACCGCTACGGATCCCTAGGCGCTGGCGCTGCGCACCGAACGTAATTTCTACGACTACTATTTCAAAATCTGCGACACTCGCCTGCAACGAGTGGACGACTAAACCTCAGTCGGCCGGCGGCAGTCAGCTACTGTCCTCGGTCTATTGAACCTGCGCTTGCCCATCTTCTATATTTTTTTCTTACTTACGTTTTTATTTGTTAGCTTAACTCTTGTACCTACTTCCTATCCCCAACTCGGGGTTCTTGTACCGTGCTGAATCAGCACAACCGCCTGACTACCGGGACGGTTATTGGGAAGACCTGCCTCCGCTAGAAAGCCAAGCGTTGCTGCCGCTGCCTACTCAAAATCTTCAGTAAAGTCCACATATTTACTGAGGGTATGACTTAGAGTAGACTATGACTTCAACTTGACCTGAAATGTGACTCTGACCCATCTTTATGACTTGAATTCACAAAAACTTAAAGAATTTCATTAATTGACACTGGCTAAATACACTTATCGTAATTAAACTTAAAAAAATACGGCCCTGATGAGACCGACCTAGAACGGAGTTTGTCCCTTTCTTTTGTATGGACAACTTATATATATACTATACATATACGGCCTTACTAATAAAAAATTGCCTATACATCTGTTAAACGGTTGTACAGTTGCACAGTGAATGAGCGCTAAACACGCGTCAATCCATTGTTTGACTAATAAACGTTGAATAGGCGGTGGGTATCTACATAGACATAATAGACAGATAGAATAGACGTTTAACACTTTTTTCTTTTTCATCTGGCAACTATCAGTCAATTCGTTTCGAAACTGTTTTCGTCTTAAATAGTTCCGTAAATTATTTTTTCATAAAGTTTACTAATTATTTATATTAGTCATGAAATTTTGTTTTAGGAATGCAATATTAATCAAACTACATTGTTTTTAGAACTTTTTGTTGAAATTTGTTGACATAATGGAAAATATTTTCTTTTAGTAGGAGTGAAAGACTTAAAACAAATTTTAGAACGAAACACTCAAATTGACTGTTATCCTCTGTCTACGCTGTTGACATTGTATCCATGGAGACTAGCGGTCTCCATGGCTACAATATAAACATGATTGTAGCCATCTTTTAATAAATTGTCAATTTCCAAAGAGAATGTAATCACTGCGTTTAGTTTGTTCCACATAGCTTTTCGTAAACCTGTAATTTGTATTTCAAATGGGAAATCTAAATTGTTCAAACAAATGGATCTGCACGGTCTTCATAATGTTTTCGATTTTTTTATTTGCCTCCTCTATCTCCCAATGGTCAAATATGTCAAATTATTTATGTAATCCATTTCAATGAGAACAAATCTAACACATACAAACGATCCTCAAATAACAGCATACTTTTTGAAGTTTGAAGAATCAAAACGTTTATTCACAGAATACTAGACACAGATTCAATAATAGTTACTATGTCTAGACATGAATTTGATCAGCTGATAATAGAGAAATCCGCCATTTTAATCCTTTACACACTCGCTAAACTAGGGTCCCAGGCTGTTTAAGAAATGATTAGCCTCCTTTGAACATGGCACATCTGTATACCAACTTTATCCAACGCTTACGTCAAAAATATTTTTATTGGTCAGCTTTTGTGGTATACAACGTGTATACAGAGTGAAAAAAACTTTATTAGTAAGGCCGATAGTATAGAACAAATATAGCACGAACAGATTGTTAGACAAGGACACACTCCCACCCGGGTGCCTTTCGATTGGGCCGTTTTGTTCTACAAAGCAATTACAACCTTATTGTTAAAGCATACGGCTTAAATTGAATTTTTCAAAACATCTGCATTCTGCAGTGCACCGTCCTTTTATATTACGTCTATGTTCCTTACCTTTGAATGTTAGTTCACCGTAAAGCCACGACGATTGTTTTTGCACATACTCTATATAATATTTTACCGGTATGTGTCCGTTTATGGTCTGCAAGTTCAGCTCTGCGCGCGAACCCTTTCCCACACTTAGCACACTTGTGAGGTTTAACTCCGGTATGTACCACGCCGTGCACCTCTAGGTTGTGTTGAGTGCCGAACGCTTTATCTAAAAAAATAATAGAAAGGAGGAGAAATAAGATCGTTTAAAAAAAATAGAACCGACTTCGATGCCGCGCTATTAATTTTCAGTATCAATATTGAGGTGGTAGTATCTATAGTAGAGTTTATTAGTAGAGTGTAGTATCTAGTAGTAGTATCACTATTTATTATCAGACCTCGATAAAATTACTATAGTACCACACTTGGGATATCTCCTTTCTAACAAAAAAAGAATAATCTAAATCAGTTCATAAACGACTAAGTTATCCGCGAACAAACACAATATATTATATATATATATATATATATATGCCTTAACGGCCCTTAACCATTGAGCTATTGCCGCTTTTTAATTACATTTATATATACATAATAATATATCAGAAGATTTAAGAGAAGAGAATAGATCCGAAGATCGGGCTCAGTGGCGCACCTTGGGAGAGGCCTAAGTCCAGCAGTGGACTGACACAGGCTGATGATGGTGATGATGAATGATATATACATAATTTATGTATAAATTACTTCTACTTAAATTCGTCGGATTTTATTTTTTATGTATGTTCACCGAATACTCTATGACGCCCGGACCGATTTAGATAATTAGATTTTTGTTTTGAAGAGTTTACTTCCCAGGTGGACTGCCAGTCCGCCTGGGGCGGTATCACCACTTTGCCAATAATATTTTCAGCCGTGTAATAGGATTTTTTTTTCGGTTGAAATGGCAAAGTGTCCAGTGAAATTCCAGAGCATGTGAGACTCAACATCTTTATGTCTCAAGGTAACAGGCGACTTGACTTTACTTTGATTCGATTTGGGCTTTCTTCAAAAGGTCTCCGATCTGGTCGTGATATTGATGATATGAACTTGACGGCATTTTATCATGTTTTTTTAAGTAACATATATAAAAATAATAATGTAATCGGGCTCAGTGGCGCACCTTGGGAGAGGGAGGCCTACGTCCAGCAGTGGACGGACACCGGCTGATGATGATGATGAAATCTAAAATAGAAAACTAAGAATACAAAAATATTTTTTTTTACATTTTTGTTTTCGCACAATATGTATGTAATATCATCATCGGCCAATTCCCATCCACTGCTGGACATAGGCCTCTGCTATTGTCAATATGCATACTCACTGCAAATTTTACAAACGAAGTCCTTGATCCCGGTGTGTATTTTCTCATGCTGAGTTAAATTCTGTTGTGAGAGGAACGATTTCCCGCACTGCTTGCATTTGTACGGCCGTGGTCGGGTCTGTAACAAAAAATAACGGCCAAGTGCGAGTTGGACTCACGCACCGAGGTTTCCGTACAAACTTGTCAAACAAACAAACTTAAAAGTACAAACTTAACTTTGCAGTTCAATACAAAGGCCGATGCCTAGACACGGTTAATGCACCAAACGAAAATAATAAGTTTGTAGCAATAAATTCCCTTTTTTTTTGTTATTAAACTACATATTTACGGTTTTCAGATTTATTTCCTATATAAGTGCTTCAGGACTTGCTTCTTGCCAACATGATTCTAGGTCAGCGAGAAGTACCCTATAGGTTTCGATTCCCTTGTGAAATCGCAAAATACTCGTATGCGACATAAACGGTCATATCTTTTAATGGCGTTGACTTACAAGATTGATTTTTTCACAGCTGAAAAATACCGTAAACCCGAGTATTCGATATAAGTTTCAATATGATATATCTACGCGTTCCTGAGAAAAAAGGTCTTGACAGACTGACAGATAGACAGAAGGACAGACAGATAGACAAACGGGCAACAAAGTAATCCTATAAGGGTTATTTTTTCCTTTTGAAGTACAGAACGGAACTATAAATCATGAATACAAAAGGTTTTAATATGACTTATTTAGGGGTCCTAGACGGTCAAAATCACGTTGTGTAAAATCACAAAATCAATTGTAGTAACTACGGGATGCGCGGGGCAGCACGATGCTTCTGTGTTCTATTGGATGGTCGGGCTTGGGTGCTGGAGTGATCGGTGACTAACTGACCTGGGGTGGAAGTCGCTACATCGATAGCGGTGCGTCCTGTCATCGCAAACGTCTAGTACAAGGAGACGCAGCTAGAGTTGTTGTTGTGCTAGTAGTTGCTATATGCATTTCTTTTCTTATCAACGATTATCAGTTGAAATACATCGCTATTCCTGTAGAGCCTACCACCTCAGATGCGTCTTGAGATGCGCCTGATGCGTGTACTTGTTAGCGAAGGTTGATAAGAACATACGCCATGTGTCGCCAGCTATATGTCACACTAACTCACCTGGTGTCAGGCCTGTCGCACTCCGCGCTGTAGCTATGAAACTACAAGTACTTCCGCGCACCCTCTCGGGTGCATGTTCAGTCAGTTAAGTGTCACGCGCGCTCTCGATCGGCCGCGCGCCTTACTTGTACCTACCTCATTATTATATTCCTTGCTTACGATATTAACATACAAAAATATTATTCAGTATGTCTAAACGAAGGGCTACAAAGCATTGCGTAGCATACGTTTATACATACTTATACGTTTTTACATACTCATTTTCAATTGAACGTAGAACATTATTTTCTACCGACTTTCCAAACAGAAGGAGGTTCTTAATTCGTCTTTGTGTGTATGTTACGCGATTACTCCGTCAATTGTGAACCGATTTGTATGATTTTTTTTTAATCGGTAGAGTTCGTTGCCGAGGTGGTACCATTGTAATTTCGTCGAGATCTGACGAGGGTCTCCAGAGATATGACGATAAACGTCTCAAACTTGCAACCGAAACTGACTCGCGCGGCATGGAAGTCGGTTGCTTTAGTTTTAACTATCTTAATTAAACTATCACATAAACTATCTTAATTAAAGTATAACTGTAGTACTTTTATCCTACCTCGACATTAAACATGAATGTAGCACTTTAAATATACTCATTACATTGTTCTACCTTAAAGTATTCTGCTACCAATTAATCGCTTCAATAAGTTATCTTATAACATTCAACCCTATAGGAGAGGCCGCGAGTTGACCGAGTTATTCAGACTCTCGCTGTGCGGACTTACGGTGCATTTTACTGTGCGCAACACGCGGTTCATAGTTACTATTAGTTGATACTGTGACGCAAATTCAAGGTCGCACTCGAGGCGTGAAGCGCATTTTGAACGTTACCGACGTTGTAACTAGGTTTAATCTCGCCTTTTTGCTCTCAGGGAGTGCAATTTCTGTACTTGTACTATTCATTATTCTGTGCTGGTGCGTCTTTAGATGCGCCTGATGCGTGTACTTGTTAGCGAAGGTTGGTAAGAACACACGCCGTGTGTTGCCAGCTATATGTCACACTAACTCACCTGGTGCGTCTTTAGATGCGCCTGATGCGTGTACTTGTTAGCGAAGGTTGGTAAGAACACACGCCGTGTGTTGCCAGCTATATGTCACACTAACTCACCTGGTGCGTCTTTAGATGCGCCTGATGCGTGTACTTGTTAGCGAAGGTTGGTAAGAACACACGCCGTGTGTTGCCAGCTATATGTCACACTAACTCACCTGGTGCGTCTTTAGATGCGCCTGATGCGTGTACTTGTTAGCGAAGGTTGGTAAGAACACACGCCGTGTGTTGCCAGCTATATGTCACACTAACTCACCTGGTGCGTCTTTAGATGCGCCTGATGCGTGTACTTGTTAGCGAAGGTTGGTAAGAACACACGCCGTGTGTTGCCAGCTATATGTCACACTAACTCACCTGGTGCGTCTTTAGATGCGCCTGATGCGTGTACTTGTTAGCGAAGGTTGGTAAGAACACACGCCGTGTGTTGCCAGCTATATGTCACACTAACTCACC
>OX940910.1:7363681-7368681 GCA_954871355.1 Cabera pusaria
TGTGACAAGCAGTTTTTAACAAGGCAGGGATAAATAGTGACGCTTAACCATGGACTTACAAATTGAGAGTGAATTAGCACATCTGATGTTTTGGGGCAGCTCGTTCCATAATATGACAGCAAACACCGTAAACGATTTTTCGTAAAATCGAGTGGAATGTAGAGGAAACATCAGCTGAAGGGATTCAGAGGAGCGGAGAGAAAGATTATTAGAAAGGTGCAAGAATTGAAAGCGCTCTTTGAGATTAGAGGGTGTAAAAGGGATGAACAGAACAGTAGAAAGTAGAGAAAGTATATGGCTATTTCTACGAAGCCGGATCGGAAGCCATTGAAGTCGCTGCTGATATTCCGACACATGGTCGTATTTACGTAAACCATAAATACAACGAATGCAGAGATTCTGCAGACGTTCGAGCTTATTAAGTTGCTCCTCAGTCATATCCAGGTAGCAGGTGTCAGCATAATCCAAGATCGGTGGTAGGACAGAGTTCGCGAGTGCAGATTTGGTGGAGACCGGTAGACGACACGACACGACACGACACGACACGACACGACACGACACGACACGACACGACACGACACGACACGACACTGCACGACACGACACGACACGACACGACACGACACGACACGACACGACACGACACGACACGACACGACACGACACGACACGACACGACACGACACGACACGACACGACACGACACGACACGACACGACACGACACGACACGACACGACACGACACGACACGACACGACACGACACGACACGACACGACACGACACGACACGACACGACACGACACGACACGACACGACACGACACGACACGACACGACACGACACGACACGACACGACACGACACGACACGACACGAATCGACACGACACGACACGACACGACACGACACGACACGACACGACACAACACAACACAACACAACACAACACAACACAACACAACACAACACAACACAACACAACACACTACAATACACTACAATACAATACAATACAATACAATACATTACAATACAATACAATACAATACAATACAATACAATACAATACAACACAACACAACACAACACAACACAACACAACACAACACAACACAACACAACACAACACAACACAACACAACACAACACAACACAACACAACACAACACAACACAACACAACACAACACAACACAACACA
Source organism: Cabera pusaria (assembly GCA_954871355.1). NCBI lineage: Eukaryota > Metazoa > Arthropoda > Insecta > Lepidoptera > Geometridae > Cabera > Cabera pusaria. Next base: position 7,364,884 of record OX940910.1, read on the forward strand.
ACACAACACAACACAACACAACACAACACAACACAACACAACACAACACAACACAACACAACACAACACAACACAACACAACACAACACAACACAACACAACACAACACAACACAACACAACACAACACAACACAACACAACACAACACAACACAACACAACACAACACAACACAACACAACACAACACAACACAACACAACACAACACAACACAACACAACACAACACAACACAACACAACACAACACAACACAACACAACACAACACAACACAACACAACACAACACAACACAACACAACACAACACAACACAACACAACACAACACAACACAACACAACACAACACAACACAACACAACACAACACAACACAACACACCACAACACAACACAACACAACACAACACAACACAACACAACACAACACAACACAACACAACACAACACAACACAACACAACACAACACAACACAACACAACACAACACAACACAACACAACACAACACAACACAACACAACACAACACAACACAACACAACACAACACAACACAACACAACACAACACAACACAACACAACACAACACAACACAACACAACACAACACAACACAACACAACACAACACAACACAACACAACACAACACAACAAAACACAACACAACACAACACAACAAAACACAACACAACACAACACAACACAACACAACACAACACAACACAACCTAACACAACACAACACAACACAACACAACACATCACAACACAACACAACACAACACAACACAACACAACACAACTCGATTTTTCGTAAAATCGAGTGGAATGTAGAGGAAACATCAGCTGAAGGGATTCAGAGGAGCGGAGAGAAAGATTATTAGAAAGGTGCAAGAATTGAAAGCGCTCTTTGAGATTAGAGGGTGTAAAAGGGATGAACAGAACAGTAGAAAGTAGAGAAAGTATATGGCTATTTCTACGAAGCCGGATCGGAAGCCATTGAAGTCGCTGCTGATATTCCGACAATACAATACAATACAATACAATACAATACAATACAATACAATACAATACAATACAATACAATACAATACAATACAATACAATACAATACAATGCAATGCAACGCAACGCAACGCAACGCAACGCAACGCAACGCAACGCAACGCAACGCAACGCAACGCAACGCAACGCAACGCAACGCAACGCAACGCAACGCAACGCAACGCAACGCAACGCAACGCAACGCAACGCAACGCAACGCAACGCAACGCAACGCAACGCAACGCAACGCAACGCAACGCAACGCAACGCAACGCAACGCAACGCAACGCAACGCAACGCAACGCAACGCAACGCAACGCAACGCAACGCAACGCAACGCAACGCAACGCAACGCAACGCAACGCAACGCAACGCAACGCAACGCAACGCAACGCAACGCAACGCAACGCAACGCAACGCAACGCAACGCAACGCAACGCAACGCAACGCAACGCAACGCAACGCAACGCAACGCAACGCAACACAACACAACACAACACAACGCAACACAACGCAACACAACACAACACAACACAACACAACACAAACATGTACGAGTACAATATCATCATTAATAAAAAGAGCATGGTGACACAAACGGCGATGTTATCGCTTAAAACAATCTCTTCCAGACAACCTTTGTAGGGACTGGATAAATGCATACGTAATGGCGGAGGGCTTTTTACAGCTGAAATCTATTTAGCATTGTAAAAACATGTACTAAGAACCTAATAATATCTACATACAATAACTAAGTATAAATAGACATACACATATATATTTCCATATAAATACATTACATACATCATACATATAAAACAATAATAATATAGCAGTGTGACAAGCAGTTTTTAACAAGGCAGGGATAAATAGTGACGCTTAACCATGGACTTACAAATTGAGAGTGAATTAGCACATCTGATGTTTTGGGGCAGCTCGTTCCATAATATGACAGCAAACACCGTAAACGATTTTTCGTAAAATCGAGTGGAATGTAGAGGAAACATCAGCTGAAGGGATTCAGAGGAGCGGAGAGAAAGATTATTAGAAAGGTGCAAGAATTGAAAGCGCTCTTTGAGATTAGAGGGTGTAAAAGGGATGAACAGAACAGTAGAAAGTAGAGAAAGTATATGGCTATTTCTACGAAGCCGGATCGGAAGCCATTGAAGTCGCTGCTGATATTCCGACACATGGTCGTATTTACGTAAACCATAAATACAACGAATGCAGAGATTCTGCAGACGTTCGAGCGTATTAAGTTGCTCCTCAGTCATATCCAGGTAGCAGGTGTCAGCATAATCCAAGATCGGTAGTAGGACAGAGTTCGCGAGTGCAGATTTGGTGGAGACCGGTAGAAATTGTAGAAAATTGCGTAACCTACGTAGAGATCCAGCCGATACAAAAAGTTTTCTACTAACATTGGCTATTTGCGGCACCCATGACAAGGTTCTGTCAAAGACTACCCCAAGGTTTCCTAACAGTTTCAGAGCCTTTACATGTAAAAAATCCTTTAAAAAGGTAGGTATGTATTTGTTACACAAAATCCCTCTTGACGTTTTGAGACAAATAGAGACGTAAACAATTACGCAGAAAAAAACGAAGTACGGTCCTAAGCAAATAAACTTGTAATATAGTTTTTCTTTCTTAATCTAGAATCAAGGAGTTTGTCACGATAGCAAGTTATTTCATTAAGAAGCTTATTTTTTTCACGTCTAACGATACGACATCTGTTAAAATTGGTTGTTTGTACGAGTGGTGAAACAATTTTTTCTTTTTTTTGGCCCTACTGTAAAATTACGATTGTCATAATACCGCTTTATTCGGTTGGGAAGTCGATATCGCCTGGTAGTACGTCATGATGTGGTCGAAGATGGTGAACACGCTAGGCCTAGAATACTCCGACTCTCAAAGGCTGTGTGCTGCCGGAACACAATACAATACAATACAATACAATACAATACAATACAATACAATACAATACAATACAATACAATACAATACAATACAATAAAATACAATACAATACAATACAATACAATACAATACAACACAACACAACACAACACAACACAACACAACACATCACAACACAACACAACACAACACAACACAACACAACACAACACAACACAACATAACACAACACAACACAGCACAACACAGCACAACACAGCACAACACAGCACAACACAACACAACACAACACAACACAACACAACGCAACGCAACGCAACGCAACGCAACGCAACGCAACGCAACGCAACGCAACGCAACGCAACGCAACGCAACGCAACGCAACGCAACGCAACGCAACGCAACGCAACGCAACACAACACGACACAACACAAAACACGACACGACACAACACAAAACACGACACGACACGACACGACACGACACGACACGACACGACACGACACGACACGACACGACACGACACGACACGACATGACACGACACGACACGACACGACACTACACTACACGACACGACACGACACGACACGACACGACACGACACGACACGACACGACACGACACGACACGACACGACACGACACGACACGACACGACACGACACAACACAACACAACAAAACACAACACAACACAACACAACACAACACAACACAACAAAACACAACACAACACAACACAACACAACACAACACAACAAAACACAACACAACACAACACAACACAACACAACACAACACAACCTAACACAACACAACACAACACAACACAACACATCAC